>CM069243.1:15894866-16224321 GCA_035582765.1 Acer negundo
TTTTAACTTAATTCCAAATCAGTGGATTACAATTAAAATATTCTTTTCCAAGTTTATCCTCCCAAATAAGATATATTTCCAAATTTGTCCTGATTTGATATAGTGTAGATATTTTTCTTTTAACATATTTCTTATTTTAAACGAGGTTTTAGAAAAGAACAAAAAGAAAAGAACAAAAAATAAAAATAAAAATAAAAACCCTAATTACTTTCATACTAAAATTTTTCTGGGATTGAACAATTGAATTTCTCTCCTACCAAATCCTGGTAAGAACTCTTTATTTATATTTTTGTCTAACTATTCGTATTGTGCTCAATAAATTTGTCTATCATATTGAGTATATTTCATGGCTTGAAGATGTTATAGAATAATTGTATATAAAAAATTCAATAACCTTTTTTTTATTTGGTTTCCGATGCATATGATCTAGGAAAAAAAAAAAAAAAAAAAAACAAAAATGGTTTCATAAATTATATACACTAGAAACGTGGACAACATACAAAATTGAACTTGAACTTTTTTTTACAATAAATTGAACTTAAACTTTGTTTGCCGAACATACAAAATTATATTCTTTGATGAATTTTTTATTTTGTTAAATTGAACTTTATTTTTAGAAAAACATACAAAATGTTATAAAGAATAGTGCATGCTAAATTACCTTTTTTAATTAGTATGGGTATAAATGCAAAATTACTTATTTTCAGACAATTTTTTTAATATATATATATATTGCTAACAGTACATTCAAATGTGTAGAAAAAAAAAAAAAAAGAAGCAAATATATCATTCAGGTTCATATTTCAGTCCTTCAAAAAAATTCAAGACTGTTTAATTTTCAGACAAAAAACCAAACGAACCCTAAGTAAATATTGAAGGCTTATTATCTTATTCTAAGATACTATCTTATCTTGAGACAATTCTTTAGGTTTTACTCTGTTGGAAATATTGTTTTAAAATCAATGAATATTTAACTAATTTGAAAATATTTAATTGCTTGGAATATCATATTTTATATGAATGAGAAATTGTTCAAAGTAATTAAAACCATATGAAAAATGAAATAGATCTAGAAAGGTGCATAAAAGGCTTCTGTTCAATTTAACAGACACCAAGTTACAGATGGAAATGTCTTTTGAAATGGAAAGACACAACCTTGAACAGATGCAACAATTCTTTTGAATTATAGCCTTTCCAAAATGCACTTTGTATCTATAAAATAGAAGGCATTCATTCATTCTAAACATTCAGAAAAATTTATAAAATTACTGCATTGAGTATGAGTCCTTTGGTCATTGAGAGAGAGTTTTGCATATTCTGCTCGTTGTGTGCTTGTAGTTTTGAAGTGCTACTACCACAAGACAGAGAAGTCGCTGTATCCTAGAAGGCGAGCGTCGATGGACTAATAGCACCGGTGGACGGTCGTAAATCGTCTTAAAGACATAGTGTTGAACACTAGCCTCGACTTCAAAGGAATTACTGATAAAACTACTACAAATTGTGAATATTTTTCTACTAACTACTTCATTGTGTTTTTAATTTTATTTTCTATCTATTTATTTATTTATATAGCAATTTACACAAACCTTTTCTAACAATTTTAAGATGATTTATTTCTTTGTGCTTATTGCTATATTAGGAAAAAAAAATTGAAGTATTTGGATTATTGTTGTTTTACTGTATTTACTGGATTCTACTAATGTTATTGTTGTCTGCTTCAAATTGACAAAGTTTACTTATTGCACTTATTGTGTTTAGGTACTGCATTTCAAATTGTGAAGTATCTGGTATAAAAATTATTGAATAATTTTGAATAATTATTTGCCTTGGATTTGGATTCTATTCATTAAAATAGTATTGCAAATCTATCTGCTTGTTACCATATATATAAATATATATATATATATATATTTAATTCTTGAAATGCTTGATTATTTTTTTTATAAGCATCTGGATCATTGCATTATTATATTGCTCAAATTAATGTTTTATTTTTACGCACGATATACTTCTCAGTTGTTTGTTCATATATTTATTTTGCCTATAGTTAATATATTATTATTTTTTTCTTATATGAGAATTTTGTCAATATTTGTGACGGAAAAATGAGTTCCTCAAATAACAAAAATGAGAACACATCAATTGGCACTGTAGTCCTTGTTGCAACTACTCCTCACCATGGAGAAAAACCTAAGAAGTTCAAAGGAACTGATTTCAAAAGATGGCATCAGAAAATGTTGTTTTATTTGACAACATTAAATTTGGCTAAATTCTTGAAGGAAGATGCTCTTAAACCAGGAACTTCTAAGGAAGAAGCAACGACTATATGTATACATTATGACAACCAATCTGCAATTGGAAGGGCGTACAGTAATATGTATACTGGTAAGTCTAGACACATACGTCAAAGACACAACACCGTGAAACAACTGCTCTCTAGTGGTATTATTACCATTGACTATGTGAAGTCAAAAGATAATTTAGCGGATTCGTTTACCAAAAGTTTGGGTAGAGAGCAAGTTTTCCGATTAACAAAAGGAATGGGATTAAAGCCCTTGTAAAAGAGGAGCCATAATGTAAACCTAATCTGGTTGACTGGAGATCCCAAGATCTAGGTTCAAAAGGGACAACAAAATTATGGTATACTCTGACCAAGCACTGCGGAGATAAAATCTCCTTCCCATTCTTGTGATACGAAGCAGTGCTACCTACAATGGATTTAGGCTAAGCTATGCTTTTAATGATCTCATAATTTGATTTATTCAAGTTGGGTATGGTAAGATACTCTTTATGGGCAGTCACCTATATGAGTGTGAAATGTGGTCGTTTCTATGAGAATTTTACGTAGGGCTGAATTCTCTAAAGTACTCATGAATACTGGGATTTGTTCAGGGTCGAAATGAACACAACCGTATGAATCAAAATATATTTGGAAGGTTATTGTTTGAGTATTATTGTTTTGTTTTACACCAACGGCTGAACAGTTCAAGACATCACGTTCACTGATTAGCCAAGTAAATCCGATATGACTTCACTAGAGAAGGTTTAAGGCCAAAAAGAAACTCTCTCAAATGTCTACATTGTCATATGCATAGTGTTGTGCCAATTTTTATTCATGTGGGGGATTGTTGGAAATATGGTTTTAAAAGCAATGAATATTTAACTAATTTGAAAATATTTATTTTCTTGGAAAATCATATTTTGTATGAATGAGAAATTGGTCAAAGTAATTAAAACCATATGGAAAATGAAATAGATCTGGAAAGATGCATAAAAGGTTGTTGTTCAATTTAACGGACACCAAGTTATAGATGCAAATGTCTTTTGAAATGGAAAGACACAACCATGAACAGATGCAACTATTCTTTTGAAGTATGACCTTTCCAAAAGGCACTTTGTATCTATAAATTAGAAGTCATTTATTCATTCTAAACATCCAGAAAATTTCATAAAATTACAGCATTGAGTATTGAGTCCTTTGGTCATTGAGAGAGAGTTCTGCATATTCAGTTCGTTGTGTGCTTGTAGTTTTGAAGTGCTACTACCACAAGACAGAGAAGTCATTGTATCCTAGAAGACGAGTGCCGATTGACCAATAACACCGGTGGACAGGTGTAAATCATCTTAAAGACATAGTGTTGAACACTAGCCTTGACTTTAAAAGAATTACTGACAAAACTACTACAAATTGTGAAGGTTTTTCTACCAACTACTTCATTGTGTTTTTATTTATTTATTTATTTATTTATATAGCCATGTACACCAACTTTTTCAAGCATACTCTACATTGTCTGTTTTAATCACGGAGAAAATTAGATAAATTTAGTTCTAGATTATTTTTGATATATAAAAGAGTGACATATTACATTTTAATTCTCAAAATTAATATCTTTTTTTTATGACATTACCTTTAGGACTAAAAGGTATCAAAAAAAAAAAAAAAATTTAGCAACTTATTTTCTTAAATATTAATATATCTATCTTGCCTGCCATTTATGCATTTATACATATATATATATATATATATGGGGGATTATATATTTTTATTTATACATACGTTTTTCTTAATATTAATAAAAATTTAAATTTGATTTTATTAATTAAAAAATCTAGGAATACGTCTTGATTTGACTCTTATTAAAAATATTTTTTCAAAACAATTACACTAAATGCATGTATATTATAATATTATTTCTTAATTTACAATTTTTTTCACAATGATATTTCCAATTATTGTTTAGAAATCTTTAAAATATGATAATTAATTTCTCATTATTAAATGAAAACCGATGAAACTGAAAATGGGAAGTATAAAAAAAAAAAAAAACATTACCGATTAGACCTAATATTTTACGGAGAAAATTGAAATAATGTATAAACTATCACAATAATGCTTTTTTATATTATTTTACTATTTACACGTACCTATATAAGAGAAATACTTTGCCGGAGTTGAGGAAAATTGCACCATGTTTTGTGGGATAGGATTGTCCCTAGTGGCTCGATCGACAAGAAAATAAACAGCAGCAAATTTGGACCAATTTACAATTGGACAATTACACTAGCATATCTTTAGTTGAGACAATGTTGCATGGATATTCTATTTTTGATCAGTTTGCTTCCGGTAGTTATAAGGGTATTCAATGCAATCTAGGGTATATTTGTCTAATAATAGCAACTAATAGAATTCGTGTATAATATTGCTTAATTCAAGGACAGTTAGTGCAATTTTCCCTTTAGATTTGCAGAAATCGTTCCCATAGACCCGAGCACATGAGATATTTGCCCGCTGATGAGGACGCAGAGAGCACTGGAGCCGTAATAAATGATAAAGGAGGTATGTAGTACAAGTGTCAGTAGTTTTGTATGGTACGACTCTACATGCATCACCATCGATTGCTTATAATCACATGCACTTGATAATTGTGTTCAAATACTGATTCATGGCCGTAGATTAAGCGGGGTCCACTTTTAAAGATGAGGCTGTACTACTCTGTAGTGCCCAGACAATTCTTCAATAATTGATTTCAATTTTTTATAACACATTGATATTTTGCATGATGATCATTTCATCATATATATATATATATATAAATATATAGCTTGTACAACCATTATGTACCTCGAAATTGCCATTATATCATGCTAGTTTTTATTCCCTGTTCTGTATGCAAAAGATCATAACTTGTTTCGGACTCCATCATCGTTGATTTGGGAAATCTTTTGCACTGTTTGAAAGAGTAGACTCTGACACAGTGACAATATGAAATATCAACATATTAATTTAGGTTTGGACACTAGATTAGAGATTAGTATTCTTAACTTTAAGACGTGTTTACTAATCAGGAATCCTATTTAGAAAAGGGAATTAAATTCTTAATTTCTGAATTCTACTATTTATTAAATTTCTAAGGAATTAAATTCTGTGGACCCTACTTAAAAATCAGGAATTAAGTTCCTTGATGGAAAAAGAACTTGATTCTTTCCACCCACCTTAGGAATCAAGTTCTCTCTCCTTATTGAAAAAAGAATTTGTGATATATTTACTAAAATATCCTCAATTAAAAAAAATAAACAATCATCTCCTTCATGATTATTGACTTTTGTTTTTAATTCACGAAATCATATCGGTCTCCTTTTTTTTTTTTCTTTGTTTGAATCTTAATGTTGATTTACTTAATTAATAATTTATATTATTTTAGCTGTGTGATTTATAAAAAATGCATCTTTATGTATACATATTATAATACCATTTATGAACTAAAAAAAAACTACTACACTTTTTTTTCTATAAATAATAATAATAATTATTATTGCATATTAATATCTCTTATATATATTATACTTATAGTGTTATGAGTAATATAAATTATATATATTTTTATAATATATATATATATATATATATTTCATCATGTTTTATACCTAAAGGTATTCTTATAATCAATTATGTATCATTCTGATTCCTTAATTTAAACAAACGTTAGAAATGAAATAAATTTGATTATGTTTCCGATTCCTAAATTTTTAGTAAACTGTGGAATGTAATTTAATAACTTGATTCCGATTCTCCTCAATTCTCTTTCTAGTGGAACTTGATTTCGATTCCATCCGTTCCTGATTAATAAACGCGTCCTAAGTTTCGATCAATCTTAATCTCATGTAAAAATATCAAATCTCTTAAAAAAAAAAAAAATTAATTTGATTAATCGTACAAACCTAATTTTAAATATATAGGCATGACTCATGAGGGATTAACAATTGTGGGTTTTTTTTTTCTTATTATTACTAACAAAAATAAACTTCATATATGTACGTCTTTGATTTTATCAATCAGTAAAAAAGGTTTTTTTTTTTTTTTATTTTATTTATTTTTTATTTTTATTTTTTTATTTTTTTTTACACAACAAAGAGTAGATTAATGAATGCTTTCTAAGCTATTGATAGAAGAATTTATATGTATGGAACGATGAATTCCAAAAGCACTATACATGGTATGTATACTTGTGGAAGTAGTTTAATTCATTAAATTCTAATACAATGTTTACAATTTTTTTCTAAAGACAATTTAATTTTCAAAAGCAAAAAACTACCGATTAACAATGATTTCATAGTGAGTCTCGTCACTATAAGAGATATTTAAAAAAAAGAATAATGTTACCCAAAAGATGTGGCATTACTCCAATCTATTAATTTAAATCAAACAAATCTAATACAATCTAAATGTCACATTTTTAAATTTTTGACACCAAATTTAGGTAAAGTAACATTATTCTAAAAATAAAATACCTCTATAGTTTTTTTTTTAAAAAATGCCACATTTAATTTTTTTTTTTTTTTTTTTTTTACTACTTAACAATGCTTTCTTATACGCACTTAAACACTAAATTATATTATTTCAGTTATATTCACAAATTAATCACAATCATACTTACAATTTAAATATATTTTAATAAGGGGTTTATAAAAATTAAGGATTTAAAAATTAAAGTAAAAATAAACTCAACTCCCTCTCAAAAACTGTTTAGTAGCATTGATGATAGCAACTTAGCCAAACCCTTTACTGAGATAAATGTACAGGTGGTTACAAAATAATTTCTCATCTTCAAAGTTCTCCTCAATGAGAAAATATCTGGGAGTCAAAGTTGCTAAAAAGTGGTCCGGGCAATAAAAATCCTCACATGCAACAAAAAAGCCTCTTTTTGGTTTTGCATCAATTTATGCATATATATAACTAGTATGTTTCAATATCTAATAGAGTTAATAAAATCAAAATCATTCCTACTAAATGAGATTAGTCCAGTATTATGATATACGTCTTTATATTTATAGTTTTAATTGAGATCGTGAATTAAAGTCATGTTATCCTCTTAAATTTTAAATTCCAAATTCGTTATAAAAGTTTTTTATTTAAAAAAAAAAATCCATTAAAAAAAAAAATTCAATCAATGAATATAATATCAAAACTTACACCGATTGTCCAAATTAAAAAAAGATTATTCTCATCATTTGTTCTCCTCTATCAACTCAATAGTAACGAAAATGATATATATTTGATAACAAATTGTTGTAATAAGTATATAATACAAGCTCATATGACCATGAAAACATTGGTGACATAATTATAATTATAGCTAACAAAACATTATCAATAACATCTAATTTGGAATTCATGATCACATAAATATTTAAAGTCTCAAAATATAATAAATTAAAGAGTGATCATATTTGTTCCAATTCCATGATTCCAAAATAATGGGTTTATCGCAATTTTATTAGTTAACCGATGATTAAATTATGAAAAATCCTATTGCTACAAGTCTGGTGATTATGGTAATTTTAATCATATATAATAGATTAGCCGTTTCGGTAAAGCACAGTAGAATAGGAAGAAACGCCACCGTTTTGAACACAGACTAATCTCTTCTAAAGACAACTGTCAGAGAACGCAGGATCCTAGGCCGTGTACACGCGTCAGCAAGTGACCACTCCAGTGTAAAACAATTCGTCGTGTTTCCAGTCACCACGTGGCGGTCTCTGATTAGCCAATCTTTCTCTTCAGCATCTACTATAACGTGTGTGTTGCCCTTGCCTCTCTCTCTCTCTCTCTCTCTCTCTCTCTCTCTCTCTCTCGCACACCCTCTTCAAACAACACTCAAACACTGTACTGGAGGACAGACTCACAGACCGTGACCGAGATAGCAAGAAAGCAAGTTCTTGTAAGTCGTAAGAAAATATTTAAAAGATTTGCAAAGTTTCGAAGTAGAGAGAGAGAGAGAGCAGATGGGTCAATAATAATCTATGTATGTACGTACACGGTACATCAGTACATGTAATGTATATATATACACATACACATTCAATACAATTACACAGAGGGATGGGACCATTCTCCTGTGCATAAATTGAAGCTTTTTCGTGGACGACACGATCCGAGTCTGCCGCTTTCTTCTTCCTTTCTCTCTTAAAAAGCTTTATTTCTCTCTTTCTCTCCTTAAAGCTTTTTTTGTTGTTGCTGTAACTAGCTCTTCTTTCTTCTTAGCTTCTCTTCTCAGACTCACATATATGGAAATGGAAGATCATCAACATCACCACGACTATGGCATGGCAGATCTTAGGCAGCTCATGAACGGCAGACCTACTCATCATTTCCCCGGAATCCCACAAGCGGCGGCGGAGCTGTTTCCCGGCCACCGGAATCTGACAGCGCAAGGCCACCACTACGAGATGCTGATGGTGGGTCGCCAAGTGAGTGATTTGATGCCTCGTGGGGTACAAGATTTCAACACTAGTGGTGCAGTCAACAACAACAACAACAACAACAGCAACAACAACACCTCTAGTGTGCCTGTTGTCACTACTAGTGTTTCGACACCTAGTCTCAGTGGCTTAGACGGTGAAGCTGCTGGCTTCGGAGGAGACGGAGGCACCGGTAGGTGGCCAAGACAAGAGACTTTAACACTTCTTGAGATCAGATCTCGTCTTGATTCCAAGTTCAAGGAAGCTAATCAAAAGGGTCCTTTGTGGGATGAAGTCTCTAGGTATATGCTATATACACACAATGCCCTAATTTTACTACTTAATTGTTTCTTTTATTTATATTTTAGTGGGATTTTTGAGCCCAGTTTTAACATATTCTCTAACTCAATTTCTCATTTTCTTCTTCAAATTTATCAGTCACCTCTTTAATATTTTTTCTTAATTTTTACAACTCATTTCACCAGCATTATTGCTTCTCTCTTCCTCTTGACGATTTGAGTTAATACCCCATCTTCCTGCTTGTGCCAAAATGCATGACTTGTATTTGATTTTTTTTGTAACTTAATTTTGAAACAATTTATGGTCGTGTTTTGCTGGTTTTGGGGTGTTAGAAAATGACTACCTGTCTACCTATGAAGCTCAGTTGCAGGCGCAATTGTTATTTTCTTGTCTGGTCTGGCGTCACCAAAATGGTTGATGATTCAAGTACTGACTCGTTTCCTCCCTTTGAAAACGTGTACCCTTCATTTTTGTGCGAGTTTTGCTAAAAAAAGTGACACGCCCTTTGAGTGATTTGAGTACCTATCTGCTAGTTTCTATCTGATATATATGAAGATATATAGTACTAGTCCCCCCCAAATCTCGTCTTTGAATAGCAACTTGAATGGTCATATGCATAGTAGGGTAAAGTGTAGCAAATTTGCAAGCCAAACGCTTTAGATTACATATTAGTAGCAAAAATCACTTTCACAGTAAACAACTTTCATGGGTATTTTTTTTTTTTTTCAATTTTTTTCTTTAAATTTTGCACTTCAATCTAGGGTTCCATTCTATCACATTTATCATCTCTCGAGTACTTATTTATTATTATGTGGTATAGGATTATGTCTGAGGAACATGGGTATCAAAGGAGCGGCAAGAAATGTAGAGAGAAGTTTGAAAACTTGTACAAATATTACAAGAAGACAAAGGAAGGCAAAGCTGGAAGACAAGATGGCAAGAACTACAGATTCTTCAGACAACTTGAAGCTCTCTATGGAGACACCAACAATTCAGTTTCAATCCCAGAAACTCATCATCTTGCAGGAACCAGTCTTCGTTTCCATACAACAAGCAACACCTCTAATCCATCAAGTCATCAAGAGGCCTTTCACAGCTCTCAAAAGCTTTGTGATAGTCTTAGCCTCTCTAATAACTCCTCTGAGCTCGATTCTTCGTCGTCCGATGACAATGATTTGAGCAATATGGACAATGATTCAACTGACAAGAGGAGGAAGAGGAGAGGAGGAAGGGGATGGAAGGTGAAGATTAAAGAATTTATCGACTCGCAAATGAAGAAGCTAATGGATAGACAAGAGGTTTGGTTGGAGAAATTGACAAAGACTCTTGAACAGAAAGAACAAGAGAGAGTGTTTAGAGAGGAAGAGTGGAGGAGACAAGAAGAAGCTCGAATCGATGGAGAACACAAGTTTTGGGCTAAAGAGAGAGCTTGGATTGAAGCTCGTGACACTGCTTTAATGGAGACATTGAACAACTTAGCAGGATCAAGACTACAATTGAAGGCTTCATCACCTCATGAAGCCCAGAACGAGAATGGAAGTCATGAAGCCATAAACAACACTATTGTCAAAGTCACAGATAATAATAATAGCTGGGAAGAAACTGAGATCACAAGGCTTATACAATTGAGGACCAGCATGGAACCAAGGTTTCAACAAAGTGGTGGTTGCTCTCAAGAGGCTCTTTGGGAGGAAATAGCAGCTAAATTGGTTTGCTTGGGATATGACAAGAATGGTTTGTTGTGTAGAGAAAAATGGGACAGCATCAACCATTATTTGAGGAAAACAAACAAGAAACGCAAGGAAAATTCAAGAAACTGCGGTGGTTACTTTCCCGGCAGTGATCAGTCTCTATACAACCAAGGAGGAGGAGCTTATTGTGAAATCAGTGAACAAGAACCAGAAACAGTGAGACTTCAACCAAATGACAGCTCTTCATCGCCTTCTAACTCCAATGTTGGTAATGCAGTGAGCGATAGCTGTTTTCGCTACTTGATGGTTGATGGAGAGAATTTGTGGGAAAATTATGGTTTGAAGCTCAGCAAAGGAGATGATAATTAACCAGTAAGAAGTTCAAGAAACAAAGAAACTATGTGATCAGTTTCTAATCAAAAACAAGAAAGACATTGTAAAGAGTGGGAAGATTTGGCTGACTTGTGATCATGAAGAGGTAAGAGATTAATTAATTTGACAGACATGCCTCTTCAAATTGGTAATTAATATTTTGTCTTTACTTGTTAGAACATGCACATTTAAGATGAAAAATAATGAGAGTTGATATAATGGGACATTTAATGGGGATCAACAAGGTTGTATGGTACTCTCTACTTGTAACCTTTCTTAAATTTTCTCTTTAATGCATTAATTAGTTATTTTAATTTTATCTAGTACATCATTTTTTTTTCCAGTAAACTTGACTAAACAGACAGAATATATTAAACAAGATTCAAATTCATTTTGGATGGAAAATAAGAAGAGAAGATTCTCCTGCTTATAAACTACATTATCTATATAACATTAAGTTAATTCTTGTGAAATATTTTACTGGCAAATGGTAAACAGTCATTTTGTGGGGGAGTACTTGATTCACTCTCATTGACATAGACACATAGTAGGATAAAAACTACATTCAAAATAAAAATGACTTTAACCTTTGAATAGTGAACTGATTAATTCGGGAAATGAATCTGAGAGATAAATAAATACCCGAAATATATAAATACCCTTAACGGAAATTTCATTTGTGACTCTGTGCTCCGGTTGCTCTTGCACTGACAATGTCTTGAGCAAGTGTATATATATATATATATATTAAATAGATTCAGTCAAAGTGTCAAACCATGAAAGTAACAAGAAATTATACGTACCCAGCTAGAAATAAAAAGTTACCCGAAAGAACTTGTGCAATGTAATTACTATTTTTAATTTTTGTTGTCCATTTGCAAAGTAAGCAAAACTACAATATTCCTACTGCATAAAACTAGCTTTTGTTGGTGATATAAGAGAAAACATATAAACTTTTCTGGTTTGCAGTAAGTTATGATCAACACATGCGAGATATAATTAAACCCTAGTGGACAAAATTCAAAAAAATAAAAATAAAAAATCAGTTCAAAAAAATAATTTAAACAATCAAAGTATATATAATTGCAAGATATGAAGTTAATTTGAAAAATGATTGAAATTAAAACCGACATAATCACTCTAAAAATGGCATATGAAACTCTTTATGTCTCCTCTACAAGAAGCAAAAGTATAAGCTTAACTAGTAATTAACGATCTCTTATTTGTGAATAAGCTCTTATTATATAAAGAATAATAAAAAATAATACTACACCTATTCGTGTTCATGTAAATAAGGACTTACTCAGTTGCTCCTTGGCTGTTCGGTATATGTAGGTTGAGAGGTTGAGCATACACAAGCCAAATTACTGCCCTAGCTCATAAATGTCAAAATCATTGTAAAAAGAAGCCACGTTTTGGGGCACAACCTGACAGTGTTGTTGGTTGGTTAAAAAATCTCTTTGATGATTCGATGGCTAATAAAAACGAAGCTCGATCGATCAGGTGGGATTCTTATTAAAGAAACAAATATATCAACGTTTTTTATTCTTCATTTTTCTTTTATAAATTTTAAAATCATCAATTACCCTACGTATTTTAATAAAGTAAATAGTTTCAAAGTGTCCTTAGATACCATAAATCAATCTATTCAAGAGTCCGTTGAGACCTATCGATATCAACCGCTACAAGTATGACTCGAAATGAAACTTCTCTAGAAAGACGTGAGACTCAAACCCTATTACAAAGGTAAGGAAGAAATATCCAATCCTAAGAATTGATGTGGTATGTACTTAAATACCATTTGATTGCATCTTTTACATATATATATATATATATATATATAAACTTGGTGTATATATGTGAGGCTATATGAACTCAGATTTCAAGTTGAGTAACAATAACACAGACATTATTAATTAAAAAAAGCTTGCAGCAGCTGATTTGCTATTTCACATGTAGATCAACCGAAGATGATCTGCATTAAATGGGAAACTTATTAAAACTGATGTATATATGTGAAGCACGTACTGATCAAGATAGATCATGTTTTTCTTTTTGAGCATTGATGGATAGAGATCATGGATCAACAACTCAACAAGTAGACACAATAGATAAGCAGAAGAAAAGGAGAGATATGAAAATGAAAGTAATAAAAGTGAAAGAAGGTCCTCCACTCCACCCCATCCCATGGTACCATACAAAACATTATGAATTTATGATATTGATCAGACAGGGACTGTCCGTACTTGAGGAAAGAGTAAAGGAAGCTTCCCACCAGAAGAAACCAAACAAAAGAGTGAGAAGACAATTGCAGTCATAATCAGACCAAAAACCAAAGTACCACTAGTAATCTATCTTAGTAGATATCTGCTATCAGCTTTTTTATTTTATTTTATATTTTTAAAAACCTGAATTGAACTGAAGAATCCTGCACAAGCCAAGCTGCTTGGTTGTTGTCCCTAGGCTTAGGGACAGTAGCAGTCAAAGGAAACGAAATTACAATACAATTATGGAAATTTGAAATTAAGCAAATCAGCTTTTTTTATTATATTATTCTGCTGATCATACCGTTTGATGTGACTGCTTACTGAGAGCTTAACAGAAAACCTCTGCATCTTCATGTCATGCTTCTCCCCAGACTTACATCTATTTGCCAACTCTGTCTCTTCACTCTACTTTTACTATCTTAAGCCATTTTTTCGTCATCTTTCAACTTTTTTTTTTTTCTTCTAAATAATTTAATTACAGCCGTTAGTTACTTCTTCTTTATTTTTATTTTCCTTTTGAAATACAATCCACGTACTGTGAAATGTGAATCTCTATGAAAATGAATTCAATTACTTTGTAGAATTAAAGAATTTGTTTAACCACGGTTTCCAAGATTTTTATGATCATGTTCATGGTCTGTTTTGATTCTCTTAATTGAAATGTACAGATTGATTGAAATAAATAATGTTCTCTGGTTCAAAATTTTGATTTAAATGCAGATTGATTGAGGATGACAAGTCATAAAAAGAGTATTAAAAGTTGCCTCAATCGGGTTGATTGGCTGGGTCAGTTAATGAAGATGACCCAACATACATGAGGTACCAATGGGTTGGGCCAGAATATAAGCTTTAAGCTTTTCTATGTATCATCACAATTTATTGTGATGTATGACAAAATACCATAATCAGAAAGAAAAAAAAAAAAAAGTACATCAAATAATATAATCTTGGTACATAACAATTTAATGTAGATGACACAATAAACATAAAATAATATAATTTCGGTAAAAAAAAATTAAACCAAAAACATTAATAATATAACAATAACAATAAAGTTTTATTTATTTATTTATTTTTTAAAACAATAATAGGATGACACCAACAAAACTTGATTTTATAGCAATTCTCAAATTCAAAATTGATAATTTTGAATTGAATTTATCTTTTAAGACATATGTAATAATGTAATATTCTTTCTTTATATAATTTTACCCTTTAGTATAACTTGATGCTCAACCATTTTCACAATTTTATCCATCAAGTTTTTGGGTACTATAGTGGGCATAACTTATTCTAGAAAATTCGGATTGACGAGCTGTAACTTGGGTTGGAAACTAGACTTCCAGGGCTTCAAATCCATAGGTGGCAGGACACACAATTCAATCGGAGCTAAGAGTTATGATTTTCTCAACACGGCACATCCGCACTGTCTCGGGAAACCGCTGTGACTACCGTTGTTAAAGCCACAACGGACTTCACAACGGTAACCTCTGTTTTTGCATCGCTTTGGGCGCCGTTGTGGAGACCCACAACGGTCTTGATGGCGGTTGGCATGTCAATCATGGCATTGCATAAAATTCCCTTGAATCTTCTAAAATTGCTTTTTTCCTTTGAAATACTTCAAACACATCACTAGGATCTAACAACTTGAAAATGCTCAAACACACAAATTAAAACCCTAAATGACTCAAGAAACAATCAATTGATTGGAGGAATGAGGATTAAAAACATATACAACAAATGACTGATCGAATACCCTAAATCCTATCTTTTACTAGTCCTTAAGCAAAACTAAGAAAACAAAAACTAAAAACTAAAAACTAAAGCTAGAGATAAAAGTCCTAACTAATCCACTTTTGTAGGGAACACGATAGCATTGAACGTATGCTACAAGCCTTTAAACCTCTAGGTGTCCCTAGTAGGAGGAGTTTTGTCTCATGAGGGTTTACAACTATGCTACCCACAAACATATTTCTGCAAAGAACCAAATACTCAAGATGCAAACTCACATGTACCATTTAAAGTCAATGCATGCTAGAGCCAATAAGTAAAGACTAAAATTATGCCACAAATTTAAATGCATGCTTAGTTTGAATGAAAAGCTCAAGCTCAAGACATTCTCGCTTCAAAAACGCATCATTAAACACTATAGATATAATTCACCTTGACTCTAACTCTCACAAGACATCGTTCATATTTTCACACAAAATCTAGGCAAAAACACTCACCAAGTATATGCGAATGGAATACATGCACGAGAAATTTCAAGTTAATATCGCATATGAATATATCATTGAAAGAGCACTTGATTTGTATGCAAAAGAGCTCATGAAAAGAATCAAACATTAAGAACAAGATAGAGCACATGTTCACCTTACTCTCGAGCTAGTATCCCCAAAAGATCAATTATGTCTTTTCTTTTGTTCTAACGGGGCCATTAGGTGAAGGTTAAGAAAGAACGAAAAATTGAAATTCAAAAACCTAGGATCATATCATGAGAGTCTTCCATTACCTTTTCGGCTTCACACAAGTCTTTTGGTCTCCTTCACAAGTGGGATGATGCCACTTATTGTTGTCCAATTCTTCAAAATTCACCTTTCTCTCCTTGTCAAACCCCTTTTGAGTAGATATAAGCTTTGCAATCTTAATTGACTTTATTGCACTCATTAACATTCTATTCTCTTTTTTTTTTATTATTTTTTTTATTAATACAACAATTTTTCAATATATTTCTTTATGACACCACTTTGGTGTTTATCATCTTGCTTTTTCCTTGGTACATGCACATCACGAGTCACCCATTTCGAACTCCCTTCAATCATCTTCAACTCTTCCTCTATATGAACCCAAGTTATAAGGTATGTCTAACTTATGGTTTATTAGGGTTAAGTTAATGTGGGTGATGAAAGAAAAAGGCTCATTGTGTTTAGCTTCAAACAGGGCTATGGAGCACACACATAAGGTAGGAGATATTTAAGGCATTTTTAAGTGAGTTCAAACACACATTCCCTATATCACTTCTAATGGTTCAACCAAATCAAGAGCAAAGTCCACATGTGATATCTTTTTTTTTTTTTTTATAAGAATTGTTCGTTAATGTTCAATGTACAACATATAGAGATCGAATATAATGCTAAGAACCTATTGAGTGTTTAAAGAGTGGAAACAAATAATCCCTCATATCATGTCATTTATGTATGCTTTTTGGCTTTGTGAACTCACAAGGGTAGTCCTCACTATTAATCATGACTATCCAACTAAACATCCTATCCATTATTATATCAAGAACATGTCATAAGTTTTGAAAAATTCAATGCACTACTCTAAGTGGCAAGAAGTTAGTTTACACTCAGTGAATAAAGCATATATTACGGCTCTTAAAGCACACAAAAGAAGCATTTCAATATGGAGGACAAAAATTCTAAAACTAGTGACTTTTGAAACAGACCTACGTCTGTTCTTTAATGTATATCTCTTAGATTTCTGAACAAAAGTTAATCAAATTTTAGGTACAAGATAACAGACATGCAAACGTACACTTTTCATTTAGAAAATATTTCAAAATTCGCATTAGAAAAGTATGAAAACAGACAACAAAAACATGCCCCCACCGTTTCGTAACAACAGGGCATCGCCCATGACCTTTGGTTGAAGAAACAATCATAGCTTTTAAACCACTGCCCATAAATTTTCGTTCTTTATACCGTTGGATTCATATCAAAAAAACGAAGAACCTAACGTGGACGGAAAAATTTATTTCCTCACCAATCAATAACAGTTTTAACAAAATATTTGCCTAAAAAAATTTCAAAATAGGTCACCTTTTTAGCAGATTTGTCAAAGAATAAAACAAACACGAATTCACACCCTCAAACCTAATCTAAACATTGTCCTCAATGTTTGTATGATGTTAAAAGCATGGACAACGAATAAAGAAAAAACCTGGAAGGCAAAAACTCGAAACACAAAAACTAGAAAACTAAAACAAAAATTAAAAAGAAATTACCTAGGCGGGTTGCCTCCCACCAATCGCTTAATTTAACATATTGGCAAGACAAGTGCAAGGACAACTCAACCAAACTCCAATGTCTCGAATTTGCGCCTATATATGATTAGGTCTTGGAAGAAATCTCCAATGTCAACCTACAGTCTAGGTTTTGTTTTTTCTTGTTTGGCATGCGTGCCTTTGGGTTTTTTGGGGTTGTGTCCTCTGTTTTGTTGTGTTTTTTGGATTTTTTTTGTTATATATATATATATATATATTGCCTAGGGGTTTTTCAACATATGATCTCTTGTGATGCTTTTTCCCCTTAGGTCAGTCCAATTTCATCTAAAAAATAACTTGATTCTCAACCATTTAAAGATCGCTAATGCTAGTCAATCCAAAAATTTAACCTAAAATTCAATCCAAATGATATGACAAGTGATTTGTTTTTACCACATCATCCAATGATATGTGTGATGATGACAACTCATTTACCACATCATTTAGATTTAATTTTGGATTAATTTTTTGGATTGTATAATATTATTCTTTAAAGATTGGATCCAGCCATAAGAAGAATTCTTGACCGATAAATAAGCCACTTGGACCAGTGGTTTGCCCCTCATATCTACTAGAGGTTATGGATTTCCCCTCCTTAAATCCCGAATTATTGTAATATTTCAAATATATATATATATATATATATATAAATCACTTGGACTTGGAGTGATTTTGCACGAAGTTGAGCTTACAATTTTCACTTATAGTGATTTTGCAACTAAGGATAATCAAAGAACTATAGTGTGTAATATTCTTTTCATTTTGTCATTTCTGGGTCGATTGGGACATGGCACACATACAATTTGAACTTGTAAGATAATCTTTTCCAAATAAAATGAAAACAGACATTTGAGAAGTTATCTAGAAATGACTTATGAGTTGTAAATGTCATTGGTACAAGAATATCCCATATGGAAGAAGTATAACAAAGACAAGATATAGTGGTGCTTATAAATTCAACTTGTAGAAACCTCTTAAAATTTAAAAGGGTTAGTTGGCTAAGTATGCCACTCTCACCCTAGCATGGTGAGTGCCGTATGGATATCAAAACATATGGCTGACATAATTTGTGTAACCTTCCTAGGGTTGGCTCTCTATGGCTGACCCTCAAAATCCTCCAATTATTCCAAACTGTTGCATAAAGTTGGAAGGAAGATATATCATACAAACAAATTGGCCCAAGAAAAAAACCATATCTTATTTGTGATATTCACGGTATCTGTGTTGTATTCTTTTATGCCTCACGGATTTTGTGCTTGAAGTCAAAAGCCAAAGCAAATGATAAAACATAATAGAGTTTCAACATTTGCATATACATACTCTGTTTCTAGCAGTAGCCACATGTATTGATGGAACCGAAAAGGTCATGGGTTCATTGAAATGGTCACCACGCAGTCAATTCCCCGTTTAGAATGCCAAGTTGCCAATCTGATTAACTTATTGAACTTACTTGCGTAGCAATATCATCATATTCAATTTAGTAAATAATCTTAGTGTAAAAACTTGCAACATCACTAATCTAATACAAGCATGTAATTAAGAGTTATTCAGTTCACTAACGGTAACATCTCATGAGAGCTTCAACAAGTCAACAACCTTCAAGCTATTAAAATGTACTTGTAGCAGATAAATTATTCCATCGGATCATTTAACTTTGTAAAAACAAGATGCAAACAGGAGAACATAAACACATTCTCCATAACAAAAGACGGTCACAGTTGAAATTGAAGAACAATAAACATAAAACATAAAACTGTTTTCCAAAACAATCAAACCAAAGCATGTCAAGCATTATTACTCTTACCTGTTCTTTGTTTTTTTTTTCGTAAAAAAAAAAAGAGATCTAAACTACGCTTGAGAACTAATGTTGTACCGAAATTTATACTCTTAAAACATATAGCACGTGACCACAAGCCTTGACATCATTTAGTATTTGTAGCCCTTAACATGGAGGGATGATAATGCCCATTTCTACAAATGGTGTAGCCCCGTTTCCTATTATTTTGCATCCGTTTTCCGGGTAAAACCAAGTATTTAACGTTTAAAATGAGTTTGTGCATGTTTTTTATCTCCTAGGGGTATTTTGCTAAAGAAAGAAGAAGTTTAGGGTAAATCTAAAATTTCTAGAGAATTTGAAGGTACAACCGCCCTTCACCCGCCCTACGTAGAGCGAGTGAATAGTGGTTTTACTTCAGCGGACCACCGCTCCTAGATCACCTAAAAACCGCCCTTCAGCGAAAATAGAAGAACCGTTGTTCACCCGCCCTACGTAGGGCGAGTGAACAGCGGTCAGGCCAAATTCTAGAAATCATGCTTAGGGTTTCGTGACTTGTTTCCAACATTATAAATGCCTCTTTTCAACTTCTTTGGAGGCACCTCTTGCACGACCATTGAGCTCCAAAACACTCCAAAAACACTCCAAACCTTTTAAGATCAAATCTTTCACTCAAATCCTTCACTAAATCACCCAAAACCTCCATCAAATCACCATCTAAGCCCAAATCCCACCTCACCATCTCACTTCCTTACCTAGAACTACCATAAAAATCCCACCTTAGAGCAAAAGAAGTCAATGAAAGAAGAAGCCTAGCAAAATCCAAGCAAAAGAGGAGGAGTTTTTCACTTAGTTTACTCTAATCCCTTCTCTCTTTACATTTATTTGTCTTTATTTATGGCTTGTACTCAATTCACATATTTTGTAGCCATTTATTGTATCATAAACTAAAACTTCCTTGGCTAAGGCCTAGATGAAGCATTTTCCATATATTATTAACAAAGGTCATCACTTTATCACTATTGCTTGTGTTATGTACACTTATTTCATGTTCGTAATTATTATTGAGTGTCTAGTTAGCATTTGATATTATTTGGTTGTTGTATGAAGCACCGAGAGGAGAAGCACACAACGTGCTTGATGAAATGTGTGATAGAAGTTGGTAAGATAGAGATATGCGATGCTAACTTCTATGATTCAATTGTGAGCCACAAAACTTAATGAATTTGTATGTAGTTCGGATAACCATTGAGAAATAGGTTGTTGGTGCATATAAATGTTTTTTTTATCACTTGAGAGAGGTTAGAGACTAATTGAGGGTATCACGAATCTACACACACACTTACATACTTTATTTCAATGATGTGCCTAAAATTAATGAGAATTGGATAGGTGGATTCAAAGGTCTTAGCCTAATTTCCCATAAGTATTAAAATCACTTGCTTGTGTTTGGTTTTGCTTAAGTTTATTTTCCTGTTTAGTTTTAGTAATTGCATTTTAGTTGTAAGTTTAATTTAGTTAACTTTGAGTAGTAAAATCAAATCATTCAATCTTTGCTTGTCTAAATAGTAGTTAATCAATCAATTGTGGTAATCAATACATCAATCCTTGTGGAACGAATTCTATTCATCATTATGTTAATCCTTCGGCTCCGTACTATTATGGATGCTCATTTAGGAGTGATCAATTTTTGGCGACGCTGCCGAGGATTGAGCGATTTATTGATATTACTACTAGTTGATTCATTACTAATTTCGATCTTTTTCTTTGTGATTTCAGGCGGTTGCTGTTGTATGCATCATAGTACAAGGAGTAACAACTTACATGATTTGAGGTCCGATCCGGATACAGAAGGGATGGCCCAAAGGAATAGAAGAAACCGAAGACTAGCCATGGGGGATAATTTAAATCAAAATCCAATACCACCCGCAGCCCAAGAGGGGCAACATGGGCAAAATGAGCAAATCGGGGAGGATGAAAGGGTCATGAGGGACTATGTCATGCCAATGGTGAATCAAAACCAGTGTTCTAGTAAACACTAGGCACTAGTCGCTAGTCGCTAGTCGGGCGGTGGACCAGCACCTAACGCCTAGGCTGCCTAGTAGGCCCCTAGACGGATTTCTAGGCGGTTGACTTTTTCCTTTGACCAATTATAACGAAATTCATATTATGACGAAACTCAAAGAAAATCATCGACATAAATTCCCTTATTGTGTGTATCTCTTGTACATGTTTAGTATAGTTTTAATTTTTGTTGTATATTTTAGATTTTTACATTGAAAGAGGGTGTCTTTTGTTATTTTACAAATGTGTTTTAAAAGTCAAAAACCTACTTCTCTCTCTTTCAGAAGAGGGCGATTGTTTTATGGTGGAAGTAGTTGAGCCCATGATACAAGAGTATTTGAGAAAGAAGAACCCTAAGAAGCCACTTGAAGAGTGTATAATGCATGGAGTGATGGAGGAAGATGAGAACTTGGAAGTTGAAAAATGTGCCAAACAACTCAACTCCCTACCCTTGAGGATACTTAGAGGAAGATTTCACTTTGAAGAACTTGGTGTGGGAAAGCCAAAACTCACACCATCTATTGAGAAGCCTCTTACTCTAGAACTCAAGCAATTAACGTCTCACTTGTGGTATGCATTCTTAGGAGAATTATCAACTTTACCGGTGATCATTTTGGCAAGCTTGTCCAAGATTGAAGAGGAGAAGCTACTAAGGGTGTTGAGAGAGCATAAGAGAGCAATTGGTTGGTCAATTTCAGATATCAAGGGACTATGCCCTTCAATTTGTATGCACAAGATTAGAATGGAGGATGAGTTCAAGCCAACGGTTGAGCATTAACGGAGACTTAACCCAAATATGAAAGAAGTGGTGATATTGAAAGTTATGAAGCTTTTAGATGCGAGAATCATCTATGCCATTTCGGATAGCTCATGGGTAAGCCCCGTGCAAGTAGTACCAAATAAGGGAGGATGATGGTAGTTCCGAATGAAAACAATGAGTTGATCCCACAAAGAACCGTCACTGGATGGAGAGTTTGTATTGACTACCGAAGGTTGAACAATGCTACAAGAAAAGATCACTTTCCTTTGCCCTTCATCGATTAAATGTTGGAAAGACTCACGGGTCATGAGTACTATTGCCTACTAGATGGATATTCAGGATACAACCAAATCCCGATCGACCCTAAAGATCAAGAAAAAACCATATTCACTTGTCCTTATGGAACTTTCGCTTATAGGAGGATACCATTCTAGCTATGCAACGCCCCAGCCACTTTTCAAAGATGTATGATGGCGATATTTTTCGACATGGTGGAGATATTTTTAGAATTCTTCATGGATGACTTCTCGGTTTTTGGATCTTCTTTTGATGGGTGCTTAACAAATTTGGGGATGGTTCTCAAGAGGTGTGAGGAGACCAACTTGGTGCTAAATTGGGAAAAATGCCACTTCATGGTGAAAGAGGGCTTGTACTTAGACATCAGATCTCTTCTTAAGGCATCGAAGTAGATAGAGCAAAGATAGAAGTGATTAAGAAATTACCACCTCTAATTTTGGTCAAGGGAGTTGGGAGCTTCTTGGAGCATGCCGATTTCTATCGGCATTTTATTAAAGTCTTCTCCAAGATCACTAAACCATTGTGTGCTCTATTGATGAAGGATATCCCATTTGTTTTTGATAGAGAGTGTCTCCGTGCTTTTGAGACCTTAAAGAAAGAGTTGACATCCTCTCTCATCATATCTACACCGGATTGGGAACTTCCTTTTGAGCTTATGTGTGATGCAAGTGACTATGCGATTGGTGCGGTTTTGGGGCAAAGGAAGAAAATGAGGCTACATGTGATCTATTATACTAGCCAAACTCTAAATGATGTCCAAATCAACTATGCTACAACCGAGAAAGAACTCCTAGCCATTGTGTTCGCATTTGACAAATTTCGGTCTTATATGGTGGGTTCCAAAATGATCGTCTACACGGACCATGCCGCCATCAAGTACTTGTTAGCAAAAAAAAGGATGTCAAACCACTGTTAATCTAATGGATTCTCCTCTTACAAGAGTTCAATTTGGAGATTAAAGACAAGAAAGGATCCGAAAACCTTGTGGCGAATCACCTTTCTAGGCTAGAGAGAAATGAGAAGGATGAAGTGCAAGTGGTCATAAATGAAACATTCCCGGATGAGCAACTACTAGTAGTCCAAGATTTGATGACTCCTTGGTTTGCCGACTTCATGAATTTCCTTGCAAGTGGAATCATGCGGGTGGAGATGGATTTCCACCAAAAGAAGAAATTCATCTCGGATGCAAAGTCATACTTGTGGGTTGAGCCACTCCTATTCCGGATTTGTAATGATGGTCTTATTAGAATATGTGTACCCGATGAAGAGATGAGGGATATCCTCATGCATTGCCACTCTAAGAAGTGCGGAGGGCACTTTGGAGCAATTAGTACCTCAAGGAAAGTTCTCCAATCAGGTTTCTATTGGCCCACACTTTTTCAAGATGCAAGAAGCTTTGTAGAAGCATGTGACGGGTGCCAAAGGACCGGTAATATTAGCAAGAGGGATGAGATGCCGCTCAATATGTGTACCCGATGAAGAGATGAGGGATATCCTCATGCATTACCACTCTAAGGAGTGCGGAGGACACTTTGGAGCAATTAGTACCTCAAGGAAAGTTCTCCAATCAGGTTACTATTGGCCCACACTTTTTCAAGATGCAAGAAGCTTTGTAGAAGATTTGTAGAAGCATGTGACGGGTGCCAAAAGACCGGTAATATTAGCAAGAGGGATGAGATGCCGCTCAATATGATGCTTGAAGTGGAATTATTTGATGTATGGGGTATTGATTTCATGGGACCATTCCCAAGCTCTTATGGAAACCAATATATCTTGGTGGCGGTGGACTACGTGTCTAAGTGAGTGGAAGCTATAGCCACACCAAAGAGTGTTGTCAATGTGGCCACAAGATTCCTAAAGAAGAACATCTTTACAAGATTTGGTACTTCAAAAGCAATTATTAGTGATAGAGGCTCTCACTTTTGCAACAAATTATTTGAAGCTATATTGAAGAAGTATGGTGTGAAGCACCGCATCACTACCCCCTACTACCCACAAGCAAATGGCCAAGTGGAGGTGTCAAATCGAGAAATCAATAGCATCCTAGAGAAGAGGATGAGAAATCGGAGGAAGGATTGGGCTAAGAAACTCGATGATGCCTTATAAGACTATAGGACGACCTTCAAAACCCTATTAGGCATGTCTCCTTATAGGATTGTCTACGGAAAGGCGGGTCACCTTTCGGTGGAGCTTGAACACAAGGCATATTGGGCAATCAAAAAGTTAAACTTTGACATGCAAGCGGTAGGAGAGAAGAGATTGCTTCAACTCAATGGACTTGATGAAATCCGGCTTGAGGCATATGAGAATGCCCGCATTTACAAGGATAAATCCAAGAAATGGCATGATAGAAGAATTTCGAAGAAAGATATTCAAGTGGGGAACCAAGTTCTCCTTTTCAACTCAAGACTCCGTTTATTTTCCGAAAAACTCAAGAGCCGGTAGACAGGCCCTTTTACCGTCACCCAAGTGTTCCCGTACGGAAGTGTGGAAACTGAAAACGGAGCGAAAGAGAAGTTCAAGGTGAATGAGCAAAGAGTAAAGCTTATTGGGAGAATGCATTGGAAGAGCCAAAGGAAAATATTCCTCTCAAAGAACCAACTTGATCATTCACAAATGGAGGTACCTTCTTGTAAATATTAGTTAGTTTTAATTGCTTTCAATTATTTTATTTTATTGTCTTTTTGAGATTGAGTTTTCCCCCGCCGAGCTTGAATTGTGCATTGTGAAAACATTGCGCAATTAAGGTTTGGGGGTATGGGAAACTCAAAGTTAGTCTAGTTTAGTTTAGTTTAATTTAGTATATATATATTTTTTTAATTATGAAATTTTATCATTTTTTTATTTAATTATTTATTATATTGTGTTTTATTTTATTTATTTTTATTTTTATTTTTATTTTCTATTTTTCTTCAAACTCATGTATGTAACCCTTTTTTGTGAATTTTATAAATGTACAGAGCTTGAATTGTGTTTGGGTAAGTTTATGTGCGAAAAAAGGACAAAAGGAAGAAAATTCTCAAAAAACCGCCCTACGAACAGCGGTTGTAGGGCGGTTCACCAGCATGCATCCTCTGTCCTAAAACTGTTGTACATGTGCCCTTAAACTGTCCTACTTACAGCGGTCAAGGCAAAAATGGGATCCTTAGCCACTTATCAGAACACATCATTTTAGAAGATTTACACTAAACCGCTGTACAGGCGCCTTTCACACGCCCTACATACAGCGGTTTTGGCGTGATCATGCCATATCCCCTTCTTTCTTGCACCATTTCAACACAACATTCACAACTCTCCTTCACGCCTCCTCTTCTCTCCTTCACGGCTCCTTTTCGAAACCGATAAGAATCTCTCCCCAACTCTTTCCATTTCACTTCTTCATCTTTTCACATATCATTCCCATCATCAATCTTCCATTTACACACATTCTAGGTCACATTTTAGGAGTTTTCACACCTAGGGTTTTAAATTTGGGGGGTTTTCGAATTGGTTGAAATTGGGTGATTCATACACATTTTTGGTCAAAATTGTAAGGATTATTGATTGGGTTACTTCTCTTAGTTAGTATTTTGTTCTTTGAGTTGTTTTTAGAGCATTGTGGTTGGATTTTTGTTTTGAGCTCTAGTGAAGGTTGAAGTGGTTATTTTGGTGATTTTGTGACCCTTGGTAGTGGAGAAAATTGTTTGACATATTTATAAGTGCTTGTGTGGTATTTTTGTGTGCTTTGGCTTGTTTAGCAATATCTAAATTACAAAGGAAACTCTGTCCGTTTGTTGCGAAAAATGGGAAAAATCGAGCAAGCTAATCCGAAGAAGGGCACTTCTAGAGGTACTAGGGCGACACAGGGTTTAGGTCCGTGTGTACAGAACAAGAACTTTGCTGCTAGATTGAGGATGCTCAGGACTGAACCATCATTTTTTAGAAGGGCATTCAGCTGGACAGCCTTAATGATACCTCCATCCCCAGGACAGTGAAGGATAAAAAATGGGAGCTTTTTGTGCAGAATCTAAGGACAGCCAACCTCATAATTAATAGGGAATTTTTGCAAGTATGGTCCCTAAAAGCTTTATGAGTAGGGGAGCCGTGATGGTGAGAGGGGTACATGTTCAGATTACTGAAGAAAAGATCAACAGCTTTTTCGGCACATACCCGATTCCGCAGACGCAGGCACCCCTTGGTTTCACTCCGTATAGCGGAAGTTCAGAGGAGTTAGCAAAGCTTTTGAGAGGGAATGAAGATGGGAGATGGGATAATGACCACCCGCTCAAGCAATCTGATTTGCCTAAGAACCTAACGCTGATGAACCTTTTCACTTGTGCTTCATTGAGCCCCGTATCACACCATAGCTCTATCGCCAATAAGAGAGCTGGACTTTTGGCTTGTCACCTTGTAGAGGGTAGCAAGATAGACATTGGGAGGATCATCAAGGCAGAGATTGGTGGTGCTAGGGATGTTGGCATCAAAGGCAAGAACAAGTCCAGTCAGAAGATTATTCCATTCCCATGCCTTATTACAAAGCTATGCCGATATGAGGGTGTAGTGGAGCTTGCCAGTGATGAGATGGTAGTAGGTGACAAAGTGGATATCAATCAGCGATCCTGGAAGGATTCTTCTAGCAAGACAAAAGGGTAGAAAGAAGCAGAAGCAAACTAGAGATGAAGCACATGGCGATGAAGAACAGGATCCCGATTTTGATTTTCCAGAGGAGGATATGGGCCCAGTGGCTGAGGGTCCGAGTGATAGCTCTGTTTCGGGCCAGCTTGATTGGATTATCAAAGCCCTCAAGGCTAATCGGGTTACCTAGGACCGGATAGAGCAGAAGATTGATGATCTTGCTCTACAGCAGTATGAGGATAGACTTGACCAGGAGGTCGAGGATGAGGATATCAGGGCGGACGTGGCCGCCGTGAGGTCCCAACTAGGTTTCCAGGCCTATCAGAGGAGAGAGAGCCGCAGGAGACCACCCTCATCTTCTATCGCCCAGGGCTTCTTAGTTGCTGACTATGTACCTGATGATATGACACCTGCTGACATTGAGAGATTGAAGAGGGGCTAATACCCCATAGAGTAGGACCTACAAGACCAGCATGCTCATACCACTATGCTCCGGGTTTTTTTTTTTTTTTTTTTTTTTGCAGTCTTTTATTTTCAGCACGTGTAGTTTCGTGCATTTTATTTCGCACTGTTATTTTTCTTGATTAGACTTTTTTATTTTGCTTACATTGTCTTTTGATTTCATTTTTATTTCATTATTTAGTTATAATTATTGGTTTGCCATTCTTTGTTAATTAAGTTACGGAGTTGTATTGTGCTTAGTTTTTAGGTTTAGTAGGTGTGTGGGTTGCATTTTGGTTTCCCTCCCACTTCTAAGCTTACATTGTCTGATCTGATTATCTATGCAAACATTAGGGACAATGTTTCGTTTAGGTTTAGGGGTGCGACCATCTAGTGACCCTCTCGCATCTTCATTTTAATTTTTCTTGCATGAGTGTCTTCTATGTTACACTTTATCACTAAAAAAAAATTGCATGATTGTGTAGGTTTGTAGCCAAATTTTGTCACATTTTCTTCCCAATTGAGTCAAAATCTAGAGCAGCAAGGGCTGCTTGTTGAGATGCATTTGGGTTGAGCCGTTGTAGACACTTTATGTGTATGTCATGCGTTATTAAGGGAGGCCGTGTTGGTCAAAGTTGCTTGCACACATTCTACCGAACTCATTTTGTGTTTTAGTGAATGAGGTAGCGTACTTGAGATGTCTAGATTATTAGTGGAGACTGCCTGTGTGAGCTTCATTGCCCAAATATTGTGTCCACAAGAGTGAATTTTATTTTTATTCTCTAAACACTCATCTTGTAGATAATAGGTATGATAAAAATGACTTATTCTCATTTCATTAAGCATTAAAGAACATCTCTTTAACGTTGTGCATATTTGTGTGTCCTTTGTTGACTTGCTAGACTCATACCTTGAGAGATGACGTAAGTAATTTAGTCACTCAAAATGACCCAAACAAATCCATAAGCCTTGTGTTTGTGCTTTAATGTCCAAAGAATACACCCTACATTACCCGATCACCATATCCACCCATGTTACATTTACACCACACTAAACCCAAACACTAGACCATCCCATAGTAATGATCATGATAACATGAAGATTGAAACTTAAGATAGAAATTTATCCAAGTAGCGTGTACTTAGGCCTACATAAATATAAAAATATTTTTAAAAAAAATAGAAAAAGTTGCCCAATTGCTAAACAACTACATTTTGAAATGCCTAGGCGCAAAAAAGGGATCACATAGTGCACCATGTAGAAGACTCATGATCATTAGCTCGCCAATGATTCCATATCCACCCAACCTCTCTATCACCATCCAACCATCAAACTCACTTGCACTTAAAAAAAAAGTCACAATTGATCTTTAGAAGTGTCTAGCATGAAAACAAGAGTGTTCTTAATGTTTGATTCCTTTCTTAAGGTCCATTTGAATTAAAGATTGAGCATTCTTAACAATTTTTCATATGCGTTTTAATTTTGAAACTTCTTTGTGCATAAACTCCAACTCGCATATGCTTGATGAGTGAGCCTAGGTTCGGTGTGATAAAATAATGAGAGAACCCAAGAGAGGCTTAGAGTCAAGGCGAAATATTATCTAATGACTCTTGTGTTCGATGCTTTTGAAACTAAATTCACTAAAAAGTCCGGAATTGCAATTAATTAGTGTTATAGCACCTTGGCTACCACACCTCTAGAATGCACTCAATGATCTTAGCATGCTTGTGTCTACTTTACGGTTCTCCCAATGTCGCATCTCATCTTTAGTTGACTCGGTAGAAAATACGTTTGTGGGTGTCGTTCTGTAAGCCCTCACGAGACTTCACTCGTCCTCTAGGGATCGCCTAGGGTTTTAAAAGAACCTAAAAAGCTTGTGGAACTTACCAAGTGCCATCGTGTCACCCACGAAAGTGATGTTTTCTTTTTTTAATTTTGTTAGTAGGTTAATCTGAGTTTTGTGTATTTTGGTTTTGCTCGGGGACAAGCAAAAGATAGGTTTTGGGGTATTTGATAATGCTCATTTCTACACTTATTGTAGCCCCGTTTTCTATCATTTTGCATCCGTTTTCTAGGTAAAACCAAGTATTTAACGTTTAAAATGAGTTTGTGCAGGTTTCTTAGCTCCTATGGATATTGTGACAAAGAAATAAGAAGTTTGGGGTAAATCTGAAATTTCTGGAGAATTTGAAGGTACAACCGCTATCACCCGCCCTAGGGCGGGTGAACAACGGTTTTACTCTAGCGAACCACCGCTTCTGGATTGCCCAAAAACCGTCCTTCAGTCAAAATAGAAAAACCGTTGTTCACCTGTAGGGCGGGTGAACAACGGTCATACCAAATTCTAGAAATCATGCCTAGGGTTTCGTGCCCTGTTTCCAACATTATAAATACCTCTTTTCAACCTTTGGAGGCACCTCTTGCACGACCATTGAGCTCCAAAACACTCCAAACCTTCCAAGATCAAATCTTTCACTCAAATCCTTCACTAAATCACCTAAAACCTCCATCAAATCACCATCTAAGCCCAAACCCCACCTCACCATCTCACTTCCTTACCTAGAACTACCATAAAAATCCCACCTTGGAGCAAAAGAAGTCAAGGAAAAAAGAAGTCTAGCACAATCCAAGCAAGAGAAGAGGAGTTCTTCACTTAGGTTACTGTAATTCCTTCTCTTTTTACATTTATTTGTCTTTATTTATGGCTTGTACTCAATTCACATATTTTATAGCCATTTATTGTATCATGAACTAAAACTTCCTTGGCTAGCCAAGATGAAGCATTTTCCATGAATTATTAACAAAGGCCATCACTTTATCACTATTGCTTATGTTGTGTACACTTATTTCATGTTCTTAATTATTATTGAGTATCTAGCTAGCATTTGATAATTATTTGGTTGTTGTGTGAAGCATCGAGAGGAGAAGCACACAACGTGCTTGATGAAATGTGTGATAGAAGTTGGTAAGATAGAGATATGCGATGCTAGCTTCTATGATTCAATTGTGAGCCACAAAACTTAATGAATTTGCATGTAGTTCGGATAACCATTGAGAAATAGGTTGTTGGTGCATATAAATGTTGTCTTTATCACTTGAGAGATGTTAGAAACTAATTGAGGGTGTCACGAATATACACACACACTTGCATACTTTATTTCAATGATATGCCTAAAATTAATGAGAATTGGATAGGTGAATTCAAGGGTCTTAGCCTAATTTCCCATAAGTATTAAAATCACTTGCCTGTGTTTGGCTTTGCTTAAGTTTATTTTCTTGTTTAGTTTCACTAATTTCATTTTAGTTGTAAGTTTAATTTAGTTAAATTTGAGTAGTAAAATCAATCATTCAATCTTTACTTGTCTAAATAGAAGTTAATCAATCAATTGTGGTAATCAATACATCAATCCTTGTGGAACAAATTCTATTCATCATTGTGTTATTCCTTAGACTCCGTACTATTGCGGATGCTCATTTAGGAGTTGTCAAGGGACTCTTCGGCACCCTCACCAAGCTGAGCATCACCCTTATAGGTACCAAAGGTAGCCTCTGAGTTAGCCTTGCACCGTACAAGGAAAGCAGCCTGGGCCTTGGCCACGTTCTCTTATTTTCCTCCTCATGCCTTGAAAGTGCTCTGTTGAAGTGCACGTCCAAAGGAAAAGGAAAGTGACTATGGCTTCTTGGTCTTAAGTTTGTTCATGGCATTGAGGTTGTGGGTGGCCTCCTGCTCACTCTGTCCACCAGACAAGAACACAACAGCTGGAACTGCAAGAGCCATGGTGCGATGTAGGGCCCGTATAGTGTACTCTGCAATCACCTCTGGTGTAACCTTAGGGGATTCAGATCCTTGGGTCACCGTGTTAGGCTTCAAGAGGGTACCCTCAAGAAGGACATGGTGGTCATTCAAAGCCTTGTAGCATGCAGCAAGAACACGCTCGGTCACATCAGCACACTTGTTAATGTCATGGGTACCATCAACAAGGATCTCAGGTTCAACAATAGGTACAAGGCCATTCTCCTGACAGATGATAGCATATCTGGCCAAGCCATTAGCATTCTCATTGATGGTCAACTGTGAGGGCTCATTAAGGCCGATCTTGAGCACAGCATGCCACTAGCTTCAAAGTACTTCTAGCAGCATTAGGCAAGGCCATCAAGACCCTGAATGGTGGTCTCACCGTTGGTGCCGGTAAGCTCAACGATACCCTTGTCAACCTTAATACCGGGTAGGACACCGCCTTCCTTCATAACATCAACGAAAAGTTTGCATGTATAAACACCTCAAACATTAGTTTTATTTGTATATAACACATATAAGACCCGTCAACTATAGAGATTAACTAAATTAAGAAAACAAAAACATCAAAAACGCTTCTAGGACAATACCATCAGCAGTCTTTTGGTATATGGTTTCCTCATAGAGAATGACTCCACTGAGGTATTGAAGAGCACCATGTGTGCAGAAAAGTAGCTCACAGAGAGCACGCATGTTTGTTTCAACATTCTCAACATTGATGCTGGATAGACGCTTGCCAATTGTGCCAGTTGACTCATCAACAGCAAGGATACCCTTTCCAAGGGTTCCAATGTAGGCAACATTCTTAATCAGCTCATCTGCAATATTGCATTCAAAGTGTAAGCAATAAAATGGTAAAAATAATCCAATCCTCTTCCCACAAGTAATCTTCATTCTAAGAGAATGAGAAGCCCACACATACAAATCAACAATGCATAACCAACAAGTTCACATACATTGCAAGATGAGTAAATGTAAAAGATCGAAAAATAAAACTAATAAACAAATCATCATGTTAACGTGTGCCTTTAACAATGGGGGAGTCTGTGCACCGTGCCTTTAAACTCATAACCTCGTGATGCAGTATTGCTATTATTATTATTATTATTATTTAGTATTGTACTATATTACTATTAAAGTATTACCGTAAAATTTAAGGTTTTTTTAGAGGGGAGAATTTAAACTTGTAACCTCGTGGTGAGGGATTCATTACCGGATCAAATTTATCTCGTCAACCTTTTTTTTTTTTTTTTGCTTAATATAAAATCCATTTAAAATAATCACTGGTCGAAAAAAAATTATGATACTTAAGATTTAAATGTTCTAAATAGGAATAAAGAAAAGGCTAAATATAATAGTCAATCAAATATAATGTATCACACCTCATGATCAGCAACGAAGGTTCTCTCTAGAAATTGGGTTGATTTTATTGTAAAGAAATCGTTCTAATTCTTTTTCTTCAATCGAGGTTTGAGGATGGTGACTCGAATTACCCTATAGTATAGGTTTAACGAGAATAACCGGTTTATTCTCATCTCGTCAAAATTAATATATATATACACACGTACCATACCATATGTAGGATAAATGACTCGAAATTAAACCATATTGGAAAATGTGCAGTAGTATTCTTATTGAAATCATGCCACATTGGGGTGGTAATCATCTTGTTAAAATCAATCTAATTTTAACTCAACTCATGATTTTACAACTGATAAATCTACCTGTTTACAAAATTTATATGGTCAATTTAACTATAATTTTAAAAAAATAAATTGTTAAAAATGATCACATGAATTTGATTTCAATTCCAATACAAATTTATAAGTTAATGAGAGAAAATGATTCGACTATCCAATTGGTATGAGTACGAATAGTTTAACTTTACCATTGAGTTTATCTCAACATCAATCACATCACATCCTACAATTTGGGTTTATTACAGATCAATATATGTGATTATAAAGATAAGAGTTGATATTAAATGATTCGTTGTAAACTCTTCAAATTCCCATCAATAAAATTATAGATGCAACCCTTTTCTAAGAAAAGAAAAGAAAAGAAAATATAGGTGCAAGTGTGCAACCATGCAAATCACATATCAGACTCTCAAATTTGTACAAGTAAAAAACACGTAATTATGAACTAAAACCTCCGAATCAATAGACATTTTGACTTTTTTTCCTTCGAAATAAGCATTTTGACTTTAATATTTATAAGACACATATCATAAGAACGAAAACAACATTAAACCATTTTCCGGTAAGCACCACCGTTAATATATATATTTTTTAATATTACATAATAAAAAAGTAAAATTCATAATTGAACTTAAATTAAACTTTGAATTTGACATTACTTTTATAAAATAAAAATAAAAATAAAAATAATGAATAAATAATAGTGATGATGAACCGATGAAGTAAGAATACATGCTTCATGTTGCTTTAATTTGCCTTCTCGTCACCTACCATTTCCCACTACCCAAACAAAAATTTGGCAAATTTTATCTTAGGTACAAATTAAACGGTACTAACGTAAATATCTTTCGTTTCGTTTTGTAATTTATTTTTAAAAAATTTGGCACGGAACAAATAACTGATATGAGCTCTTTATCCGCCATTCTTCGCTCTCTCACCGTTTTTTCTTTGCCTCTCTCTCATTCTATCTCTGCTTTTGAATCTCTCTATCAATCTATTCAACTCAACATGTCTTGCTACAAATAAATATGCCGGTAAATCTCGTGTGTTTTCTTTGTTTTTGATGTTAATTTTCTTCAATATGGTCGGTGGTCTCCCCACATACGTCATCCAAATATTTATATATGCTAGATTGCTAGTAAATACATATGGTGAAAATGAAAATGTATTGTACACCAATTAAGCTAAGAGTAATTAAACGAATATGCAACACACCAACAGCATAATTATTTCTAACATACCAAGAAAGTTAGAGGAGGATCTTAGTTGAACTACAACAAATTAAGTAAGCAAAAACATTTGGTCCAAATTTGCCAAGTGAAGTTGTGAATTGGGTGGCAACAGTGATTGATCAGACTCATTATTATAAACTGCTGAACACAGTCAGACAGCAACTTGAAGCGTGGATCCAACGCACATTGTTGAAAAAAGAAATGGCATAAAACAAGCATATAGAGGGACTCTCTTAAAACATACCGCAATTTAATCTCTTAAAACATAAAGCACGTGACCACAAGCCTCGACTTCATTTAGTATTTGTAGTCCTTAACATGGAGGGACTCTGCTGCACCCTCACCAAGCTGGGCATCACCCTTGTAGGTACCGAGGGTAGCCTCTGAGTTAGCCTTGCACCGTACAAGGAAAGCAGCCTGGGCCTTGGCCACATTCTCTTCTTTTCCTCCCCATGCCTTGAGAGTGCTCTGCTGAAGTGCACGTCCAAAGGAGAAAGAAAGGAACCATGGCTTCTTGGTCTTAAGTTTGTTCATGGCGTTGAGGTTGCGGGTGGCCTCCTCCTCACTCTGTCCACCAGACAAGAACACAACAGCTGGAACTGCAGAAGGCATGGTGCGCTGTAGGGCCCGTACGGTGTACTCTGCAATCACCTCTGGTGTAACCTTGGGGGATTCAGATCCTGGGGTCACCATGTTAGGCTTCAAAAGGGTACCCTCAAGAAGAACATGGTGGTCATTCAAAGCCTTGTAGCATGCAGCAAGAACACGCTCGGTCACATCAGCACACTTGTTAATGTCATGGGTACCATCAACAAGGATCTCAGGTTCAACAATGGGTACAAGGCCATTCTCCTGACAGATGATAGCATATCTGGCCAAGCCATTGGCATTCTCATTGATGGCCAACTGTGAGGGCTCGTTAGGGCCGATCTTGAGCACAGCACGCCACTTAGCAAAGCGAGCACCAGCTTCATAGTACTTCTGGCAGCGTTGGGCAAGGCCATCAAGACCCTGAGTGGTGGTCTCACCGTTGGTGCCGGCAAGCTCAACGGTACCCTTGTCAACCTTAATACCGGGTAGGACACCACCTTCCTTCATAACATCAACGAAAGGTTTGCCTGCATAAACAACTCAAACATTAGTTTTATTTGTATATAACACATATAAGACCCATCAACTATGGGGATTAACTAAATTAAGAAAACAAAAGCATCAAAAACGTTTCTAGGACACTACCGTTAGCAGTCTTCTGGTATAGGGTTTCCTCGTAGAGAATGACTCCACTGAGGTATTGAAGAGCACCAGGAGTGCAGAAAAGGAGCTCACGGAGAGCACGCCTGTTTGATTCAACATTCTCAACATTGATGCTGGATAGACGCTTGCCGATTGTGCCAGTTGACTCATCAGCAGCAAGGATACCCTTTCCGGGGGTTCCAATGTAGGCAGCATTCTTAATCAGCTCATCTGCAATATTGCATTCAAAGTGTAAGCAATAAAATGGTAAAAATAATCCAATCCTCTTCCCAAAAGTAAACTTCATTCTAAGAGAATGAGAAGCCCACACATAAAATTCAACAATGCAAAACCAACAAGTTGACATACATTACAAGATGAGTAAATGTAAACGATCAAAAAATAAAACTAATAAACAAATCATCATGTTAACGTGTGCCCTTAACAATGGGGGAGTCTGTGCACTGTGCTGTTATAAGGTTAACGTGTGCCTTTATCTTAAATACTTATAAGGTTACATAGTTGCAAAACTTTTTTTCATGTGTGCAAATTTTCTCTTTTAGAACTATATAAAGTGACATAATGCTTTGTTACCATATGGTCTTAACATAATTCATTAACAAAAGACTTTAACTATGGTTTCAAATTGATAGGATAGGATTAGATTTCAAACTTGCTACTGTAACTTGAATAAATCACGTGTATTTAAAACTCAAATTACGAAGTCTAAAAGCAATTAAGACGACACCAGATCCAAACTCCGTGATGAAAGTAAGAACAATAATCTTCTATAATCGGCTTAATAAACCTCTTGGTTGCATCAGTGCTATCAAATAATTGAAATCATAAACAGACATCAACGAGAATCAGATCTAAACATTAACGAATCATTAAACAAGTGATTAGTAATCGGTAACCCAAAACAGATCTCAGTGTTAAGATTACATGCATCAGATTCATAATCAAAAGAATTTAAACATGTTCTGTAATCGTAACAAACATGAAATAAACTAAACATGCAAAAAGATCAGACAAATTGTTCGAAAGACAAAGAAATACACTAGCAAACAATATATTTCACAGTCAATCTGGGCTTAGAAACAACAGAACAACAGCCAAAAAAAAACATAGATCTAGACACAATAAACAGAATCTATAGTAAATATTGATCAGAAACAAAACAGTATGAAAACACGATTCTACATCAACCAGATTCAGATCTAATCACTAACGCATCACTAAACAAATGATTAGTAATCAGTACGCCAAAACAGATCTCAGTATTAAGATTACATGCATCAGATTCGAAATCAAAATCAAAATCAAAAGAATTTAAACATGTTCTTTCATCGTGAAAACATGAAATAAACTAAACATGCAACAGATCAGACAAATCGTTCGAAAGACAAAGAAATACACTAGCAAAAAATAGATTTCACAGTCAATCTAGGCTTAGAAACAACAGAACAACAGCACAAATAAAAAAAAAAAAACATAGATCTAGACACGATAAACCGAAGCGATAGTGAATATTAATCAGAAACAAAACAATATGAAAACACGATTCAATCTCGATAAAAACCAACAAAAAAAACGAAGAAAATTAGAGAATAGAAGAAAGAAGACGAGAGATTACCAGCGTATTTGCCCTTGTAGCAAGACATGGTTAGTTGAATAGATTGATTTAGAGAGAGAGAAATAGAGGCAGAGAGAAACAGCGAGAGATGGTTAAAGGACTAGAGGTAGGGGTTTTTATTAGAGAAGATTTGGGGTTCGAAAGAAAGTTAACACATCGATATTGTCGCAACCTAATGTCTTTTTTATCAAGTACGGCGTCCTGCCGTTGGATTGCATATTTGCATTACACGTCCCTCTCTGGCTGTTTCTCTTCCTTTTACTCTTTTGCCCCTCCTTTTCATCGGCCTTTCACACACCTACCGCCGCCTTTTAGAGTTTCTTTGCAAATCTTTATTTTATTTTATTTATTTTAGTTCTTATTAATTTGTTACGGGTAATTTATTTATCCCATTGTTTTTTTTTTTTTTTTGAATAAATGAAATATATTAAGAAAAACCAAAGATTACTAAAAAATCAATCGGAACAAACCTCTTCATACAAGGAGGACAAGCTTCTAACCAGATGGAATCACTCTCCAAGGTTAACACACATTTAGCTAAATTATGCTCATTTAGTTATGAAAAAATAATCATGTCTAATGTGCATACTATATTAATTTAATTGTTTACCGAAATAAATTTGATAAAAAAAAAATTAAGGGAATGTGATAAAATATTGAATGCATTTATTTTGATGACCAAATTCTTGTACAATTTTAAGAGTTTGGCATCGTTTAATTTTTTATTATTTATAATAAATATTTGAAAGATTATAATTTATATTTTAAAATCTAAAATTGGGGCGAAGAGAGCTTGACTTGGGCCCAAGTATTGAAATTAACGGAAGGGTAGGATAGTCAAAGAATACTAAAAAGGCAAGTTGGGTGTTTGTAAAAGTTTCTCAAAAACAAGGACTAATTGCACAAATGTCTTCAAATTTTAGGTATAATTGCATACATATGGAGCTCTTACCTATAATTGTATAAACATCCCCTGTTTTTAGTTGACTTTCGTTAATTTTAATAACCTTGGAGGATTCGGATCCTGGGGTGACCATGTAAGGCTTCAAGAGGGTACCCTCAAGAAGGACATGGTGGTCATTCAAAGCCTTGTAGAATGCAGCAAGAACACGTTCGGTCACATAAACACACTTGTTAATGTCATGGGTACCATCAACAAGGATCTCAAGTTCAACAATGGGTACAGGCCATTCTCCTGGCAGATGATAGCATATCTGGCCAAGCCATTGGCATTCTCATTGATGGTCAACTGTGAGGGCTCATTAGGGCCGATCTTGAGCACAACACGCCACTTAGCAAAGCGAGCACCAGCTTCATAGTACTTCTGGCAGTGTTGGGCAAGGCCATTAAGACCCTAAGTGGTGGTCTCACTGTTGGTGCCGGCAAGCTCAACGGTACCCTTGTCAACCTTAATACCGGGTAGGACACCGCCTTCCTTCATAACATCAACGAAAAGTTTGCCTACATAAACACCTCAAACATTAGTTTTATTTGTATATAACGCATATAAGACCCATCAACTATGGGGATTAACTAAATTAAGAAAACAAAAGCATCAAAAACGTTTCTAGGACAATACCATCAGCAGTCTTCTAGTATAGGGTTTCCTCGTAGAGAATGACTCCACTGAGGTATTGAAGAGCACCAGGAGTGCAGAAAAGGAGCTCACGGAGAGCACGCCTGTTTGATTTAACATTCTCAACATTGATGCTGGATAAACGCTTGTCGATTGTGCCAGTTGACTTATCAGCAGCAATCATACCCCTTCCGAGGGTGCCAAAGTAGGCAGCATTCTTAATCATCTCATATGTAATATTGCATCCAAAGTGTAAGCAAGAAAATGGTAAAAATAATCCAATTCTCTTCCCACAAATATCTTTCATTCTAAGAGAATGAGCAGCTCACATATACAAATCAACAATGTAGAACCAACAAGTTCATATACATTGCAAGATGAGTAAATGTAAAAGATCAAAAAATAAAACTAATAAACAAATCATCATGTTAACGTGTGCCCTTAACAATGGGGGAGTATGTGTATTGTGCTGTTATAAGGTTAACGCGTGCCTTTATCTTAAATATGTATAAGGTTACATAGTTGCAAAACTTTTTTTCATGTGTGCAAATTTTGTCTTTTAGAACTATATAAAGTGACATAATGCTTTGTTAACATATGGTCTTAACATAATTCATTAACAAAAGACTTCAAAGCAATAACTATGGTTTCAAATTGATAGGATAAGATTAGATTTCAAACTTGCTACTGTAACTTGAATAAATCACGTGTATTTAAAACTCAAATTACGAAGTCTAAAAGCAATTAAGACGACACCAGATCCAAACTCCGTGATGAAAGTAAGAACAATAATCTTCTATAATCGGCTTAATAAACCTCTTGGTTGCATCAGTGCTATCAAATAATTGAAATCATAAACAGACATCAACGAGAATCAGATCTAAACATTAACGAATCATTAAACAAGTGATTAGTAATCAGTAACCCAAAACAGATCTCAGTGTTAAGATTACATGCATCAGATTCATAATCAAAAGAATTTAAACATGTTCTGTAATCGTAACAAACATGAAATAAACTAAACATGCAACATATCAGACAAATCATTCGAAGGACTAAAAATACACTAGCTAACAATAGATTTCACAATCAGTCTGGGCTTAGAAACAACAGAACAACAAAAAAAAAAACATAGATCTAGAAACAATAAAACGAATCGATAGTGAATAGAGATCATAAACAAAACAGCTTAAGGGGAAATTATTTTCCTTTCCTTGCCTCTCAATCTTTCTATCTTTTACATTTTCTTTCCTCCCTACCAAACACACCTTTATAGTTTCTTTCCAAATCTTTATTTTAGTTATTATTAATTTTTATGGGTAATTTATCTATCCCATTGTTTTTTTTTTTTTTTTTGTAATAAAGGAAATATATTATGAAAAACCAAAGATTACTATAAAATCATCCGGAACAAACCTCTGCATACAAGGAGGACAAGCTTCCAACCAAATGGAATCACTCTCCAAAGTTAACGTATATTTAGCTAGATTATGCTCATTGAGTTATGAAAAAATTATCATGTTTAATGTGCACACTATATTAGTTTAAACATTTACCGAAATAATGTGATAAAAAAAAAAAAAATTAAGGACACACATGGTTACTTGCCATGGTGGTGGGTCTTCCCAAAGGAACTCCCCACCACTAAGTTTTAAGACCTAGTGTGTGCATGCTTTGTGCAATTTTCCCACCAATTGTGTGGGTGGTGTCCCACTATATATGGGTGATATCTCCCCTCTTTTGGGTGTCGCAATCCAGGCTGCGTTTGTAAAGCCTAACCTTGTCGATCCCCGCAGTTGTTGTTGTATTAAAAAAAAAAAATTTAGGGAATGTGATAAAATGTCGAATGCATATATTTTTTTTTGGGAGTTTCAAGTTTGGCATTGTTAAATTTTTTATTATTTATAAATATCTGAAATATTATAATTTATATTTGAAAATCTAAAATTGGGGCCCAAGGGAGCTTGACTTTGGGCCCAAGCATAGGAATTAATGGAAGGGTAGTATAGTCAAAGAATACTAAAAAGGCAAGTTGTAAAAGTTTCTCAAAAACCATAGGCGTTGAATAGGTGGGCAAAAACAGTCAAAAATTGGTAAACGGAAGAAAATAGGGGGCAAAAAAAACAACCAACGAAATCCAGTGGGCCAGAGTGAGTGTAGTAGTAGGATTATTGGTTGGAAGATAGTGAAAACCGCCTTGGTTGATTGGTTAGGTTTAGATTTTTATTACGACCTTTAGGTGCTCTTCTCACTTCTTTCTTTCGCCATATCAAGTAGTATTTCTACTTTTTAACTTATGGTGTGCCCCTGCGATGGAGCTTGTCTGGTTGAACCCCAGGCCCTCTAGTGTGTCCTTTTCCGTGTAACTGTTACGTTTGTTATAAAAAAAAAAAAAAAAAAAAAAAAAAAAAACCCTATGGTGTGCCTACAGCCTACAGCCCTGCATGCCACCTACCTTTCTTCGACCACCCCTTTATATTTTTTATTTTTTATTTTTGTATCGTACTGTATTAGTGTATTACTATTATATAAATTTATGGTTTTTTTAGAGGAGAATTCAAATCCGTAATCTTATAATACAGGTGTAAGGAATTCACTATCGGACTAAAACTCATCTCGGATACTTAAGATTTAAATGTTGTAAATAGGAATAAAGAAAAGGCTAAATATAATAGTCAATCAAATATAATATAACTCAAACCTCATGATCACCAACGAAAGTTTCTCTCTAGAAATTGAGTTGATTTTATTGCAAAGAAATCATTCTAATTTCTCTTTCTTCAGTGGAGGTTTGAGGATGGAGACTCGAATTACCCCATAGTATAGGTTTAATGAGAATAACACCAATTCTTTTATTATTTTTTTTGGTATTCATGGGTGTCCGGACCAGTTTACACGTATCTCGACTAATCCCACGAGACCCTGAAGTTAACAGCCGGGTGAATCTTCAGTAACCCAAAAAAAAAACGTGACTATTAGGGATGGAACCCAGGACATCCGAGTTTACGGCTTGTCCCAGTGACCAATGGCACCACCCTTCGGGGTTAAAATAACACCAATTCATTCTCATCTCATTCTCATCTCGTTAAAATTAATCAATTTTTTTTATATATATACCATATGTGGTGCATATGACTCGAAATCAAACCACATTGGGCACTTTGCAGTAATATTCTTGTTGAAATCATGCCACATTGGGTGGTATTAGTAATCATCTTGTTGAAATCAATCTAATTTTAACTCAACATATTTTAATCAATTTTCATGATTATAACACTGATAAAGCTACTTGCTTAGAAAATTTATATGGTCAATTTAACTATAATTTTTTTAAAATAAATTGTTAAAAATGATCACATGAATTTGATTTCAACTTCAATACAAATTTAGGAGTTTTATGAGAGAGAATGATTTGATTCACTGTTCGATTGGTATGAGTACGAATAGTTTAACTTTACCATTGAGTTTATCTCAACATCCCTACAATTTGTGTTTATTACATAATTATAAAATCAATATATTTAATTATAAAAATAAGAGTCGAGGTGAAATGATTCGTCAATAAAATTATAGGTGCGACCCTTTACTACCGTTAACAGAAAATGTCTAGAAATCCATCATTTAAACGTTTGACGTAAATTAAAATGCATATTTTTTTTGTTAAAGTATTACATAATTAAAAATTAAAATGCATAATTGAACTTAAATTAAACTTTGAATTTGACATTCCTTTTATAAAATAAAAAATAAAATAAAGATAACGTTGTTGGCTGAATAATGAATAAATAATAGTGATGATGAACCGATGAAGTAAGAGTACATGCTTCATGTTGCATTAATTTGCCTTCTCGTCGTCACCTACCATTTCCCACCACTTATAACTTATAATAAGTCAACAAAATAATCTCAGATGTGCTTGCAAGTTGCAATTATCAAACTTTCACCATTAAATAATATAAATTGATCAACTGATGTAAAGGAATCACTCTCACAGTCTCACCACGCCTAACACCATAATATTTTTATTCAGAGTATTTTCTCCGGTTATTGTGTCACTTATCACGCCAATTACTCACATGTATAATAAAGAAAAAAAATCAATATTTTTCATTTCTTTCTACGTGTAGTCCAATTATAAATTATTTGGACTTTGTTTTCATCAACGAATTTTCTAAAAAAAAAGTCGTAACAGATCTCAAAATTCAAAGAGCTTTATAGGAATTGTTAAAGTTGTCGAATTTATCTATATTTAAATCATACCCAATCAAAAATTTGGTAAATTTTATTTTGGGTAAAAATTAAAAGGAACAAATGTAAATATTTTTCGTTTCGTTTTGAAATTTTTTAAAAAAAATTTGACACCAAACAAATAACTGCCGATAGCTCTTTACCCGTCTTTCTCTGCTCTCTCATTGTTTTTCTTTACCTCTCTCTCATTCTATCTCTACCTTCAAATCTTTCTATCAATTTATTTGACTCAACATGTCTTGCTATAAATACGTCGAGAACCTCTTGTAGTCTTATGTGTTTTCTTTTATTCTCTATTTTTTCTTCGTTTTTGATGTTGTCAATTTTCTTCAATATGATCGGTGGTCTGCTAAGGGCTGCTAAAATCAATCCCCTACATATGCCATCCAAATATTTATATAAACTAGTAATTGTACATGGTGAGACTCCACTGAAGGAAATGAAAATGTACGGTACACCAATTAAACTAGGGAGTAATTAAACGTGCAATTTTGTTTTAAACAATGTATATGCAACACAACAACAGCATAATATTTCTAACATTTTGCAAGAAAGTTAGAGGAGGATCTTAGTTGACCTACAAATTATAAGCAAAAACATTTGGTCCAAATCTGCCAAGTGAAGTTGTGAATTAGGTGGCAACAGTGACTGATCAGAATCATTATTATAAACTGATGAATACAGTCAGACAGCAACATGAAGCGTGGATCCAACGCACGTTATTGAAAAAAGAAATGGCATAAAAGTATAATACAAGCATATAGAGGAATCGGGATTAGATCCTCTAAGATATATGGTCCCTTCAAAGCCTCAAACTCCTGTTAATGTTATTGCCTTCTTGTTTAACTGGCTATCATTTTTATTTTTTTATTTTACTTTATAAAATGGACGGATGCAGTTAGAGGTGTCAAAAAGGGCTAGGCCTTGGCGGCCCGGCCCGGCCCGTCCTTTGTCAATTGGGTGCCTGGGTTAGCCCGGCACACGGGCTTAACGGGCCAGGTCCAAACCTATTAAGCCGGCGTGCCGTGCCAAGCCTCGGTGACGTGGCCCGCAGGCCAGCCCGGTAGGTTTGCTAGGTCTGTGGGCCTTTGGCGAGCCCAACCAACGGACAGCCTGTTAGGGCCCGTCAGCCAGAATTCAAATTTTAATTTTTTTATAAAAAAAATTGAATTTAGAGGTGCCTTTTGTAATTAACCAAGTGACCGTGGAGGGTACAAAAAATATCTAAAACTTTTAAAAATTACATTTCTTAAAAATCTTTTACAATTTTTTTTTTCGAATTATACCCTAACCTAATATTTTCTTATAAATACCACCTCACCCTCACCTCATTCTCTACATTTTCTCTACTTCCTTACTCTCTTCGGTGCTGTTTGGAAGTGTTTTTAAAAACCATATTCTGTTTTCAAAAACAAAAAACAACTTTAATATTGTTTGGTTACACGTTTTACAAAATTATTTTTGAAAACAAAAAACAACTTTTTAAAAGTTATAATTAAGAAGTTAAAAACAATTTTTTATTGTTTTTCATCATTTTGAAAACATCATTTAAAAACAAACTACAAATTTTCCCTCCAAACGACTACTTTACCCATTTTAAAAACAACACAAAATACATTTACATCGTTTTCCGTTTTTAAAAACTACTTTTAAAAAAATCTAACAAAAACATTACATTTTTAAGAACATCATTTTTAAAACATCATTTTCATTTTTTAAAATAGTTTTCAAAAACATCATTTTAAAAACGATACCAAGTGCGCCCTTATTCTTTATATTCTCTACGATCTCTCGCTCGCTCTTTCAGCTATTTTGTAATTTAATTATGTATTTAATATATTATATATTATATAATATTATACTAATATTTTATACACTATACATAATACATTATATATTATATACATCTCACTCTCTAGTCTCTACATATTATAAGGCTTTTACTTTAAGGTGTTGTCTTATTTATTTATTTATTTATTTATTATTATTTTTTTTTTATTTACTTTCATTTGTTATTTACTTATTAACTATTATTAATATGTTTATAACTAATGCTATTATTTGTTATGTTGTTAGGTATCCAATTGACTAATTAATTCAACACTCTCAACTCTCAAGCTTCCAATTTAAGGTTAGTATGCCTACTTCTCTACTTTTGTAATTAATAATTTTTTATATAGTAATTATTATTATTTAGTATTTAGTGATTAGTATGTGTGCAGTTAATATTGTTGTTAGCAATATGTTAATTTTATGTTTTTTTTTTTTTTGTGAGTTTAACAACAAAATAATAATTTAAAAAAAATTAATTCCTAATTTTTTCATAATTTTTGAAAATATTATTATATTAGAAAGATTATGTTTTTTTTAAAAAAATTAATAATATATTAAAATGATTATTATTTTTTTGTTTTTGTTTTTTTTTTTTTTTTGTAGAGTTGAAGAAATAAGAAGAAAATAACAATTTAGAAAAATTAATTCCGAATTTATTTGAAATTTTTTGAAATTAATAATATATTAGAATGATTTTTTTTTTTGTAGAGTTGAAGAAATAAGAAGAAAATAATAATTTAGAAAATTTTATTTTGAATTTTTTAAATTTTTTTTGAAATTAATAATATATTAGAATGATTATTTTTTTTTGTAGAGTTGAAGTAATAAGAAGAAAATAATAATTTAGAAAAATTAATTCTGAATTTTTTAAATTTTTTTTAAATTAATAATATATTAGAATGATTATTTATTTTTATTTTTTTGTAGAGTTGAAGAAATAAGAAGAAAATAATAATTTAGAAAAATTAATTTTGAATTTGTTTAAATTTTTTTGAAGTTAATAATATATTAGAATGATTATTATTATTATTATTATTATTATTATTATTATTTTTAGAGTTGAAGAAATAAGAAGAAAATAATAATTTAGAAAAATTAATTCCGATTTTGTTTATTTTTTTAAAATTAATAATATATTAGAATGATTTTTTTTTTGTAGAGTTGAAGAAATAAGAAGAAAATAATAATTTAGAAAAATTAATTCCGAATTTGTTTAAATTTGTTTGAAATTAATAATATATTAGAATGATTATTATTTTTTTGTAGAGTTGAAGAAATAAGAAGAAAATAATAATTTAGAAAAATTAATTCCGAATTGTTTTGATTTTTTTTTGAAATTAATAATATATTAGAATGATTATTTTTTTTATAGAGTTGAAGAACTAAGAAAAAAAAATTAATTCCGAATTTTTTAATTTTTTTTAAATTAATAATATATTAAAATGATTATTTTTTTTATAGAGTTGAAGAAATAAGAAGAAAATAATAATTTAGAAATATTAATTCTAAATTTTTTAAAAATTTTTTGAAATTAATAATATATTAGAATGATTATTTTTTTGTAGAGTTTAAGAAATAAGAAAATAATAATAATTAAAAAAACATTGGACTGAATTGATTTCTAAATAATCCAAATTCATCTACGGACATATAGTTAGCCTTTTCAAAGCTGGCATCATAATATCAAATTTTAAGTTTGCACACATATAGTTGCATACTGAGTACTTTGTCCATAAAATTCTCAAAGTTGCAAGTCCTACTAAGTAATGAATCATATTGTTGAACGTCCAGAGATTCTTCCATCTTGATGACAAAACACAGGTTTTAACAGCGTCTTATCATGTCTCGAAACCAAAGATGATATTAAAACTTGTGTTTTGTCATCAACGTGGAAAAATCTCTGGACGTTCATTTACAATCTTAATTTTGATGATTATGATTATAAATTTGGTATCGACGAGTCACTTTGAGAATTTAGTGGACAGGGTACTCAGTATTTGTCAATGCAAAGATATTCAAGATTTTACTCTCTGTTATGCTTCGCAGTAGAACGCAATGTGTGCAAACTTAATATTTTTTTTTTTAGAAAAATTAATTCCGAATGATTATATATTTTTTAGAGTTTAACAACAAAAAAATAATTAATCATTTATTTAATTATAATCTTAGGAAAATGAATCAACATACCGATCCCGCTAGTACTACGGGTGCGGGACCTACTTCCTCGACATTGAAATCGAGTAAGAAGATGAAAAAGAAATCGATGGTGTGGGATTGCTTTGACCCTAAAATGGAAAAGATGCCAAATGGTTCTAAAGTTGAGCATGCTCTCTGTAAGTATTGTTCCGTTGTACTCACTAGTTCAGGTAAGGAAACTGGTCATCTCATTAGACAGACTAAAATGCATGGCTTCCCATGGGCAAGTCGATACAACTCAACAAACTCAACTACAGCGGAACCCAGATGGTTCTGTGAGTACATGGCAGTATGATCCCGACCGGGTAAGAGAGCATGCAGTGTTGTACTACATTGCAACTAACCAACCCATAGGTTTTCAAGATAACCCTCATTTTCAATATTTTATTAATAATGCTTTTAACCCCCAATATGTTCATGTTTCTAGAAACACAACTAGGAGCGATTTGATTCGTATTTTTGAAAGACGTAGGACTGAATTGATTTATGAATTTCAAAACATTTCTTTTTCAATTGCATTAACATCCGACATCTAGAGCAGACTTTCAAAACAAGATTATTTATGTGTCACTAGACACTATGTAGACACCTAATGGATTTTATAAAAAAAAAGCTCCTTGGTTTTCATGTCATGGATTATTCACACATTGTACAAAATATTTTTGATGTTATTATGTCTTTTATAGAAGATTATGGCATTCATAACTGCATCATGTCAATTACTTTGGATAATGCATCTGCTAACTCCAAAGCTATAGAATATTTCATTAATTCTAATATTCCTAATATTGCGGGAAAATTTTCCACACCTGTTGTGCATGTCACATTATAAACTTGATTGTACAATTAGGTTTAAAGGAGGTGGAAAGTCAAATCGACAATATTATAGGGGCTTTGGGTTGGATGATGGCATCTAACCAAAGAATTGCTAAGTTTGCCAGATATTGTAAATCAAAGAACCTAAAACCCCGTAAGTTCAAAACATATATGTCGGTAAGGTGGAATTCAACATATTTAATGTTGAAATATGCTTTACCTATGCTGAATTGATTACTAGATTTTATAACCTGAACACAGTCAACGACACCGAACGTGAAAAACTCACGGATGGTGATTCGTATGTAGCCAATGTTTTTATTGATTTTTTAATTGTTTTTTATGATGCTACTATAGAACTTTCTGGGGTTTATTACCCCACATCTCCTATTACACTTCATAAACTTTATGACATGGCTGATTTATTTAAACAATATAGTGAAAATGTGATGCTAGCTTCCGCTGTTGCTGCTATGCAACGAAAATGTGTAAAATATTGGGGGAAAATTCCTCTTTTGTATGACTTTGGTATTCTTGTAGATCATAAGTTCAAATTTAATGCTTTAAAAGTTTTTTCCACTACTTTGGGTAAGGCTCTGGGATTAAATGAAACAGATGTTGCTGAACATCTTGATACACTGAAATCGCAAGTGTTCGAGGTTTTTTCTATTTATAAGAACATGTACAACGATGGAACAGGGGAACATGCGCCTCTTTAACAACAATCCCAACAACAATCGAAGCTCATGAGGATTTTTTTTTGAACAATGCCATAACTTCTCGCGCTTCAGGAAGTTCGAGTCAAAGTCAAAGTCAAAGTCAAAGTCAAAGTCAAGGTCAACGATAACACATGGAGCTGAACAAATATCTGAGTATAGAGTATTCCATCATGAAGAACGATGATTTCACAAGCAACGATTTTTTGAAATGGTGGCGAAACAAGAGAAACAACTTCCCCATTCTATCAAGATTAGCATGTGATGTCCTTGCTATCCCAGTTTCAACAGTTTCATCGGAGCATGTGTTTAACACGGTCGGACGAATACTAGAAGAAAGAAGAACTCCATTGGCCCTTGATGCAGTGGAAGCTTCAACATGCCTTAAGGAATGGCAAAATGCAAGTTTGAGACTACAACATCAACTGGACAACGAAGAACTCATGGATGACTTATCCAGCATGATCATCGAAGAGAGTTCCAATAGAACCAGCCGGCGAGTTGATATAATTGTAAATACTTAATTATTATTTTTTCCGATTGCACTCTTTTTCCCTTATCAAGTTTTTATCCTATTGGATTTTTCTTGGTAAGGTTTTTAACGAGACAATCACAATCATGATTTGTAATTTATACTTTTCACCACAAATTTAATATGAAATTACAAAAAATATTATTCATCGAAAACTAATTAAGTGCTGTATGAAATGAAAAATGTTATATTTTATATTAAAATTATTACATTAATAATTACACAAAATTATTACAACGTATAAAAAATAATATTTTATAAATAAAAAGTTAAAAAAATAAAATAAAAATTGAAGCCCATGGGTCGGCCCATTAAGGCCTTAATGGGCCGACTCTCCACAAGACCGCCCTAGCATGCCACCGGACGGGTCGTGTGCCCAGGGTGGGCCCTCTCCCCCCAAACAGGCCGCCTAGGCACGGCCTGTCCCCTTAATAGGTCGTGCTTGGCCCAGCCCGTTACCCCTAACGAGTTGGGTGGCCTGTTTTGACATCTCTAAATGCAGTATATTTATTAGATTGATATCTCATACCCATCTTATTTGTGCTCAACTTTCAAGCATCTACTGATACGTGGTAGACAAACAAAACAATGGCTGAGATTAGTTTCCTTTATTTCTTTTCTCTTTCTCCTGATTTCTAAGTTTATGCCAAAGATTTAAAGTATGATTTCAAGTTTTCGCCAAACATTTCAAGTTTGTCGAAGATTTCACGCCTTCAAGTTTTTTTTTTTTTTCATACCAAACTCCAACATCCGGTCCCAAATCATCCAAAATACTATACCTCAACCGAATCAACCACCAAAATTGGTACATTTCAACATTTATTATTCCATAAACATGTTCTTAACATGAAATCGTAATAAAAATGTTAAGTGAGAAGAGAATGGTAGGTTTGTCTCCAGCTAATGGTGGGTTCGTCTTTGGGCTGTGACGGTGACCTCTTCTCTTCCAGTTGCTCCAGCGACGAAGTCGACGACGCCCTTTTCTTTTCCGGTGACGCCACTTCTTTCTTCTTCTTTCTCGGCAACAACGTCTGTTTCTCTCTTTTCTCTCTTTTATCTCTTTTTGGAATGCTCCAATATTTCTCTCTTTTTTTTGTTAATTTTTGTGGTATTTAAATGCGGGTATTCAGGTAATTTTTCAAAAATGTGGTTATTAACAATTCAATTTTCTTATGTGGTTAGAAACAAAATTATAGTTGTTTTGGATGGCTACTTTTGGTTTTCTCTCTCTTTTCTCTCAAATTGACAATAGTGGAGATAATAAATAAAAAATTAAAAAAAAATTACATCACCATCATCATCAACATTACACCTCCAAAATTACATCGATCATCAACATTACAATGAACAAAACATTCTCAACAAAAATTCGCATTGTCCGTTGTCTGTCAAAGTTGTCAAAAATAGAGAATTGCCTCCGCACAAGAGGCCAAAAATATTGTCAAAAGATTAGGAGGTTCCCTCCCTTCTACATGAATTTTTTATGCATGTATAAATAAACCCTAAAACACAATTACATGGATGGTGAAAAATACATAGGAAAAAGTAGGAGTGCAAGAGAGATTAAGCGTGTAATCCATTTTAACATATTGAGATCTTTCCTTGCCATCTCCAGTAGCCATGGTTTTTTCCCTTCTAAGGTTTTCCATGTAAAAATTTGTTTTCTTTTGGGTACTCTAACCGGTCCGCATCAAAAAGTTAATATATTATTTTAAAGAGGTGTCATGTGGTTCAGATGGTGATGAAATCCATCTAATGATTGGCATTTAATAGCTCATATTTCTTATCTTCCGATTTTAGAAAAAGTGAAAATAAGATTTTTGGAAATTAAACTTACAGTTCAGATGGTGATGAAATCTATCAAATGGTAACAATTTAATAGTATAGATTCTTATGGTTTATCTAGAATATTATCTTTTACAATGATAAATAGCATATACCAAAGTTTGCTAAAACTCATTCAATTTATCTATCTTCAAAAATGAATTTCAATGTCAAAGATTCATCTCATTTCGCATCTTCATCTTTTGACGATAACAATGATTACGAAGTACAACTTATGACAGATCTTGAAGTGATTGATACAGAACAAGAAGCAATAATTAAACAACATGCAAACATCAACTGGGGCATCGATCGGTATCTCAATCAACAAAACAACAAAGTGACCCATGGAGGCTCAATTCCTGGTCATATAGTGATCAATCGAGACCGGAAAAGTGTTGTTTGTTCAACGACTATTTTACTGAGAACCCACGATATAACGATCAAATGTTCTGTTGACAATTTTGAATGGGTAGAAGTTTATTCATTTGTATTGTTAATATTGTGGAAACTCGTAACAACTACTTTATGCAACCAAAAGATAGACTCAATAAACTCAATTTGTCTGTTCTTCAAAAAATAACAGTAGTTTTTCGGATTTTGGCATATTGTCTACCAACGGATGCTATTGATGAGTATATTAAAATAGGAGAGTCTACATCAATTGAAAGTTTGAAGAAATTTGGTCGTGCTGTTGTGGAGGTATTTACAGAGCAGTATCTAACATCGCCTAATGCTAATGACGTTGCTAGACTACTTCATATCGGTAAACATCATGGTTTTCCAGGAATGCTGGATAGTCTAGATTGTATACACTGGAAGTGGAAAAATTGTCCAACGGTTTTGGCAGGACAATATGCAGGTCATAGTGGATCCTCAACTATTATTCTAGAGGTTATAGCTAATTATGATATTTGGATATGGCATGCATATTTTGGTTTACCGGGTACCAACAATGATATTAATGTGTTGAGGCATCCCATCTTTTTGCCAACCTTGCTCAAGGTATTGCTCCTCCAACTCATTATGTCATTCAAGGAAAAGAATATAACATGTGTTATTATTTAGCTGATGGTATATATCCAAAATGGTCTATGCTTGTACAAACTATTCACGATCCACGTGGTTGGGAGAAAAAATTATTTGTAATGAAATAAGAAGGGTCTAGAAAAGTTGTAGAACGTGCATTTGGAGTTCTCCAATCACAGTTTACAATTGTTGCAAAACCGACATGTTTTTGGCATAAACATGTTTTACATGATATAATAACAGTGTGCATTGTTATGCACAACATGATATTCAAGGATGTGCATGATGTTGATGCAGCAATTGAGGATCATATGGAAGCGTCAACTCCAGAAGTTGAAATGGTGGTAGATGAAAATACCCGATTTCAAGAATTCCTAACTCGACATAGAAAAATCAAGGATAAATAGGCTCATATTGCACTCTGAAATACATTAATTAATCATTTGTGTGATGAATATACTAATTCAGATAATTAAATGACAATCAATGTGTACTTTTATTTTTATGTTTTTTCTTTTTTTCTTTTATGAAATGTAATGTTTAAGTTAATTTAATAATAAATGCAATATTTTAGTTAATTAAATTTAACTTTTTAATGTACTAATTTCCTAATTTCTTAACTTATTGCAATATTATATTAATTATGGGTTGAAATGTTAATTATTGATAAATAATAAATTTTAAAAAAAAAAAAAGGGGGAAAGAAATGGAATATTCAAGGGAATGTTCTTTTTATTGTAACATTTGGTACAATGGGTTGGAGGTGAAAAAAAAATATTAGTGTGAAAATTGCACCATTTTAATGTAAAAGTTATACCAATTTAGGTTTTTAGGTTGGAAATAGCCTAAGTAGTTTTAATGATAAATCTATAGATGAAATCTATAGATGGCATGCTTTATGCATCAATCATCATTGCATGTTGTAAGATGCTGACTGAACTACTATTAAATTGTATCTCGTGATTATTTTTATTTTTTTGGTGTAGTTTTGTCTTATATTTGATAGAGGAATAAGAATAGGACATTTGAACATTTATTTACCACAAAGACATAGTATAAGAAATTTATAAAATTACAAGTGATTTGTTTATCGTGTGATTCACTACATCCTTCTATGATTTATATAACTATAACAAATCATTTGTATTAATTTGTTGGGTTATATATCATTACTAAAAATAAAAAAAAATTAATGCTAAACAACAAAATAAAAATTAACACAAATGATGTATGTGAGTTAATTTTTTAGATCGGATAACAATGTTAAAAATAAAAATTAGAGATATTTAAACTCCTCTAAAACTGTATATACGCTTCATATTGTATTTTTTTTTCCCTTCAAAATTTCAATGGCACTTAAAATAGAACTATTGAAAGGATTAAAGTAATTTTAAATGCAATTTATATATCATATTAATACAATATTTAATATTTTGAACATGTATAATATTTTTGATTGAAATATTAACTATTTATTAAATAAAAAACTTAAATAGTGATTATTTAAATTAAAAACATCAAATAACTATTAAAAATAGAAAAAATAACTATTTATTAAATAAAAAAATTAAATAGTGATTATTTAAATTAAAAACATCAAATAACTATTAAAAATAGAAAAAATAACTATTTACTAAATACAAAACTTAAATAGTGATTATTCAAATTGAAAATATCAAATAACTATTAAAAATAGAAACAATTTAGTTTAATTAAAGAAAGTTAAAATGAAATATATATTTTTTAGAGTAAGGATGTGTGCTAGGAGATCCCATGCTTTTTATTTTTATTTTGATTGTTTTATAATTTATTAATTTATGGACATGGTAGTTAACCAAAATGTTAAATAATGGATATTTATAACATTTCAAAAAAAAAAAAAATTGAATGGGGGTGGACACTGCAAATATCGTTAATCTAATAATAATAATAATTATTATTATTATTATTATTATTATTATTATAATAAATAAAAAACAATAATTACTACTATATCAAATGATAGTAATTTTTTTTTTAAAAAAAAACCCCAAAAAACAGCCTATTGTAGAAATGAGAATTTGTATCAAATGCATAGTTGATTAAGAAAAAGGGTGGCAGTGTTTGCACCCCTCAAAAACTGTATGTACACCCTTCTCGTAAGCACACCCTATTAAAAATAAAAAATAAAAACCTTTAGTTTGTTAATAAACCCTATTTAATGGCAAAAATACCCTTTTCTTTATTTTTATTGTACTATATTTTTATAATTACACCCCGCCTACGCCTGTTTTATTATTTAATCAACTTTTTTATTATTTAAAATTTTGTTATTTTATTTCTTGTTTTTCAAAAAACAAATTATAACTCATAAATACATATATCATAATAAAATGAGTTTGGTTTTGAACTAATTTTATAGAAATTTTCCTTAAAAAAAGTTACAGATATTTCGATATTCATGTTATATATATATATATATATATATATATATAATGAAGAGGAAAGGGAATAAAAGAACCCATTTTGTTAAAGCTTATTGACATCCATCTAGTAAAAAAGAAAAATAAAAAAGGGCAATTGGCAACTCACGGACTAAGCAAACAATCATGTTTTGGGCTATGTATGTAGTGTAATACACAAGTACAGACGGGTAGAGGTGAGAAAAATCAATATAAATTTTTTCTCTCTTATTTATCTAATAGAGTGGGTTTTTGTGGTTTGAATCGAGAAGATTTTTTAAGTTTGTGATTGTTTTCTGATCGGTTGTACGACCCACATACGATTCTAATTTGTGTTTGAAAGCAACATTTAGAAAATAAATTAGGGTTTGAGAAAATAGAAAAAGTTAAAAGGTTTTAGAATATAGAAAACTGATTAATAATTTTTTGATGTATTTATAAACTTTTTAATCATTTTAATTGAGGGTAATATTAAAAATATATTAATTTTGGATGTATATATCGTGGATCTAAGAAAAATCCTGTTACTAAAGCCCAAACGTGAATACAAAGTTAAGCCCACTTGTTGGACTGAGAAAACGATTTGACAGCTATTGTTCATCTAAAACAAGAAAGTGCAAGAAACCTGTAGACAAATTTTGCTTTAACATCAAGGAACCAAATATGCATTTGAATTGGATAATATCTTATGATGCCTCTCGAGTCTCGACAAACACCGCTTCATGAGAGAAAAATTGGCACGCTCTACAGATAATATGAATTATATGAAGGGACCATCCAGATTCTTCTTGCTTAGATCAAGCAGACAGCTTTTAAAGATATTCTTCAATGAGATAGTGACCAAATTTCTAACACTTGTATACCAAGAAAATGTCTTACGTGGGGCATACCATGGATATATATATGACACCACCACCCCAATAGAACTTTTGATTGGTGACTTGAAAAGTTCAAGAATTTTTGTAGTTTTTTTTTTTTTTTTTTTTTTTTCCTTTATAAAAAACAAAACATTACACAGTAGAGAACGAACACTCAAGACTGGGATTCAGCCAAAAACGCTCGCTCACCAAGGAGAAGACTTTCGAAAATAGGTTATGGGCTATTTGGAAATTGAATATTAAGACACTATAATGCCAATATGCCCGAATATTGATGACAATAAATCACAAGCTTCGAATCGAATACGAGGAAGAGCAGCAAAGTACCAACTGTTATGATAGGATGACTATTCTACTTGTTTGCAATAATTCATGAACTTATTAAATTTCATAGTACACATGTCTTATCGTAAACGTAAGTAAATACTGTAGTAGCTAGGATAGTGTTAAAAGGAACGTTTTAAAGCAATTCTTATCGCCACTATTTAACGTGGTTTGATGATGACGAAGGATGCTAATTCAATACGATAATATTATCAAGTTTGATTCACTCGTGTATCCATCTTCTTAAATCCTAAATTAATCCTTTAAAAAAAAAAAAAATTATCGGATTCTGTTTAATCACTTTACATTTTTCCCTTTCTCTCTTGGAATTCACTACCCAAACCCGATTTAATATTGCTTTTTTTATAAAAAAAAAAAAAAAAACCAATTTAATATTAGGGATCTGTATCGTTTTACAGGACCATTTTCGTTTTCATTTTTTAAAAATGATTTGGTATACTTATCCGTTACTGTTTTCATAATTGGTTTTCGTTTGGTATATTTGGACCGTTTTCGTTTTCGTTTTGCAGGACCATTTTCGTTTTCATTTTTCTTCTTCTTCTTCTTTTCCGATCTCGTTCTTCCGATCTTATTCTTCTTCTTCCGATTTCATTCTTCTTCTTACTCTTGTTCTTCTTCTGATTTTGGTCTCTTTTTTTAATAAACAAATTCTTCATCTTCTTCTGATTTGGTTGATTTTCATCTGTTTTCTTAATTTTTTTTTCTATTTTGGTTTTCAAGTAGATATATGTAGATCCAAGTAGATGAACACTTATTTTTGCTTTAATAATTTATTTTGTAGTGAGTTGTGCAAATTTCTCTGCTGTGGAAATTTCTCTACTGCTCTGCTACCTGCTGGCTGCTGCTGCTCTTCTTCTCCAAGACCAGGTATGTTCTTCTTTCTTCATTCTTCTTTCTTCTTTCATCTTTCTTCTTTCTTCCTCGTTTATTTACCTATTTTTTTTCTGATTTGCCTATGTTTTGTTCTTTCTTCTTTCTTTGTTTTTTTTTTTTTGCCTATTTTTTCTGATTTGTTTTTGTTCTTCTGATTTGCCTACTGTTTTTATATATATATATATATGGTAATATACTAATATGAGGTCTTCTTCCGCCGGTGCTGTCAGCCTAGAGTGGAATGTTTTTTAAGTTTTGTTCTTGTCTTTGCTTTTTGTTTCTGCGGTGTTTTGCCTGGGTGCCACCTCTTTGCTGTGTTGTTTTGATGTTTTCTTTTTGTTGCTGTCTTGTTTTGTGCTGTGCTCTGTTTTTAGCTGAAAATAATGCTTGATTTACTGTGCTCCTGAGAAATTGTTATGTTTATTTTGTGCCTATATAATCCAGTTTTGAATGGAAATGCTCTGCTTTAGCAGGATTTTTAAATCATTTGCTGCGTGAGAACCGGTTTTAGGTGAGTCGGGATTCGACTCAAGTTAATAAAACTTAACCTGTGAGATCCAGTTAAGCACCTATAAAACATTCCTATCATGATTCAAATTCAATATAAATCATAATTCTGAACTTATCTCAGAAAGATTTCTTAAGCCACTTGTATTTTTTATTTATTTTTTTTATTTATCAAATCTATAGTCTTCACTAGATGAGCATGTATATAGATCAATCAATTGAAAACTTTTCACAAAAATAAAAAATGATCCGTTGATGAGATAAAAATGTCTTCTACATGTCATTATATTAGACTGAAATAATATTCCTTTGTTCGGTTTTAAATTAAATATCTTTTCTTTGATAAAAATAAAATTCCCTCTAGGACTGGTATCTCGGAATTTGTTTAACAAGCACTATTTTCACATAACAATTTCTCAGCAGGCTTTTGTGCCTGGGGGTTTGGGTGCGTTTTGTGGCCTGTTCTGGCTTTGGCTGCAGGCTGGCGTTTCCTTGCCCCATCTTGACTTTGATGGTTATGAAACCTTGGGTTGAATTAATTATTCTGTGGTGATGTGAATCATAGCATTTGTTTGTGCATTCTGTTGTTCTTAGAGACTTGCCAAACCCCAAGCAGCCTTCTGGATTCAATATGCTGGTCAGTTGGAGTGCTAAAATGTGCTGTGATTTACTACTTGCTGTTAATACACATGAACTGCGACTATATCTGATGGCACGATTATGGAAACCACAAGTACCATGTTATGCTATCTTTCTGGTCAGTTGGAGTGCTAACCAAATGTTTCTATCTTTCTGGTCAATCGGAGTGCTAACCAAAAGTTTCTATTGTCAGTGTTACTAACATATGAAAGGTGCTTTATCTTACTACATCTCTTTTCTATCTGGCTTCTGCAGTGAGAAAAGCGAGTTGATATTCAAAAACCATTTCCTTACCATACTGTTTCCTGTTGATCGTTTTGCTGAGATGGGGCCTTCATTGTGAACGTTTTTCAGTGATAATGGCTTTACCTGTTTGCAGGTGTTAGATTATATCTATGCATTTTATCAGGTATGTCTCCTTCTGGGATTGTTTGCCAGCATTTACGCACACATACATAACAGCAAGCTCCTTGCCACCTCCACCCCACACCACACACACAGAGAGACAAATCTTTTCTCTTCTATCATATTTTTAAAATGTCAAGTAAAATACTGAATACTAGTTGTGTAAGGGGGTTTAAAAATAGCTTGTAGTGTGAATTATGTTGACCTCGTACTTGTTTTTTGTTGATCATGCCGTTAGCATGATCATTAGAGTCTATAATACTTGGAAATCCTATTATAGCCCCCCTCCTTTGTTATCATAACCGGTTGGATTTTCATAACTTAAATGGGCTGTGATTTCAATCAGGTCATTAAAACTAGTTACGTGCCTTATTATACATCTCCTCAGCTTCTCCATTGATCATCCGAATATAGATTACCAATGTATATTATGTGTTACTGTCTTACTGATACACATTTATGTGTTCAATGCTCTCTGGTAGGAGAACATGTCAGCTCATGAAGTAGAGTCAGCCATTCACACTGATTCAAGGCATGCTGACCGGCTATGAGCAGTGTATTCCAGTAAAGAGACAACAGAGCGTGGTTACGTGACTTTCAAACGAATTGAATTCCTAGGAAGTTGTAAGAGTTTTGAGATGTTGAAGCGTGTTAGCGGGGATACCAATAGTAATCTATACGAGCTCTTGCTTAGAGCATGATATCAATTGGAAGCTCTTGCCTTATACTGGTTTTAGAGGACCGTGTTGGTGATTTGTTAAAATGGCAAGATAATAGTTGTGCTAGGCTCTTGATCTCCAAGACAAGGTGGACTGAAATTTCAGTTGCATCATGAAGATTACAAGAATGAGAATGTACTTGCATTTGGTGTGCCTAATAAACTGCAAATGAGATATGATCAATTTTTTTTTTTCTCATTGATAATCTATATAAACAGTTGTGTATAGTTATACCGCCATCAGAGTGCCTTGATGAAACTGTAAATTGAAAGACAATTTTGTATTATTGAGCTTTTGCTATCAGTGTTAATTCGATCCTATTGATGAACATGTTCTCTCTTCTGGAGTTCTGGTTGAAACACTAATGGAAGTACAAATATATTTAGGGAAAATTACAATAAAGTACCCCTATCGTTTGGTGAATGTGCAATCAGATCTCTAACATTACTCAAATGTAGCACTAATGAGTAATGTTAGAGATGAAATTGCAAGGAAAAGGTGGCAAGATAACTCATGTAATAGGAGGTGATGTCTTGTAATAGACGTGGGTGTCATATGTAATTTATTCGTGATCTTATGTAATTATATTATGTAATTTATTTATTTATTTATTTGTGAGAAATCCTTGCATAAACCGCTCAAAATACTACATACCAATACATGTACATTTTCTTATGTATCTTCAGATGTTACTTTGAGAGTTATCAAATTTAAACAAGATCAACAAAACACCCCTTCAAGAGTTTAACCACAATCAGGTTTCAATCAATATTACCACAGTATGATAATAATATTCTACTTAGAACTTCTTGATTGCATCGACAACATTGATCTATTCAAATTTCTTGATCATTGAGAGGTCATTCAGCATTTTGTTAATTGCATAGTCATCTTGAAAACGTTATTTGTATAGTAATTATATTATGTAATGCTATGTTATGAGAATTCTAAATAAGTATAAAAGTAATCTACAATTATGGAAATTGATAGTTATGTTTTTTTTTTTTTTTTTTTTTAATGAGAATGGATCAAATATTATACAATCCCTTTTATAATTCAATTAAAAATGATTGATTTGTCGGTTTGAAATGATATTCAATTTATTATATTGTTATGAACAATTGTATAATTATTTCATATATATTAAATTATATATTGAAGTGAACGAAAATAAATATTACAACCTTCTAAAAATATTTTTAAGGGGTGGGAAAGTAAAATTACATATGAAGAAAATGATGAAAATATCCAGTTTTTTGATGTTTCAGAATATGCTACCGGACGCGTTTTTACTATTTTTATATTCAGAATACAGCTTTTAGTATATTCTACCGGACGCGTTTTTACTGTTTTTATTTTCAGAATCCAAGTTTCATAAATGTTATCAGACGCGTTTTCAGAATTCCAAAATAAAATAAAAAATACTGTTTTCATTTTCATTTTCATTTTTATTTTCGAAAAAAAAAAAAAAATAAATAAAAAAATAAAAAAAATAAAAATAAAAATAAAGTATTGAAATACGTTACAAGACACACCATGAATCTCCCACTCTTTTTTTTGTTATAAATCCAATCTTGATATTTGAGTATAGAAATTCAAATCCAGCAAGTTTGTCCATTCTCAATAGTTTGATTGGACTTTGGGTTGGATTTCATTCAACAAGCCCAAGTTGGAAAACGGTAATCCATGCAAATCAATTAATATATTGGTGATTCTACATGCAACCGGAGTTGTGCAATCTTTTATGGTTTCGTGTCCATGCATTTAATACGTTGAACCCACATGTTTTTTTGTTCAAAAATATACTACAGGACCGCGAAGGTTGCACGATCCGGTTGCACAAATCATTTCCGATAATATATTTACACATCTGAGAAATGGTACGTCCGTCCCTTTTTGTATAGATACCCACTTACCCATTTATAATTTTTAAAAATTTTATATCTTGTAAGTACACCTGCACATTTCCAAGTATATCGTTTTGTTTTTTTGTTTTTTTGTTTTTTTGAATATAGTATGTTCTTTCTTTTGATGTTGAAACAAAACCTTTTCAAATTTTTTTAAAAAAAACCCATTATACGGAAATAAATTATAAATAACTAAAATGAAGAAAATAATAAAAAAACGTGAGGAGCCTCCTCCTGAATTCCTCCCAGATTTGGGTTGCTTTTGATGGAGGAGGGCCATGAGGTTACTGTTCCTCCATATCTTCCATTCCTCCATACCTTCATCTTTCAATTTCAAGCTTCAGAGAAGGCTCCCTTTTCCCAACTTTTCAATTTACATTTTTATTTTTTTTATTAATTTTTAAATTTAATTTATTTCATAATAATATTTTTTTAAAAAAAAGAATTATAATATCTTTATTAAAATATTAATAATTTAATTTAAGGTTAATGTTGGAATGTTTAAAAACTTATATATTTAAGGTGTACATACAGTTTTAAATGGTGAAAATATCGTCGCTCATCAATTTACTAAATCTAAATTGATTCAGTATTCTTTAGATTGACTATCTTTATGTATCTGATTGAATCCGAATTTTTAAAATTCAACATATTAATCGGTTCAATCGGTGATTTTTCATTAAAAAATTAGTCTAAAATTAATTCGAACCCATAAATTTTCTTACCAATGATTGGTATAATTCTAGAGTCAATTCATATAACATAAAATGAAGTTGGATTCTGATATGTTCACTTTCATGCAGCTCACATTCTGCATCAGATATGCACATGGTGGCTTTGCTTGAGAATAGGACTTCGTGGTAGGTTGTTTGAATAATAAATAGGTGCTTACATGTACAACATGAGGTGCAATACTGCCCCCATATTATGCACACCAGAGTATAAAAGATGTTTTGGTTTATATGTAATGTAATACATAGAAAAATAAAGTTTTAGCATGTAATAAAGGAAACTAAGTAGTGCTAGGTCTGGAAAAAGGGTAAGAAATATATATGTAACATGTCTTTTAAATGATCCTCATCTTCTATATTTCATCAAAATTATCAACTCAAGTTGGCAGAGCATGACACTTTGTGTTCATGAAAAATATGTGAATAAACGACTCAAATTGTTATCTAATAAAACGATTTTTCATCACGATTAGGTTGATCGATCAACTGGTATGTCCTTCACACATACACTGTATGACCACGAGGCTAGGTTTCATGTCTCCTTCCTAAACCTTAAATTATGTACTAGAGAAAGGCGTTTCAGGTGGTTGGGATCATTTGACCCAATTCCAAAACACAGTAAAGCTGACCAAAACCAAACCCACAACACATCATAACCACATCGCTATACAGACCAACAACTCCATCGCCATTCTCAACAAACATTAATGATCACTTCTACCTATAATACATCAACTTCTTCTCTACCAAAACCCAAAACAATTGAGAATCATCATACAAAGAGCAAATAAAACAATTCACAAAAAGCTGAATATTTTCATGTACAATCAGAAAAGAAAAAAAACATCCATTTTCTTTCACACATATATCAGAAATCAGAATTCATAAAATGATTTGAACATTCAAATGATATATAGTATAAATTTTTGAAAGAGAAAAAACAAGCAAACAAATTAAGGGTTAATTAAAAATTAGTCAGGGTTCTTACAGGCACAGATCAACAAAGAGAACTGATCAGACCATTCTTTTTCTTTCTTCTGTAAGTTCTTCTCTTCCAACCAAAGCCTGCTATCCAAACCACTTCTTGTCCTAAACATGAAAACAGCAAAACCACTTGTTTCTTTAAAGAACCAGTCATGTAAATCCCACATCATATCAACCAACAAACCATCCAAAAATATTGTCTGGTTTCCTCTAAAATTCCACCTCAATCTCTTCACTTGGAAAATCTTCTTCTTGTCAATCGAAACTGACAAAACTGGATTTCTTGATCCATCTTCATCTCCACTGCACTTGATCAATATATCATGAGCAATTCCTGTATCACAAAACTGTGCCTTTGTTGAATAAACAGAGTTGCCTGAGAAATGTTCGGTTCGCGAAACCAATGAAAATTTACCAAGTGGGTATTCTGATTTAAGCTTCTCTACTACGTTGTTGTTGTTGTTGTTGTTGTCTTCATTGATGTCTCCAAGAAGCAGACAGATTTCAGAATCAACCAAAACTATGACATAAAACTCATTGCTTGGTTCAAGTCCGTTGTCATATTGAGCATTGGACAGATCCCAAAACACAATGACTTTTGAATTGCAAGAATCGAATTTTTTTGTCCCCTTGTAATCTTTCAATTGATGAGAATTTACATTGAATTTGTTGGACGGAGAGGATGATGTGTTGTCGCAGACGCTAATAGTGAGCCCTTGACCTGTGAAATCGTTGCACCATGTGAGTGTTATCAGGAGCTGCTTTTGAGAGGAGATCAAACAGGCTTTGTATATACATGTAATTGAATTTGGAAGTGAAGGCATCAAATTTGGTGAAAAATAGGCATGTTTTGAAGGACCCGAACAATATGAATCCGATACTTTAATGGCATGCTCACTATAACAAGTTGCTATGCTCCTCATGTTGTGGAGAAAACCAAAAGCAAGAAGATCAAAAAGAATGGCTTGGTGGGTTTTTTTTTTTCTTCTTTTTGTTTGATGTTGTATATGAACAAGAACAATTGTCAGAGAGAAAGTTAAAATCTATTAATCAACCTTTCTCATAATAGAAGAAATTGGAAAGATTGATTGGTTTCTCTTCCTATCTATAATAAATTAAAATAGAAGGATTGAAGGTGACAAAAGATGGGTACTGTTTTTTTTCTGTGTTTTCGCATGTGAACTGTCTTTTCTGATTGCTAGCACACTAGCATATAAAATCATAATTGTTGGGGAAAAATAAAATATCAATGAGTGAAAAACCAGAACCAATTTGGGGTCCATGTACCTCTTCATTAAGGATTTGAATCCTCTCCTCATGAGGAGAGGATCCAGATTACTATATTAAATACCGTTATTTTAACCTTAAAAATTTTACTTTATGATAATTAAAAGAGAAGACACAGAGAAAATTCTTTCTTTATTATCTTTCTTTTGTGCCAGTTAACAACATAATTAAATTATTCACCATAAACCAGATTTTGACCTGATCTGAATTAGCAATATAAAAATGATTATACAAAAATAAACTGGGATTTTTTTTAAAGGTATCTCTGAACTAATCAAAGATTTATAAACATAAAAGAGGGAAAGAACTGGTGAACAGATTTAACTAATGGGTCACTTTCCTTGAAACTTATTATAAAAAATAAAAAAAAATAAAAAAGATTAATTAGTGAGATAAACAAACCCTAGCAAGAGCCAAGCAAGTGGACTTTTTTTTTTTTTTTTTAAGAAGTATTATACAATAAATTTTAACACCGAATGAACGGGTCAAGGGTCCGTTGGAAATCAAACAGTACATATACATTTCAGATAGCCGGGTGAAAACGTGAATGGGTATGCCTTTAAGATATACATGTGGCTATTTTTAAGATAGGTAGTCTTTGACAAATATATAGATTAGTGATAACGTGAACGGGTATGACTTTAAATACTATTGGATAAACATGAGGCTAAGCTGACGGTGAATGGTGATGGTGTTGAATGGACGATAGTGATTTATGGTCCCGTGAATTAAAATTCATCTTCAGATTCACCTACTACAACCGAAGACGTCTCTGATTGAAGGATCCTCTATAACTCCCTGTCTCTTGTATGTATATGTATTACTTATTACACTAGATCTCTGTCTTGTAATTAAATCCTAAATTTTCCGTTTAAGAAAAAAACAAAGAGAGGAATATCTAAAGTCAAAATGAAACAAATAATGGTTTAATTATAACAATTAATATTGCAATAAATAAGTAATACAGTTACAGTCTGAGGCAATTCAATTTTTGGGGAAGTTTCTGAGATGAAACTGATCAAGAGTTTATGCCACAGCCCACATGAAAGAATCTCTGAATTTGCAATATTGATTGGCGATTTTGTATGGAAAGTTTCAGACGAATGAGGAAATGGATCCTCTCCTGACCTCAGTTTTTCATCACATTTTAATGATTTCATGAAACATTAAACATTACAATTAATGAGTGATTATGTTGTGATTGTTTTCCACTATTACTTTAGGATTTGGATCCTCTCCTTATCTTATCTTTTTCCTGACATTTTTAAAGCATATGATTGGTTGGTAATAAAGTGGTTGTGAAAACCAATCACATCTTAACCATACATTCATTGTAATACTTATGTGTCATAAGATCAGATGAGGTCATGAAAAAAATGAGGTAAGAAGAGGATCTAAATCCATTACTTTATTGACAATTAATCACATGTTTTGAATAATACGAGGCAGAGTTAAGGTGAGATGATGATCCAAATCCAAACAGCGAAGTTGGTTTCGGATACAACACGAGATCAAACAGACTGCAAAGTTGCAAATACTAATATGGGAGGAAACGGTTGGACATAGACTCTTTGGCAAACCTAAAATGGAAAGTGACAAGTTAACTAACAAAAAAAACATTTAGTTAGAGAAAAGTTTTGACATGATTAAATAACCTAAAACAAAGAAAGTTTCAAGAAATTGATTGGCTTGTGGTAGATGTGATTATGTGAAGAAGAAAACTAAGAATATTACTATATTCTTTTTTGGAGAAATGTGAACTTCAAGCAATCTACCATTAATCTTTTCAACAACAAAAAGAAAAAAAGCAATCTACCGTAAATCTTAAAATAGATGTTACATGGGTGTAGCTCAGCCAATAGATGGATAAGTTTAGAGTTTAGGTAATTGACTTCCAAATCAACGGTTCAAATCTTATCGATGGTAAAAAGCTTTTAAAAAAAATACATAGTCTAAATAAGTGGATCGATAGTATAAATAAATTAATAAATAAATAATCTAAAAACAGATAAAAGAATTTATATGAAGTTTCTACGCATGAGACATGTATCATATATAATTCGCATAAAGGAACTATATTTCATACCCCGTTAGCAATTATACGTGTACTAGATTATAAATTCTTGAATGAGAAAGAATTTTCATTAATTCTTCACCATTAAAAGAGGTATGGAATCATGGAAGGTAGGGACAAGGAGGACCAGTAAGAAAGGTACCATGCGGTTCCCATCCTTATATTATAAAATTTAATTTCAAACACGACAATCACAATGCATGAAAAGTTGTAAAAAAATTAAGTTTTTAATTTGTAGAATGTCACCGCCAAATGTGCTAGCTCAAGTTGTGACGTGAAAGCAAAAATTATTTAAATTCGAATTTTATATATAATGAGGTGGGACATTATTATTTCTAAAAATATCACCTTTTACCCTATAAAGAGGACCAGTCTTTTCCCGTGATAACCCATAAATTGTTATAATTTGATTAAAGGATTCAATTAGGGAAACAGTATAAATTCATGTCCTGCCACTCAGACTCTTCTAAAGTTTCAAGTAAAGGAAACAAAAACTTGAGTCAGTCGTACTACTACTCATCATATTAAATAATGAATGTACGGTTTCATGAATGGCATAAACTGTCGAGATCAAACACTACATGTATGGTTCGGATATCTACTCTCACATCACAGATAAGAAAATTTCTTACACGTACATGTGAATTGTGCATGCCAGGACTCGAATACGAAGAATAGAACAAACACAGAAACAGAAGGTAAGGAAGAATTATATTATTCTTTCCTTGTTATGGAAACAGCACCTTGCACATCACAAGTATGAATGAGCATTTCATTCTTTACATAGATACCGAAATTTATGCTTTATATCTCTACATGATCCAACTGTGCACATATTCAATTCTCACAATTTTTGTTATTGGAATTTATTCTGATACCTTGCCAGCATTTATCATGCTTGTGGCTGCTGAAACTTACATGCTGTACCCTTTGGCCTTTGTAGAAGAAAACAAAATGGACCCTCCAGATCTATAATTATTGTATATAGGCCCATGTTTTGGTGGGTCATCAATTTTCAATGGAAACTCAACTCTATGTCTCTGTGTTGTACTTGTACAGTCATACTATTGAATTTAACTTGTACAAAAACAAAAAAATTCTCATCTATTTTCCTATTTCAGATCTGAAACAGCTTGGTAGAATAACGACAAAAACCATTCAATAATCAGGTCAACTTACACATTTAGATATGATAAAACAAAATGAAATTTTCAAGCAATATTTTTAGTCACCTGCTTGTCTAGCTAACATGTAGACTGGCACCTGATTGAAGACAATACAGATCACAAGTCTAATTAATAACACGAATTGTAATGAGAGAGAGAGAGAGAGAGAGAGAGAGAGAGAGAGAGAGAGAGAGAGCCTTGGTAGTCCAAGGCTTGGGATGAAACCCAAGTCCTTGCTTCTACTCTTGGCAATTGCCTTGAGGCCAGCCTTCAGGGCATTTAGCCCTATTGGTGGAAGGACGAATATAAGGCTAACGTCAATGATTCGAATAATACTCAGGTGGGGTGAGTCTTGGTTTACCCGCTTGCATAGTTGTGGGGACAGTGGTGCAGGTCGAGATTTCTTATTTGTCCTACTCCGCAAATCCAACATACAGGCCACATCAGGGCATACAGACCAAGCGAGTGCAACGCAATTGAGGGAGGATAGGTGGATATGTGCCTGGACGAAGCCTGGGATCCTCGATACCAGAGAGAGAGAGAGAGAGAGAGAGAGAGGCTTGAAAATTGCCTTGTTCTTCAAGTATTACTAGTTCCCATGGAGTCATGATACTGGTAGCAAATAATATACAGATACCCCAGAGAGAGAGAGAGAGAGAGAGAGAGAGAGAGAGGCTTGAAAATTGGCTTGTTCTTCAAGTATTACTAGTTCCCATGGAGTCATGATACTGGTAGCAAATAATATACAGATACTCCACTTCATTATTTCAAAACAAACAAAAATGTCAATGGCACAAGTTGACTCAAAGTGAACCCAATTGTGACAAAACTGAAGGAAGAAATTGGGAAGGGGTCTAACATAGTAACATGGGAATATATGAATATGCTTTATGCAGAAGAAATGTTTGTCTGAAGATGATGAAAATTACGTAGTGACTAGTGTATGGCGTTGGCACCAATATTGCTATGAAAAACAATTATGACTCCACATGCTTGTATCGTTTCTACACATCAAACACTCATTTACTAATAATGTTTAATGGTTTTTTTACTTTTGGGAAGCAGAGAATTTTCTAACTGGTTCAACTTTAAACAACATTGTATATGTCTTCAGAGTTTTGTAATGTATCAGTGCCATAATCCTTATCTTTTGTACTATTTTCTGTGGCAAAACAAAAGGGAAAGATGCTTTCCTTGCAGAGAATAGTATATGCAAGAAAAAGTTGATACCAGTAACCAGTGTTGGAGAAAAAGGTTACAATCGAACTGTTAAAACAAAAAAGGATATTCAAGATTTATAAACAGAAAGACAGAACTCTGTTTCAACTTTTCAAAAACCTGTAGCAATACAATACCAAACTCAAAAACATAATTCAGATTTAAGAGTAAGGATTTTGTTCTTTTGAATAAAAAGTAAATTCTGTATTACCATTCAAATATACTAAAAATTGGCACCTGACTATCTAACTTTATGAAACATCAATTCTATTTGCTTGACTTGAAGAGCACAAAAAAGAGTTGTCTTAACTCTTAACCATTAAATTCACTCAAATAATTCACAAATTCAGCAGTCATAACTGGAGTAATGCATGATTAGAGAACCAGCATTCAACTTAAACCATCTTCTGAGAAAATCGCATATAAAAGACGGTACGTATAAGCAAGCAGTCATTGCCTTCGGGCAGATCACCACCAGACCCATTTCAACAAAAGATTACAGTTTTGGTTGATTTTCTTCAGCTAACAACTTAACATTTCAGAAACCATTCAATGGAATACCAAACAAGTGGGCAGATTTGCCTACCTAAAACGAATATACACACAAGTTCAGCAAATGTTGTCTAGTAACGAACTCTTACCAGTTCATTTCATAATTACGTCAAACAAGAACTATCATATCATCATTTAAACAAAAAGAAAATATAGAAGCAGTAGAAATGATGTGAAACTACAAAAGAACAGTTACATTATAATAAGCAAGTACAGTTGAAATTCCAGACAAAACTTCGCTTCCACATACAAAAAAAAAAAAAAAAAAAAAAAAATCTTGAATACTGAAACAAGAGTTGCAAATACTGACATGTCTTGCATAATATAATAAGTGTGGTGAGATAAGCACCGAATCTAAAATCACTCTTCCATGGGTTGATTCTTCTCTGATTGTGCTTGGGAAACCTTGACTTTGATCTTCGGAAGAGTGAGAGATTGGTCCTGTGCAAGAACAGATGGAGCTTTGATCATGTGGATGCCCTGCTCCAATTCGACACCTGCTTCCTTCCGCTCCTTGGATTTCTTCCCCACCATCCTGCCAGCATTTTCCATGTAAATGTCAGTTCACAAATGAAACATATTATGCTTTCGAATAAATAATATGATCGATATAATATAACAAACCTCTTTGAATGGTGTCTCTCCTCCCTAGCTACTCTGATTTTATCGATCTTCTTGATGGCCTTTAGAGTGTTTTCAGCAAGGTTTCTATCGTATCTCTCTGGCCTATTACGCTTCCTCTCAAACTCAAAGGTTGAGTCCTTCAGAAACGGAAAGCAAAAAGAGAAGAAATAATCACCACCCAATTTTTCTTCAAATTTTTCACACAATGGTAAGTCATTCAAGTACAGTTGATAGATTATAAAACTAGACAATAAAACCAAATATACTTACCTGAGTCATGTCCTTTCCATTCAATCGCCTATAGGCCTTAGTCCATTTTACTTTACGTGGATTTCTTTTCATCTTGAAGTTCTTGTGGCATTTGGATCTACAAAACCGAAAAATCTACAGAAGGGTCACTTGTGAGGAGCTAGATGCACTACCATTGATGAAATTAAGATGCAGCAAGAGATATAAAAATGACACATGCCTAATATAAGGCACATAACCCAGCTTCAATATCGCATAACTAAAATTTCTTGAAGTATTGCATAGCCTTTAACATTGCCTGGCAAAAGCAAAACAATACATATTTGATTTCACAACTTTCATACGATACGACTACTAAAAAATAGAACAAATCACAATTCTCCACATGTAAAACCACTGAATAATAACTGTTAGACCAGTGTTCCCATGCTAAATCAGTATCACAGGACCCTAATGCCAACCTAAACTAAAAATGGCACGGCACAGCATGAAGATACAGTAAACACATAAGCAATAAGCAAACAACATCTGACAATGAAATTTTAACAGATAAATGCGAATTTCAGAACACAAACAATCACTCTTAAGTCTTACCTTTGCATCATTGCGGACAAACTGAATACCATGTCCCGGATATACTGTGGAAGAACAAAACCAACACTTCTCTAGCCTCATCTTATGTCCAAGTTATTACTGAATCCAAATTCCTACCAAGGATCAAACACCAGAAATATTATAACAACATCAATTCTTCAAATTCTAGCCATTGAGTCACACAATTAGTGGTTTGATCAGGTCAAAACAAATAGAAATCACTAATAACGTAGCAGTGCATTACTGATGCATCAGAATTTGTTCTAGACAAAATTCAAAACGAAAAATTAGACTACATTTAGTGACAGAGTTGTATATGAATAAACCGAAAACACATTGAGGAGAAGAACGAGGGAGCTCAGCTAGAGCATTAAAATCTAATTTAGAAAGTCTATGAAATTTGAAATTAGAAAATCTTAGAATACAAATCACTTGTTATAATTTACAACAATATTAAAAACAAACCCTAAACCCTAAAAAAAAAAATTAAAAAAAAATAAAAAAAAAATGGAAGTAATCTAAATATTGATAGAAATGAAAACAAGTTGGATTGTCTGTAAAATAAAAGAGACTTACAGGTGAGGAATTGTATAGACGTGTATAGGGTCGGGTGATTGAAGAGATTTTGCTATGCTTTGAGCTTCTTCTGGCAGGGTTTTTGATACAGAGACAAGAAGTCAAGAAGGTGACATGTTCAATAGAGTTCCACTAAAGACACCCACCTTATGTCTAAAGTACGCACTTTTTCTGATGTAGAGGATTGTACGTCTAAAAAAAAAAAAGAGAAAAAAAAAAAGGATGGGGCGCGTATAGCATCGGCCTACGTATTAGTGTAGCCCAATTCAACAACTCAAATCTAGAGATGCGAGTATACCCTGCGGAGCTGGGGTCCCACACCGAACGAAGTGGGGATAGGGAATAATATTCGGGGATAGGAACGGAGATGGGAATGGAGATAAAGTCTTGTCTTCGAAAGTGAAACGGGGCGAGGACAAGGGAAGTACTCCCCGCCCCAATATATATTATATATTTACATATATATATTTATAATATAATATATAATATTTAGATTTTTAATATTATTTAACATTAATTTTTTTGACATAAATATATATATATATATATATATATATATTTTAACGAGAAATTATAATTCACTGAGATCAACAGTTAACATTGTAGCTATAAGCTAATATGGTAAACTCAAAATCCATTACAGTCTCACTCCCACCTACAGCAAACTTTCCCTATCTCTTATCAACACCACCAATGACACTGTAATCTATCAAAATATGCACACTGTAATCATCTCAAGTAACATAAACTACTTATTTGATAGCAAGAATTCGAACTCGAACTTGAACTCTAGACTACGCTTAGTATACATAAACTAGCCAAGAACTCCAAAATGCCAAAGCAAAGGCAAGTAAAATGTTATAATAGATAGTATATGCAGTCATGGTCTTTTTTTTTCAGCCATCATCCTTTTGACTCGTGGTACAAGCTTTAGAAGTCAGTTTATTTTATAGAATCTTTGATTTTTGACTAAATATGAATTTCTACTTTTTCTTTGTTTTAAATTGTAGTTTTTAAATGTATAGTTATATTAGACGGAGAATGGGGTAGATATAAGGAAGGCTCCTCCAATGGGGAATCCCCGCACCCCGCCCCGCTTCTCTTACTGCGAGGATGAGGATGGTTTTAGGGGGCAAGGATGGGGATGGAAAAGCATTCCTCGACCCCGACCTGCCCCATTGCCATCCCTACTCAAATCGTTAGGAAGACCCCTCTCCTACAATGAGAGTTGCATCCCGAACATACTTGTTGGACTATATGAGAAATTATAAAACCATGCTTTTTTTTTATCCCTGTAATCTTCATTTCTTGGATTTAATTACCATACATGATATATATCTATAATATACAATCATATAAATTTTCTATTATCAATTCGTCCTGATAATAAATATATCATGAAGAAAAATGTGGACTACTAGATTTACATACTTTTGACTCAAAGTGTATGTTCTTGTCAAAACTTCTTTATAATCTGTAGTTCATATTATTCGTCCTGATATATTTATTGTCCGGACGAACCGATAATAGAAAGACTGTACAATTATATTATATATATATATAATAATAATAATAAACTTTCACAGTGCCACATGTCGCTGAGAGGAAGTTTTGTATTTAAATGTTACAATTCTATTTCCATATTATTTAAAGGACAACATTTGGGTACTGACCAACTAATGGGGTTTTGCCATGTGGTCTATTTGTGAAAAACACAAAGAGATAAATGTAAAAGGTTAAGAGAAAAAAACCACATAGTAACACCTCATTGGTGGGGTCATTACCCAAGCAATTTCCTTATTTAAATGCTTCAATTTCTGCTAAAATAATAAATAACTTTTTCAATCAATGCTATTTTATGGAAACTAGATATATTATAGAAATTTAATGACTTAACTCTTTGTTTACATTCCCATTTGTATTCAATAATTAATTAGAAGTATATGTGTATATATATATATATATAATAAAATTAAATTGAATCTCAAAAATTATGATCTTCATTTTTTATATAGATGTGGAATTAAAAAGAATAATTAGAAATTTCTCAAATAAAAAAGAACAATTAGAATTCAATACGTCAGTTAATTAAAATAAATAACTTTTAATAAATAACAAAAAGACTTAAAAAAAAATATTAAAAAAAACTCTTTTATATCCAACAGTTACTTCATAATGGTGTTTAAAAATAATAATAATGAAAAGCAATCACAGGACGAAACTGTTGTTCTATATTATGTTTAGAATTTCTGGGGCAGAACTGTTAACTGTACTATTATACGTTTGGTATGAATGAGACAGGACGCGACAAGATGTTCAAATTACCAGAGTGCCCCTCATATGTATATATAATATTATAATATATATATTATAATATATAATATTTAAAAATTATTACATATACAATAATATATATAGTTATATTTTATTATATATATTATTGTATATGAAATAATTTTTAAAATGTTATATGTAATAATAAAATATAATATATACACATATATTATCTTATATATTATTGTATATGTAATAATTTTTAATAAATCATATATTATTATATATAATAATAAAATATTATAATAATAATATATAATATATATTGTATTATAATATATATGATATATTATATATTAATAATATATATTAATTATAATATATATAATAATAATATATATACAAATTAAATAATATATATTATATAATTTATGTATATATATTATATATATTTGATATATATTATATATTATTATAATATATATATATATATATATATATATTAGTTTGTGATTTTTTTGAAGATTTAAGGGTAAAATGGTCTTTTTGAGACTTGTCCCATGCATGAGTCAAGTCTGGCCTAGGGTCTTGGGTGGGACAGAATTTAGTGGTTTTTGTCCCACCTTGTCCCATTCTGTCCCATGCTAAAGTTGCGCCAAACATGAGACAAGAAAAAACTGTCATACATTGTCCTGTCCTATCCCACATACCAAACGCACACTCAATGAATCAAGAACAAATCCTGTAATTAATTAAAAATAATAATTATAATTCCATAATTTCCCAAACTAACATTCTATCCCATAATTAATTAAAAACTATTTTGCGGCCCGTGCATGGTAAAAAATAACGTAATTGTTATCAAATTTTTTTTATAAATATTTTATATTCTTCTATTTTTGATTTCAATGCTCTGATTTTTTTCAATTTTCTCATATATCAACCTTTCAAACCGAATGGTGACAGTTTTTGATCATTCGGTTTCAAATTTATGTTATAAATTGCTTGATTTTTTGAGAGGAGAATAAACAAAAGAAAAATTAAGCACATAAAACAACTCTTTTTTTACTAAACAACTTTATAATATATATATATATATATATATATATATTATAAAGGAAAGACATTAAAAAACAATTTGGCTACAAATTTATACATATAAATTTTTGCATATGAATTCCTTGCAAAGACCTACCACTATTTTTACATTTGAAATATTATAAAACTGTTCTCACATGTTCACTCCATATATTAACTTCAATTATATCTTTTAGACATGAAGCGCATCTCGTGTCTTGAAGATAAGAAACACGAGATTTGCTGCAATTGCATTTGTGCTTTTAAAAAATGGAAAAGTAATACACATTACGATTACTTATGATAGGACAACACGAGATTTCCGTATGGCGATAGTATAAAGCTGCAATTGTACTACTTTTGAACAATTGTTTAGGAACACGACCAACCGAACTAGATACTGATAACTCTTCAAAGGATAATTGGTAGAGTCTATCTATTCCGTTTAAAGTTGGACTCCTTCAATTTGAAAAGAGGTTAGTCAAAGTTTGCTGTGTGGTCAACATATTCCCAATGAAAAATAGTGACTCTTGTTCGAGTGAACCAAAACTTTCGCAAAAGATAATTCCCATGCAAGTTAAAGATTACAAACTAATCTAACGATTGTATATCAATGAAGTTACTAAATCCTTAAATAATAAAGGAAAAAAAACAAACATGATGTCAGTTCGACATCAAGTATAATAGAAGAATTAAATACAGTATGATGAATAAAAGATTACAAGTCACAAGACTCATCAACAACACGTCCTTAGGATTCTGGACATGATGAACTTCAACAGAAGAAGCAAATATGCATACAAGAGTAAGTTATATGCCAAAAAATACGTATATTTAATTTAAAGTTAAATTCATTATAACACATAACCAACACAAAATACCATTTAATTTTTTTTATAGGACAACTATCAAGAAAGAAAACAAGTGAAATGCTTGGGAGGCAATAATCCATACATACCGCAAAGTAACTCAACAGCGGAATTATCCATCTACCTTCATAAACACATTCCAATTTATTTACAAAAATATCTTACTTCTCAAACTACAATGGCTTGCTAGATTTCTTTTTTCTACCATTTATTATATAATTAAACTTGGCTCACTTTATTCCGATTGTATGGAATATGAAGTGTCCTTATTATTTATTATCATTAGAAGTGTTCCTATTTATTATAAATATAAATATATAAACCTTATTTACTATATATCTATTGAAAAATAATATAAAATAATATTTATTATAAATAAAAATATGTAATATGAATTGTTCCTATCATATTATATATAATATATTATAAATAGTACACAATATGACAAGATGATGTTGGCTAGATGGTATGCTCCTCACACTTACAACAAAATATTGTGGGTTCGAGTCTCTCCCCATCCTCTTAAAACGCCAAATTATTGTAATATTTCAACATCAATAAAAAATAGTACGTAATATTTAAATTTAAATTTCTTCCATACTATATGCTAAATAAATCAACAATGGAATAGGTTATGCTTTTTTTTAAGCAAATAACTTATTTTTAAAAAAAATTAACAAAGTCCATGCATCGCACAGGTTGGTACACTAGTAAATATAATAATTAGAAATTTCGAAATTAATTATTACATGTTGATTTTAGCATAAGGCTCATCAAGTAATGGCCTCCTGCAAGCGATTGGCATCTATCACCATAGTTCATATTATGATCTCCTTCTAGTTGGCTCTCCAGCTTGAGGTATAATGTCCCAGAGAGGGGAGCACGCTAATAAGACTGAAAAGGAAATATAAGTCCTAATTAGTATGACTACAAAGTCTACAATGTTACAAACTTAAAGTGCTATTAAGAATAATAAAATAAAATTGAATCTCAAAAATTATGATCTTCTATTATTAACGGCGATTCTCCCCAATAATAGGAATTTTTGTGGATTTTTCACATTTACTAACTCATAAATTAAATAGGAACCTCAAAATTTCTGATCTTATGATACTAACGGCGACTCTCCCCAATAATAGGAATTTTTGGGAATTTTTTACATTTACTGCAAAAAATAAATTCTTCAAGTTGTCACTGGAAGAGTTCCTTTAACAACAAAAAAACATTTACTACACTCATAAATTATACATGTCAAACAATGGATGGGAAAGACATTCCCCTTGTTTTATATTTCGTGATACCACTCATCATACGGGCCAATAATACATTATAATGAAACTCATACTTGACGTGAGAGAAGTTTGGTATTAATTTTTTTTTAAACTTTAATATTAAATATTCATGAAGAATATATTGATTCTCCTGAGAAAGAGAATTTTTTTTAATCTTATTTATCTTTAATCTTTTGATAGTCATCCTAGATTCATGAATAAAGATTTGGCATGAACCGGTTTTCTCATATTAATCCATTAATTTTTCTTAATAATTAATAATTGTAGCCATTAACTCATATTAATGGTCCTCACTCCTCATACAACGAAGCTTTCTCATATTAATCCATTAATTCTTCTTATATTAATCAATCACTAATATTAATTAATTAATTAACAATAAGATGGACCGATTTTCTCATTAAGTAATTACTAATATTAAAGTTACAAAACCTAGAAAGGTAAAAGGTTATAAAATCAAATGGTTCTTAAATTATAATAATAACAGTTATCCACTGAATTTCAAATTTAACCAATCACGCATGCATTAGCAATTAATGCATGCAATGAACCCAAATTCATTTATGGCACATGTTAACTCAATCCATTAGGTTATTAATTTATTTATATCACACATTCAATTATTCACATTTCATTTTCTCACATTTCATTTACACCATTTTCAACACATTTCATTTTCAACAAAACAAAAAAAACAAAAAAAAAAAAAAAAAAAAAAAAAAAACAAGAAAACCCCTTCGTTTTCCACCCCATTTCCTATAAATTTAAATTATACACTTTAGAAATTTCCGTCGGGCTTTTTCAACTGATTTAAAAAGAAAAAATAAAAAAGAGAGCAATGATTTTTTGTTTTGTTTATTTTCTTATTTAATTTATTCTTTTTGTTATATATATATATATATATAATATTATAACAAAATGTATATATATTGCTGGGTTTGAAATCACATTGTTGGTATGTTGTTTGTATATATTGTGACACAATTTTGTTAAGGAATTGAAATTATTTTTGGATTATTTATTATTATTATTTTACAGAAGAAAAAAGTTTGTGTGTCATTGATGCCGGATAACTAGCAAGTGAAAAGCACTACTGATTTTTGTTTGAAGTTGAAAATTGTTACGGAGTGTGTGTTAATCCTTCTAACCTTCCTCTAGTCTTGGCTATTGTGAGATTTTCTTTCTAGAACTTGGAGTTTTAATGCAACAGAGTTTAAGATTTTGAAATATGAGAATTTGATGATTTATACTTCCTTTTTGGATTGCAATATGGAGGTTGAGAATTCATGATAATCAAGAAAGAGGTGGTGTGGCTCAAGCAAGTCTTTGATTGGATCGCCTTGGTGAACTAGATTGTTTATTTTACCTTGGGAAATAATTGTCATTTCAATAATCATGTTTAAGCTGAACAAGTAATTAAGATTTCTTACTTTGCAACAAATTCCTTTTTTTAATATGATTTTATGTGTATTAATTAAATGGATTTCGTTGGTGTATACTATTCTCTGTGTCATTGTTTAAATTTTGTTTGAAGAATTAAAGAGGATCGACTGAGTGATTGTGTTTCATATATCCAAATCCTTTCTTGGTCAGAATATAATGATCGGACTATTCTTTTTTTTAGAGTAATGCTATTATTTCTAAATTTCTGATTTTTTTTTTTCTTTTTCAAATTGTGATAGTTTAAATGGAGAAGCATTGCATGTGAACATGAGATTTCCATTTGCGTTGACCTAACCATCGAGAAAATCGGAAAATTAGAAATTGTAGTTAGTGAATTATTATTTTTTTCTTTTTGAAGTTTGATATTCAAATATTGGATTATAAATTTATAATTGGTAATTTATGTAAATTTAGTGGTTTTGGTGTAAGTAACCATCCTTTGTCTCCTCAAATTGGGGAACTATCTACCGATTTATATCTATATTTATATAATCTCTAATAATTAGAGATTAAAAGTCAATTGCATATTTTACGATGCCCACACATTATGAGGACTGAAAACTAGTTTATATATATTTTTGGAAGTAAGCATGATATGTATATTTAATGAGTTTATATGAGAGATTCATATCGTTTTTTTAGTTTATTTTATTTATTTTATTTTATTTTATTTTTTACCTCTAAATTAGAATCTAATGATTAACTTGTATAACCATATAGATATTTTGTTTCAAATAAAAAAATAATAATTCAAGATAAAAAAATAAAAAAAAACTATATAGATATCGTACAATAGTACGACCATCATTTCTTACGATAATAAACATGTTATATAGTTGATGGAAACTACAACACAAGAGCATTATAAACCGTTAGAAAAAATATATAATAATTCGAACCCTAATTACATTGTCATTAAATGATAATCAAATGATAGTTAAACGTGTTAAATCTTCCATATTTGGTGTGTTTTATGTGTCTATGAGAAGTAATTATATTGATGGATAGTTTTAACTCAATTCTAACATCCATATGTATATATATTCTTTAATTATCATACATCTTTTTAATATGAGATTCGTCATATTTTCTTAAATTTTAAATGTGAGTTACCTTATATAAAAACGTAGATCTATAACCAAATGTAGTCCAAAAAAATGGTAGTTAAAAGAATGATCGTTGATCAATTAGCGTCAATAACATAATCAATGTTTCATTTGTTTATTCAACAAATATCTTACATCAAATCCTTAAAATAGCAGATAATGTTGAACTCACCCAAGCACCCAAAAAAAAAAAAAAACTATACGAAGATACATATCCCATATTCCCATCTCAATCAGCTTGATCCTACAATCTCATCCCAAAAAAGTAAGAGACAATTTAAAATCTTAAAAAAAACCCCACTAAAAGACATCCGGTTAGTGACAATCCTCTCTTCAATACTGTTTGTCAAATCCTCCACCACCACCCAAAAAAATATGTCATCCCTTACGTCATCATCATATATCTAATTATCTACCCTATCCATCTACGAAGAGGGATTCGGGTCTACTAAAGTACAGAATTTATTTATTATTTTATTTTTTTCTGACCTAAAGCTATTAAGATTACGTATTTAAAATAATAAAAGTGCAATAAATTATACAATCGATAATACATGTCAATATATTTATATAGGTCAAGATTCATCTAGGACTACTGCAACTCATCTCAATGGATCTAAAACTGGCCGACCCGAGATTCTTATACGGGCCGGGTGACACCTCATCTTCCTCCTCCAGGATCCGTTTAATTCCTCTCCTCTTCACCCACATCTTGTAACTCCCAAACGCAATAGCTCCAATCGACACAGCTATGGCCACACACAAAACTGCAATCCCAAGCCCGAAACCAAAGTCCATTTTCTTCTTCCCTGCACCCTCCCGCATCTTAAAATACCCCACCTTGTTGTCGTCACCAACGCCCAACAACGTTTGGATCGGGTAGTCCACAATGTAACAAAACCTGGATCCGTTATTATACAGTGCTCCCCAACAGCTACAGTTGTTTTTACAGTACCCCTCGCATTGCTCCAAAGACGGTGTGATTTCGTATCTCATTAACTCCTTAAACGGTAAGTCGACGCCGTTTCTTCTGAAAACCGTGAAGTCGTTTTCTTTTTCAATGTCGTCACTGCAAAAGTCTCCTCCTGAACTTGGAGAAAAGCACTTACCGGACGAAGCGTCCGTTTTGTTGTCCAGACAAGAGCAACCCGACCCGGAAGTACACAGACCGTACGAACCGCACGGGCTGGGCAAATCACACGTGTTAGAAATCGCCTGGTAAACCAAGACCCAGTTGGACCCATCCCAGTAGTACCCTTTAAGATTCCCGTCCGGTTCTAACCGGACCAAAAGGAATCCACTAATGTTCTTCTGATAGCTCGTGAAGGGTTGGAGGTCTACTCCTATTGGGTTTCCAACTTGGTACATGCCCAAAAACCCGTCCGGGTCGACCCGGGCGTAAATCGGTCCTTTTCCTTCAACTATATCTGCTTTAGCTTCCATTGCTGCGTGTCTCAAATATATTTGCTCTGATTTTTCATTAAACGCTGCGTATAAGCCGATGAAATTGTTGCCTAACCGCATAGAATAGAGCTCATCTGAGGAAACAAGAGACATGTTACTTGTGAAATTCTGGTTTTCTACGAGGGTATTTGTGGGAAAGTCGAAACTTTGCCAGACAAATGAAGCAGAGTCGTCAAGCTTTTGTATTTGTAAATTTGAGGAATCGAGAAGCACAACTCTGTCACCTTGTGTTCCAGTTGACCAAAACACCCTCGTGTGCGGTCCCGATATAACAAGACCGCCATTGAAGAAGAGTTGAGTGCGGTCCGACCATGGAGCTAACTGAGTTGGGTTGGCGAGCCAGAGAGTTTCCAACGAAGGCACGTGGACGACAGCGATAGCGAGTTGCTTTGAGTTGACTCGGAGGAAACCAAATGAAAAAGTGCCCGTTGAATCGTTGAGAAGAGCTTGAAATGATTTCACTGAAGGGTTTGGAGTTGCTTTAAAGCCTCTCAAGAGCTCTTGTTGTGTTGCAGCTTCAGTTCTGGGACATGTGCATGTAGTGTATAGAACAAAGATGACAAAGAGCAGGAAGTGAGTTGCACTTTGACGAGTCACCGAGTTGGTTGATGTCTTCATGCTGGTTGATTCAGAGGTTAATGAAAGTGGTGTTATAGGTTTTATCAGCAATGCCTGCAATATATGCCCTTTTCTCGTTAGGCGTCAGACATGATGGACCGACACATTAATCATTTAAAATTCGATATTGAAGATCTCATGATTTGAATATCTTATACGAATATAACTTATTATAAGTTTTAATTACTTTCAAAATTAATTATAAGATGTCGCATCTAACAAAACAAGTAAATTAATAATTTATTAGGGAAGTCTGCTTTGGGCGCGCTGTTGAGAGTTGCCACTATATATGAAAATGATTAGTTTAAAAACTAGTATTTGAAATATACCATACATGTGATCATTTGAAATACATGATTAATTTTCAATTACTAATCAGTAATCACCAATTTGATTTGTAATTTTGTATTCAAGTAAAAAGTCCACGTACAAAGAGGAAGTATTTAATTTTGACAAAGAAACCACCTCCCCATTGAAAGGGATTTACAAAATGGTCAAATTAAGATAGTAGCAAGATTAGCTGGAGTTAGGCTATCGCCTCTAAATGATAACAATTCTAGATTTCTAGAAATATATATATATATATGCATTAAGTATTAACATGGTCATCTAACAAGCAAAAGTCAAACCAATACATGCAGAGGCTACTACGTCAAAGAGATATCCATGGGCTTTTCTCAACCACCACCCAGTTTGTCTCCATCGGCAGCAATATTTGGGCACTGCATTTCAACAATAAGCAATAAGTGAAGAAATGGACTTGATGATAACTGTGCATTAATTGAAGTTTAAGGGTTGACCATTTCGAGAGTAAAAGAAATGACATTTTTCCATTTATGGCAACCTGCATGTTTGTTGACTTTGATAATTCAACCACCTAAAACTTTGCCATTTTTCTTTTTCTTTTTCTTTTTCTTTTTCTTTTTACTCTATTGTCTATTTATCTTGCTTTCCGGCAACAGAATGCAGCAATATCTTTCCTTTTTCTCTTCGAAGATTTTCTCGGGCGTGCACACATGTATGTATATATGAAGAAGTATTTTGAACAATATATATAATTAACAAAGCCTTTTATGAATTTATGGTGTAACTGGCCACTAAACAGCTGTAGATGTTACACAGAAATTAAATAATTTTTTTGAAAAACTCATGGAATGATCAACAATTCACATTATGCCAATTATTTTTCTTTTCTTTTTTCCTTTGTATTTTTATTTTTAATATTATTAATAAAAAAAATGTATATCCAAAATATTCAAAAATGACTAAAATCAGATGATTGGTCAATATATTTGACATAAACAGATACTTTGGTTGGTGATACCATTAAATAAATCTGTTTGAGAAAATTCTGAACATGTAAGACCAATTAATTTATAGAAAACAGGGATTAATTATTCAAATCACATGAACACATGCAACTTGATAATTTTATGCTGTCACTTTCCTTTCTTTTTTTTCTCTTTCTAGAGAGGGTTTTTATCTTAATTAGTTTATTTGAAAGAGTCTGATGCTTCACGGAACCTCAAAATATTTATAAGTAGGTGATTTTTAAGTCTGTCAAGTGTGAACTTTGGTTAGTGACATAGTTTTGAGTTTTGACTAGTGGAAACATATAAAATACAATTACAAATATATATTTTGGTTCATCTATCTATACATCACTTGCTGGTAATATTTATGAATTTTTTATTTTTATTTTTTTACAATTTAAAAAAAAAAAACAGTAAAGAGGTCAACCAATTAAAAGAAAGTCAAAAACTCAAAATATATTCTATGCTGAATTTGACAATTTGTCATAATTTATATTAGAAAGTGCAATTATGCCAAACTATGTCCAAAGCAATATTTTTTATTTTTTTAAATCACAAAAAGAGGACTTTATACGATTGAGAGGTGAGAAATGGTGTACTCAAAACATGTATGTATTTACTATACATACAATTTATTTAAGTATACCCACATTTTAAGAGTTGATTTAGTTTCACCTTATTTGTATTTTATGAAGTAAAACTTTATTAATAGTTATTGAATATAATTTTTCCATTCCATAATATATTAATATATCATCCATTGAACACATTTCAAGCCTAATATATATGTAAGATAGTTAATGTCTTTTCGTAAATGTCACTTTTGAGATATATTTTTTATTCCTATTTTGGTCTTTAGCTTCTTGTTACTTAATGTGAAGTTTGATAATTGGAATTTACCTTTCCAAAAAAAAAAAAAAAAAGAGATTAGATAATTACTTACTTAATGTGAATTTTGATAATTGGAATTTACCTTTCCAAAAAAAGAGATTAGATAATTACAACAACCTTGAATAACTGATTGCAAGAACAGTTAAAATTTGAGACTTAATTAAGACAAAAAAAATATCGACTTTAATCAATTGTGTTTAATTATAATTACTTTGTTAAGCCCAAGTAAAATTAGCAAGCCCAACCCAAAATTAAAATTTTGTTAAAAGATAACAATAAATAAATGGGAAATCAGTAAACCCTACCCAAAAAATTAAAAAAAATAATAATAATAAAAAAAAAAACAAGGTTGTTGAGAGTGGGATTTGAACCCACGCCCTTTCGGACCAGAACCTTAATCTGGCGCCTTAGACCAACTCGGCCATCTCAACTTTGATGTTATGTTTTTATACGTTTATTAATGTATTCAATTATATCTACAAAATGTGAAACAATTTTAAAGGATATGCGATTTAAAAAAAGGAAATATCAAAATCTAAAGAGGTTTTAGCATATTGATTTTTTTAGATACTTAATTTTCTCAATAATCTATTGACCTTATAACCTACACAATATATATATATATATATATAAAATCACATTAAAATTCAATATATTCCATTAAATTTTATTAAAAGTGGTTAAAATGTGGAAAAAAAAAAATTATATATATAGAAACACAAAACAATTAAGTACACCCAAAACCTACACCATTGGTTGAGAGTTGAGACCATGAAAAGTGAAAACGACATTAACAAAAGAGTCATATTATTTAACCTTATTGATTTAGTGGACTTGGTTGTACAATTAAATTAATGTCAACCACATATTGGTATGCATGTAGCTAGGGCAGGCCACCTTTGATTGTCTTGCCTGCATTGACATGACCTCACTATATTTCTATTTTCATTATTTTTTAAGAAATTATGTATCATTTTGTAGTTTACTTAAAATCGGTTAACCAAAAACAAGTAAAACTAATTTAATCATTAATATTATGATATGAAATGTATTTCGATATATGATCCCAAACAAAAAACTTCACTTTAAAAAGTTGAAGATTATCTTAACTATCTTTTAAATTTAGTCAAATTATATTAAAAAACCAATCAATAATGATTTAAAAAAAAAAAAGGTGGTTCTATTCTCACTGGTAACAAAATATCTTTCTATATCGATAATTTAATAAAAAAAAATTTATTTTTAAAATACCTTTATATTTAATTACTTAAAATATATAATTTTATAATTGAAAATTAAATTTACTTCATATACCCATAAATTGAATTGAATTTAACAATAATACTAAGGATATATATATATATATATATATATATTTGAACATAGAAACCATCCAGAGGCAGAACCAAGGGCAGCAAACAGAGCAACAGTTTAAACAGGCATATCAGCCTTAGGAGATGTCAAGATGATAATATTTTGACATATAATAATATATATATATTTTTTTTAAATCTAATTTATTCAAATTTATCTCATAACTTTCATCTATACAAATTAATCCTAATTTTATAATCCTATCATGGTTGGGAATGATGTAGTGTATTCTATAACTGTTAACATTATCCTCTATTCGTGTCTAGATTGAATCTCTACCATTTATGTTCGGAGTTTTGTAATTTTTTGGTTTACCGATATTATCTTCCATGTCTTTTGGCCGTTTTACTTGAGTATTTTGGTGTTTCATTTTTTGTTCCCCTTATTGTTTGTTTTCCTTTTTATTTTCTTTCAATATTTGGGGGATGTATTCAATTAGGATTTCAAAATATTTTTTAAGAATTTTTTAAGTGGATGACTTTTGCAGATTTTGTGAACTTTTATGGATTTTTATAGACTTTACACAATTAAGAAAAACTTTCATAGGCTTTCATTTCAAAAACTTTTATAGGCATTTATAGACTTTCATTGACTTTTAAATATAATATATACTTTATTTCAGCAAAATTATATATATTTCTCATGTCAATAAAAATATTGTTTCAAAAGAAAAAAAAAACGTTGTTAATTAAATTTGATAAAAACATTCATGCCTATATATGTGATTTTAAATTTTTTATTTAAATTTTTATTATATTTTGCATCATAAAGATATTATGCACTTAATTTTTTTAATAACAAGTCAAAATTTTATTTGTTTTTTTATAATTAGTTAAAATATTTTAAATTTTCTTTTAGAATAAATGTAGCAAACCAACAATAATATTAATGTTTACATGTCTTTACAAAAGTATGACAATGGGTATAAAAAATCTACCCAAAATTAATTCAAGTATCTAAGATAAAACATAAAAACTGTACATAGTTATTGAGTAAGACTCATGCCTAAAAGTGGGTTGTTTGATATTGATCATAATTATATAGAGCCACGTTCATATGCAACTTTGATTATGACATATTGACATAGTTGAGTAGTGGTTCTTGTCTTTCATTATTTTTAATTAATATAATTGAAGTTCGTTTCATTTGTTTCGGTTGTGTTTAGTTACTTTGAAAATAGAGATAAAACAAATAAAATGGAGAGTTGTTTTATATTATTTGTTAGTTTTTTTTTTAGTTTTTTTTTGTTATAAATAGTTAATGTTTGTATAATTTTTTTTTTTAATGTTTATTCATTTTATTTAATTTGTGAAATTTGTTATGAATGAATGTGCTTTTATTTGAAAAATAGAATATATGTTTGATGGTTGATATTTTTCAAAGAGTTTTATGTTTTTCTTCTAAAGTGAAATCTTTTATATTTAAAAAAAAAAAAATGAAAAAAAAAAAAAAAATCATTCAAAGTCTTTGATAGGAATAGAAGACAAATGGTGAGATTTGTTATAACTAACACTATGTTTGGTTTGATAGAATAAGAGAGAAAGGAAAGAAAATAATTTGGATGGATTTTTAATATCTTGTTTGGATTGTTAAATAAAAAGGAAAGGAAAGGAAAGTAATAATTTCTTCTTATTTCACCCAATTTGATTTACAATTATATTTGGGAGGAAAATGAAGGAAATGAATACATAATTAATGGTATTTTTAATATATCAAAACTCACCATATTAATATTGAATGTTAAATTTAATTGACATCTATTTAAAGCCTGTATAACAAGATGTAAAGACATCTCTTTCGTTCATCTTTCATTCATACTTGGTCATCGACAATTTTTACTCAAATTGCTGTACTCAGTCAAGGTAAATTATTTTATAACATTATTATTATTATTATTATTATTATTATTATTATTGTTATTATTACTTTTAATAATTTGTTTTTGTCAAACAAGTCTGCAACTTTGTTTTTATTTTATTTTTTTGGTGGCTTCGTAATTTTACGTGCCGTTTAGCATTGAACAACTTATTATTATTTATAATATTATTATTATGGTGTCATGCTTGAATCACTACGATTCATTTGATTGCATCATCATTGATTTACATTTCTATTGCTATACTACTTTTTTTTTTTTTGTTGTGACATATATTTCTATGCGATTTTTGGGTAATTGGCGTGAGAAGGATATTTCCGTAAATAGAATAAAATTTATTTATTTATTTCTTAAAAAAAAAAAAAAAAATTTCATTTTCTTTCCTTCCTATTTATAACCGTCCAAACAAATATCATTAAAAACACTTTCATTTTCTTTCATTTCTTTTCCTTTCTTTTCTTTAGTAAACCAAACATAGTGTAAAAGTCATTAAAAATCATTAAAAGTCATTGAGATTTTGAATACCTTCAAATTTTCATAGACTGTTAAATTTTTTTGATTAAATACCACATGACTTTTAAAACTTTCTTAAAATCTATAAAAGTCTGTATTGAATACCCTGTAACTTTTATGGTCTTTAAAGGTCTACATTGAATACACAAATACACTCAAACTTTTAAATTCCATAAAAGTCATTAAAAGTCTTTTGAAATCCAAATTGAATACACCCCCCTTAATTATCGGCTTAAGGAGTTGTAGGTGTGTGATGAGAGACTTTTGGGGTGTCAATCTAGCTGGGACAGAATGACATATGATGCCCTAAAGTCTTCTTGTATGTATTTTCTCCTCTTGATTGATGCAGTTCATTAAAAAAATAAAATAAATCATTCGCATGCATATTTATATCATTTTTTAAATTACTTGGCAAATGACTTTGTTATATTATTTGAGATAATAATTGTAGAGAGAAAACCAAAACTAGCCATCCAAAACATTAAACTTTTGTTTATAACTATTTTTGGAATTTTAATTGTTAATAACCACTTTTTTGAGAAATTACTTGAATGTCCTCATATAAAACTATCCCCAAACACACTCTCTCTCCTCTCTTCTCTCTCTCTCTCTCTCTCTCTCTCTCTCTCTCTCTCTTACTGTTAAGAACATGTTTATGAAATAATAAATGTTGAAATGTATCAATTTTTAAGGGTTGATTGGGTTGAGGTCTGGTATTTTGGATGATTTGAGACTGGATGTTGGAGTTAGATTTGAAAAAAAAAACTTGAAAGTGTGAAATCTTCTACAAACTTGAAATGTTTTGTGAAAACTTGAAATCTTACGTAAGAACTTGAAGTAAAACTTGGAATCTTCTGGAAAAAGCTTGATTGAAGTCTTACCCAGAAACTTGAAATATTTCCCAGAAACTTGAAATCTTTCCCATAAACTTGTCAACATTTCAAGTTTTTACATAAGATTTCAAGTTTTTCGAACCAGTGAACTTGAAATCTTCTGGAAAAAATTTAAAACTTTATTTAATTCGATTCTTTACAAAAACACACAAAGGTGATACAATAACGCTAAAGTCATGTTAAGGTCACTGTTTGCAACTCAATTAATGAACAAATGAAAGATATTTACACATAAAATACCGGTTTAGAGCAAATCGAAATTTTTTTTTTCAAGTTTTCACTTCTTTAAATCTTCTCTAATCAGTTGATTTGCAAGAATAACAATGGTTCAACCATATTGGAGTTCGATTTCCAGGAAGAGGAAGGAAGAATGAATAAAGAAAAAGGAAGAAAATAAGAAAAAAGGTAAAAAAAAAAATTTGATGAAGAATGAACAGTGAAGAAGAGGAAGAGAAATAGTGAACAGTGAACAAAATAGAAATATTAATTTGGGGGCATCTTGGTAATTTATGGACACCCAGAGAATTGTTTTTCAAAACATGGTTATTAACAATTAAAATTTCGTATATGGTTAAAAACGAATTTCCCATATTTAGAGTGGTTATTTTTAACAATATCCACATAATTTTAAGATGGATTTTGGACTGCTTATATAGTATTATTTTATCATAAACAAAATTAGTAGTCAAAATCCACGCTAAAGTTGATTTAAGTCTTCTCGGTCGCTAAATCCATTCGAGGATTGAAAAATGAAGAAAGACAAAAGAAATTCTAACATGGAATTTAAGTGTGGGTCATATTTACATGTTTTTTAGTGCACAATATTCCACATTCTACTACCTACCCGGCCATCTCTTACTTTCCTTTGCATTGAAAATTTGAAATTACAAAATGATAAGTGAGAATCTATTCAGATCATATCAATTTTATCATGTCTCAACTCTCAATTGTCTAATTCATGCATCAAAAAGCTATTCTCTACCACTAATACATGGTTGATGCTGATATTTTGATTTATGTCAATGCAATAGTTTGTCTTCCTCATAATTTGCATATTCAATTAATTCATGAATGTATTGCTAGCTAGTGAAAATGACAGTGAATTTTTTATTTTTATTTTAAAGTAAAATGACAGCAACTTTTGATTTGTTTAATTTGCAACTTGGTTACATCTTTTAAAAAATAATAATAAATAAATAAATAAATAAAAATTAAATTGTAAGAGCATCTCCAATATAAAAGTAGCATGCATACTAATAATCGTAGACATGTCAACAATGTTAAAGAGACTTGCGTCCTACGTGACATAAAGATCGACTTGATAGAACAATTAACTCAAAATTTGGTTTCCAATTCTTCAATCTAAAATGCATTTTTCTTTTAATGACATGTCTATTTTTTTTTTCTTCTATTTTATATTTATTTTATTTCCTTATCCAAAATAGAATCCAAAATAGATGAAAAATTAATATCAATTTTAAATGATTGCTGAATCAACCGAAAAAATAATTGTGCAACAGACCGTCTGAAAGTAGATAGTCATGTTGACAATGTCTAATATTTTTTTTGTCCACGTTAGTTTGAGGTTGAATATGCTTGGAAAAAGATTTATTAACAGAATGTCTATTAATCCTACGTAATATCTTTTTTTTCACAATCTACTCTTATATTGGAGATGCTCTGAGACCTCTTCTTGAACAAAATATGAAATTGTAACATCATTATTATTGTTTTTAATGAAGTTTAATTATTGAAAATTGTATTTAAAAATGAAAATCTAAAGATGTAGTGTAGGATTGAAGATTAAATCTCTCATAACACTTGTCGAAATTATAACAAATATTAAAGCACATCCGAAGAATAATATTCTTTTTAGTCGAAATGGCCTCTCGACGTTCTATTTTGAATGTTGGTCTGTCAATTTGATAGTTTGTGGGTTTTTTGTTTTTGGCCTTTGGCCTATTCTTTTGTTGCTTGTCAGGACGGATCCAGGAATTTCATTCACGGTGTGCGTCATTAAATAATAATAAAAATGATAATTTTTTTTTTAACAATTTAAAATGCATTAACCGAAAATGAAATATCACTAGTTTATAAAGGGCATACCCAGGTCAATAAAAAAATTTGTCTAAACAAAATTTTTGAACATATAGAATCATATAATTTTTCAAACATAGTTATAACTGGGTGGTTTCATTTTTTGAAAATGTTGTTATTATCAATGTCATTATCAATGTCTTTTTCTATATAAACAACCAAATTATCATTCGTCCATTGATCTCTTATTTTTTATAATATTCATAACTGAAAATGATATCTCATAAGAAACAGTAACAACCGATAGAATCAATGCTAATATTAAAAACGAGTAAACCAATAGAAATACCTTGTCTTTCTTACTGACAACCATCATTTTGTACAAGTCATGAACCCAACATTTATGCATCACATTTTATTATTTTATTCTAACTCTGTTACAATAGAAGTCTATTTTTTTATGCATCACATAATAAATAATTCATCAACACTTTTAAAGGTTTCAAGCAATTATGTTATAATACATAATGAGTAGTTTAATATGAGTAAATATTACATTTTTCTACTTTTCATTTTGAACTTTTACGTATCATATTCCTAAGCTTTCATGGTCCACAACCTTCTAATAACAAACGTTTCTATTATATAATTTGCCAAATGCCAATATACCAAACACATGAGTTTTAAATTTTTATTATATTCAATTACACAATAGAAAATAAAAGGGAAATAAATGATGAAAGGAAAAAAAATGAATTTGGATCGATAGATTACCATTTACTTGTAGAGAGAATATATAAAACATTCCAAATTTACAATTAATCTTTGATTTTTGAATAAAAACTCCAATTTGTTTTTACTTTAATTCGGGTTATAAAGGCAGACGAGCGAGTGTTTGAAAGTTTTTTATTTTTATTTTTATTTTTATTTTTTTACTTAAATTTGAGAGAAAAAGTAAAGTGGAGAATTGTATATCACATTTTAGTAGAGATGGTTATGCACGCACCTCCCTTTCACATCTAGTAGTTAGGGGCTTGAGTCTCATCATCCGTATTTTATAAGCATGTGTGAAGAGTTTTCTCTTGGTTTCTATGAGCAACCCTTTTTTTCTAGTTTTGAGAGTTGTAGGTCATATATAACATTTCTTCGATAGTAGGAGTAGTATTCTGGACAGTGCTTGTAGAGTTTAATTAATCTCACCGAATTCCGACAGTAATTGTCTTTTAAAAAAAAAAAAGAAAAAAAAAAGAAAAGAAAGTAAAGCGGAGAATTTATTAGACGGAGCCGCAAAGGAAGAGGACTAGAGAAGAAAGAGTAAAGTGAGAATTGTGAGTTTTTAATGCTTTTATTGTGGGTCACCTTGTTTGACTTTGGAGCTATTAAATTTAACAGCTTTTTTTTTTTTTTTTTTTTTATACATATTTTTTAATTATTTTAAAATTGAAACCATAGTTCCATTCTTTGTTCCAGAGTTTCATAGGTACATTTTAAACAGATAAAAAAAGCTTTAATTTTTTTTGGATGAATCTGAAATTTGAGGGGGGCAGCTGACCCTGCTCGCCCTTACCTTCCTCTGTCAATTCTTGTTGTGTTGAAATTCAACCTAGCTACTTTTAAGGTTGTAAATTGTGAATTTGTTATCAATATTTCAAATAACTTATTTTAACTTGATTATAAAATCCAAGAATTTATTAAAATTATAAGTTATATTCTACAAAAACTAGATTTGGTTTAATTCCATTATTCCAACATCCCCTTAACAAACAGAATATAACACCCAAAACCTGCTTTTGCTTTAGGGAATCCAACTGTTTCTTTCAAAAGCACTTTAAGAAACAGTAGGTTTCGGCTTAGAATCAGATTCTAAGTACTTTATATATATATAATATGTATCGTCCTTAATTGTGGAATATATAATAATTATTAGACGTGAATGGATTTGTTATGTTTTTGTTTACTATATATATACTGCGCATGCAAAGACTGTTGCTGACATTATCTATATTTTTTTATTTATTATTGCCTATCCTATGTCCTTAATTTTAGTCATGAAATTGAAGCAGTAGGTTAATTGTCTGTTTAAAAAATCACTAGTTTGATGCATTTAAAAACAAAAAGCCTTTTATTAAATATCAATCTACCGGTTGAGCTATGTCTGTAGAGAGATATTAGTAACAAAAGCCTATGATCTATTATGAAACTACAACTACATGCATCCTCTCAAAACACCCATCAGAGACTGAGTTGAATTAAAAAAGACTACGTAAGAGTGGAAGTCAAAGTGAGATTGATAGAATAGAGAAGTACTTGCATGTGAAAGCAATCACAATTTGACATTTACATTAAAACATAGTTATCGAAAATCGAAAGTGTGGAACTCATGGAACTTTGAACATTATATAGAAAAGTAAATGAATTGGAAACAGCTGTCGGCAATAACAGTCATAAAAGTTTGACTTGTTGACTCGTGTAAATATTAAACAACCACGCACTCACCCATTGCACATTTACACTTTCTGCTCCCAAAACTGCTGGTGCTTAGCTTAGAAAAAAAATACTTAAGCGTGATCGATGATTTAATTCTTTCTTTTTTTATTATTGTCTGTGTTTTCTTATGCAGTACTGGACCAGCTTTGACAACGACACTCGTTTACTAGGCTGCCTTAATAGCTAGTACGTGTTATAATGCTCTCATATCAACACAATTTCATGTCGATATATAGATGATCATAGAAGTAGATGGGGTCCATCAAACTTTATTTATAACTTGATGGGCCCATTATTGAACATAGTTCAATAATGCTCATAACTTTATAATTGTTTTTTCAAATACGGTAACTCTTTTACCTCTGAACCATATTGGGACGGTAACCGCTGTGTGTGACGCATGTGACTTAAAAGGCAGCAACCCAGCCCAGCACTTGCCCAGTTTCATGCCTATTTATACAACCCCACCTGCACCACCTCTTTATCAACCATCTCTCTCTCTCTCTCTCTCTCTCTCTCACTCTCTCTCTCTCACACCAGAAACAGAAACAGCTGAAGCAATGAATAAGCAGAGTCTCAATATTTCTTTCATGTTCCTTCTCCTTGTTCTTCTTATTTTATCCAATTCAATATCTGCTCGTCATCTCCAACCAGAGAAACAAGGTGGCTAATTCATCTACTTATTTATTTTCTTCGTTTTGTTGTTTACGAATGAGAGATGTGTTTTGTTAGATGGTTCAACATCTCAACTTCTCAAGTATTTTGCAGATGAGAAGGAGATGAAGGCTAATGGGATTGCTCATGCAACTATTTCAAAAGAAGATCTCTTGAATGTAAGTAATTAATTAGAACATATATATTTTCTTGAAATATTTCTCTTCTCATCATCATCATGTAAAATAATTTATTCAATCAGCCGTGTTTAATTATCATTAATTGGGTGGTTTAATTTGTGCAGCTGATGGGATCAGAAGATCAGTGTGATGAGAAGGACGAGGATTGCCTAAACAGAAGGATGATTGCAGAAGCTCATTTGGATTACATTTACACCCAACACCAAAAGCCCTAGATCGATAGTTATATATATATAAATATATATATATATATATATTGTACGGCCAAAAAATATATATATATATGGTCCATGTAGATAACTTGTGTTTGGATATGGAAATTGTATCATCGACTCAAAGTGTGCCCGTGATAGATGAATGTGACTATAGTTACATTAGGTGGTTCAAGTAAGTTTTTTGAATAAAACAAGTACAAAAAGTTTGGGTTCTTCTTTCTGTTGAAACTTATCTGATAAATTTGAGATTTTGAACCAAATATAAAAGAAATTAGATTTCCAGTTGAATATTATTACTCTTTAACATTCTTACCATCAAACCATATTACTATTCATATTTTCCACTTTTAATAATGTTAATAATTATTAGTTAATAGAATATTGTTCCTAAAGCTTCTTCCATTATTCAATTATCTTTCTAAACAAAAAATACTAACTAGTAAATGAGGCTGATGTGACGAGATGAGTCTAGTCCGGTGGTATACCCCCTTACCTACACCACGATGTTATGGATTCAAGTCATATCCTCTCTAAAAAATTCTAAATTTATGTAATACTTAAAAATAAAAATAAAAAAACTCTTATATGAGAAATCAAGGGGGGTGTATTGGATTGAGATTTTAATAGACAATTTTATGGTGTAAGGATTTTATGGATTTGCAAGACTATTGAGATTATTAGGATTATTAGGATCGTTAGGATTATTAGGATTATTAGGATTGTTAGGATTATATGAACTAGACTTTCAGGATCTGAAAGAATCTTTAGACTTAATTTATAAACTATTAGGATTATCTAAACTTTATTTCAAGACTTTTTAACTTTTAAAAATATGGACTTTCAAGAATCAATTGTAGTATTCAATTTTCTCCCTAAGTTCCAGTGCTCTTCACTAAACAATAGAAATTGAATGAGAAACGTGTATAATATATGAAGAGAAGTAATAAAATTTTAAAATATCACCAACCAACACATAATCTTCAGCTAGTTCGATGACCATTTGTGTAGAAACAAGCTGAAGCAGCCATATAAGAAGCAAATAGATGCTCAAGAATTCCATTACTGTGAAGTATCAAAACACAAATTAAACAAGACAAAACTCAAAGACCCAAAAAAAGTCGTCTTTGAAAAATGTTGGTATCTCTTCTTAACTGATTAACAATGTAACAGCTTGAGAATGATCAAAGAATAAAAGAATCTTCGGTCTAGCTTATATAAAATGTAAAGTATCCAAACCTACTAGTTCAAGAAAAAGAAAAAGAAAAAAAAAAAGTTACAAGTTATAACATTTTTCTTTTTCTAAATTTATCTTCATCACCAATCTTACAATTATGTGCACAATTACAAACTTGAAACTCACAATCTCATCATTTGGGTGAAGAGATGTAACAAATCAATCCCGTCTTTATTTGTAGTAATTTCAAGTTTAGAGCAAGAAAAGATTCCAAATTATTTGGTATTATAATATCTATTATAAAAAAAAAATTAAAAAAAAATAAATTAAACCCATGTGAACATAAGACCGGTTTATGCTTTTCTTGTTACTTTGTTTAGGCTTTATTTAAGTTAGGATTTATGCCATCAGAGTTGTTTCTCAAGTTTAGAAAAGAACTCGAGTGGTTTGGAGTTGGTTTCAATTTTGAGGTTTCTTTTTAAGGCTTTTGTAATTATTTTTTTGGTTCTATATCCGGTTTGCTGCTCTCAAAATTTTAATTGGCTTATGGTATTGTTGGAATCCAAAATATGTAGACAAACCTTTGGAGAATATTAGGTTGCAAAGGTAATTTCTAGTGGAGAATTGTGATTGATTAGGATGAGTGTTGGTTTTGTGTATCATGCTTGTGTACTTATAATCATGAAAATGAAGAGAAGATTCTGGAAGCGTTCTTGTTTGAGTTTCATATAAGGTTAATAAAATGTAGTGTTAGTTGAAAGATTGGGCACCAAAACCAAACATTTTGACAACAACTCAGAAACCAGAAAAGAGCAAAGCAAGAGAGAAGCTGAAGATGATTTTGAGCGAGAGAGAAAAGTCTAGAAAGTATTGAGGGAGAGTGTAAGACAATATTGGATTCAAGCTGTTTATACATATCATCAAAAAGTCTAGAAAATCCATTTTGTCATAAAATCCTAAAAATCTTGATTTCAATCCAATACCACTAGACAATTTATTACCCTTTGAAAATCTAGATCCAATACCATAAGACAATATAGATTTTTAAAAAAATTCTAAAAGTCTAGATCCAATACCACAAGACAATATGAACTTTTTAAAAAAATCTTAAAAATCTTGATCGAATACCACCGGACTTATCTAACTTATTAAAAAGTCACAATCTAATACTATCAGACTTTTACTTCCTCAAATTGTCTAATAAAATCTTGAACCAATACACCCCCCTAAAACTTCTATTAAATATTTTTAAAATATTTAATTGATAAGATAAGAATGTCATGATAGTAAACCCTTATATGAGACATGTTTTTTCTTTCCTAGTGTTACAACTTTAAAGTACTTAATTTTTAATTTTTATCTATCAATTTTGGATTTCAAAATAAATAGAAATAGACTTGTTTTAAAAGATTTGATATTAATTTGTCAATTTCAACTATGTATATTTTATTTAATTAGTGAAAATTTTCTTATACCGACAAAATTTACTATTAAAATAAAAAATAATATTTAATCTTAAATAGTATAACGATTTACCAATAAATAAAAAAAATTCTAGACAGCCTACAGCCTACCCCGAAAAGAGTTTACGGTTTCACCTCCTGGTGATGAATAGTATTACTCGTTTATCTACAAATGAATCATTTTTTTTTTTACCAACCAATACAAAAGGAATTAGACCAGGCCATGACAATAACATTACCATTGATTTTATAATGTGAAATACCGTGGTCCGTTCTTGCTACATACTCTGGGACTTAAGGGTGACAGGGAAACTAGATAGGTCAACGTAGCATTGCATGTGATAAAATAGTCCACAAGCTGCACGGCTTTGTTGGCCCACTCAACATATAGCGAATTAGTGATTGATTTAAACTCTCATTATCTTGTTGCATTCTAATTTCGAAATGGATTCATTTTAACACAGACCATTACTATATTGATCAATGAACTTGCATTTTGATTATTGAAAGTTTGTCAGCATTGGAAATATGAAATAGCCAAACCTACTTGAAATAATCCTATACTTCCAAACATGAATTATTTTTAATCAACCAAGCTAACTATGAAACCCTAAAAAATTGAAATAATATTTTATTCAAATTCATGGATGTAAGGTGCTGGAAGATTGGCCAGCAGAGCTTAGATTAGCTCAGATACAAGTAAAATGGAAAACATCAAGCATACTAGATTTCACATCTACAGGAACAAGGAATCCCATGTACCAAAAGGAAAATAGTAAAATGAACCGAAAGAAAACTCATTCAATCAAGAAAGTGTTACTACACATTGTTGGATGAATTATGTTAATAATAAACATAATTCGCTTGTCTCAAAAACACGGCAACAGGAGAAAACAATGCCAAATCACAAACAAAACAAATGAAAGCTATGTTATTATTTAAATATTACAAAGGATTGCCATCTGACACTGATGCTAATGGATATGGATCGATGTGCTGCTAGCATTATATGCTCGGTATGAAATGCAATCGCCCTTTAGCAAAATGAAAAGCAAATTATAAACGAACAACCACCACATTAGCGAAGAAAGTTGGGGATGCAAATTATCTGGCATTTATGTATTTTTATCAGAATATATTAAAAAAAGAACCAAAAGATTGAAAATTAAAAATATTAAAAAAAAAAAAAAAAAAAAAAAAGAATTGAGAGCAGTTGCTCTCACCACCATTTAGGTGTGTAACAAAATTAGCATGAAACGGCCAGCTCATTTAAACTATCTAAAGTAAACCTGATTTCTGCTTCTACTGATGGCACTGGCACTGTGGCGGCGTCTCACGCTTCCGCCTTACCCACCATGAAGCACTATCCATCCTCTTCCTATCAAAAAGGTAAATGCACCATCAAGAAATGAAGATGATAGAAAAGAACATAAATTTATAATAAGCTTTGCCTCCTGAAATTTTACACATTGAATGGTGGACGTCAGACTCGCTGACATTCTCTTCAAAATCAAGGGTCTTACCATTTTAACATTGGTGATCAGTCCCAGGTCACCAACTGAACTTTCTGATAAACAATATGCATGCACAATCGGACCCTTCGCACTCTCACTTGTAGTTCCTTTCTCACTCTCTCCGGTAGGGACAGTCAGGTACACTGCCGCCTTAAACATCCATTGATCCCTTTCTAGACAATAATAATCTTCAAACAGCTCACCACATAAAAGACATGCACATTGATTTTCATCTGCATAAACCATTTGCTCATCCTCGTCCAAGGTCTTTCCAGACTCTTTTAGGGACATGGTAGACTCAACTTCCAAAGCAAGTCCAGCCTTTCCAGCAACCCAATCACCTGAGTTTGCATACCATCTACTCAGTGCCCCAGATACATCATTTAATGCTGTCTTTTTTGAGGCATGCCACTCCAAGTGTCTGTCAAGCCGTGCTTGGAGTTTAAGTCGAAGGCCACATATGCTGCATCTATGAGGAAGATCATCAAACAGTTCACTGATTACAGATGAATGAAATTCTCGGATTACATCTGGCTTAAACTGCAACCCTATGAGATTTTTTACTTCTGTTGTAGCGGATTGAGGTAAGGCAACAGAACTTTGGGCAGCAGGTTCTGAAACAGATACCTCATCTACAGTTGATGAAGGATGAACAACTGCCAACTTTGGAACTGAAGAAACTGGCACAGGTATAATGGAAGGAATGACCGGATTTGTCGTCTCAGTAGGCATCTGTGGTGCCACAAGGGATGGAGACTCCGACTTTGATGCAGATATCAGACCTAATGGGGACTCCGACTTTGATGCAGATATCAGACCTTTTGCAACTAATGTGCTCAAAAGGTTTGAAATAGGGTTAGAAGCCTTACTTTCAACATTGGTAGTTTTTGCTGATGCACTACTAGCAAGAGATGAAGGTGGTGGACCAGGTGGCAGTGGTGGCTGTTCTACCTTTCTCTGCGAACTGTTTGCTGAAGTCGATGACTTATCATGGGAAGGACCTGATAGAGATCCAGAGAAAACCCTAGGATCTGAGGGTGTGGAAAGACTAGGGGGGCGCCCACTTGGCAGAGGAGGCTGAATATCTAACTGCAAAGGCAGTTGCACCACATCCTGCATTGTCTGGATACCTATGCTACTAGTAATTGCATTATTAGTGAGGATTCCACTCTTTAAGACAGCAGCCAGCAAACTACTTGTGCTGGATTGTCCTAAAGTTTCTCCATCAAGTGGATTTGAGTTCTCAGATGAATTTACTCTCATTGTAGGAGCTCCAAAATTAGCAATTTTTGGCAGAAGTGACTTCTGAGACTGACCGGAAGTTTCAGGTTGCTTGGGGTCTGGTTGCAGTGGCTGTGACAAAGGATAAGGGCGGTTCTGCTGGAAAGAAGTCATCGCGGGAGATGAACCCTTTAAGTCTTGGGACTGATTTTTTTGCAGGTTAGCAATCTGGATATTTGAAGCAAGGGTAGAAGAAGAGTCCTTAGTAGATTGGCCGTGAAGCCCAGTGTTCAAATGTCCTGAGTGTGAAAATGTTTTTAAATCAGATAGAGGCAGAGACTGAACTTGTGGATAATCCTGATCGACCAAATTTTGCAAATTTTGATGGGCATGATGCACTGGGACAGAAGGTGACGGAGGATGCTGGCGCATGGGTGACTGTCCAGATGGTGATCCAGCTCCAGTAGACTGAAACCTTTGCTGGCCTAAGGTTCCAGTTGACCCTGATGCTGAATTTGCCAGAATTGAAAAACCCGAGGTCCCAATATGGGATGAACTCATTGGCGGGCGACCTCCCATCCTGGCAATAGAAGAACTTGCATTTGTAGGCAATCCGCCAAGAGTGCCAGAATAGCCTTCCAAATGACCTGAGTTAATAGTTGCTGGCCCAGAACGAATCAGCCCATCCATTGAATGAGACTCCTTCAATTGCCACGGTGATGACATCCGATGTCCATAGGCAGCTTGGTCTTTCTGTTCAGTAATAAGTGAATCAAAGGGTGTTTCTCTGTCAAACCTTGATCCAGCATCATGTACACTCTGTGGCTTTCGTAGGTGATTTTCAAATTCCTGCAATGGAAATTGTGGATCAGTTAGTAACAAAAATCAGTCATGAAGTGTGATAAATTGTGCAGAGTAGGGCATCCCAATGGGAATATTCAAAGAAGTAAAAATAATTAAAATAAAATAGATAAGGACTTATGTCAGCCTCAAATCACAAAGACTGGAACAGATATTTTGTTGGGTCCTAATAAAAGTAGAAATGCTACCAACATGCTCACACCCATAAAAATTAGAGATGACAATTTAATATGCAAATCCTTTAAAAAATGAAGTTAATGACATAAGGCCAGATTACCTTACTATATATACTCTGATCAAGATGAATTAAGTGTACTTGTATGCACAATCAATATAAAAATACAACAATGGCTCTATGGAACTAATAAAATCAAATAAGAAAATTATAATTTTTTTGACGCATGTAATCACATTGCACCCAAGTTATATGTTCCTGACATTCATGGAAAGGGACTTCCCAAATGATATATTTCTTATAATTTTGTCGGCTGAGGAATAGATTTAATAATGTCTAAAGGAATAAATTGTAAAATAAAACTCAGTTTCCAAAATTCTATTCATGAAGATTACCAATTTTTCTGCATCATCCTGATTCCAACGATCTTTCTTAGAATTGGCAGAGGTTTTGGCTGCATCATGATCTGATAATCTAGAATGCATGTCCCACATAAACTCCTCTTCCTCAGAGTTCTTCCAACTACTAGACATGCCGCTGCTGCTTCTACTTGCAATGCTCTGAGCTGGCTGCAGATGCACGTCAGTATTTGCAGATTTGGGTGCCGAGTAATTTGGAAATCCATGCTTGGTATTAAAGCCATTCCTTTGGCCAGATATTGTCTCTGCAATATTGCTACCACTTCCGTACCAAGATTTGTCATGTACTTGATCGCTGACCCTTCCTGTGGTTCTTCCTATTCCCAAGCTGGAATTCCGTGAAAGTTCAGAACCATATTCGTAATCTCCATAAGTGGCACCAATGTTCTTCTCATGAATAGGCTCAGTTAGTGCATTCCTTGGAGAACTCTGAATGCTCTGAAAAAAGTTTACAATATTATGAGACCATGAAAATGGAAGAAATAACATATATATGTGTAACATAAAGCATTCCCATTACATTCATTTTGACTGCAGGATCCACCCATGGCCTGCTGGCACTGACACTGGCTGCTCTGTCTGGCCTCTCAGCATCTACAGTAGAGCTGGCCATAGTCCCTGTTATGTCATTAACCGTTCCTTTTGCCTTCATCACAAACAGAAAGAATTCAATCAAATCACATTACTTCATATTAATATTGGCAACCAAATAAAATAAAAAAGTTCAACAGGAGAAGAGGAAGAGTAAAAGTATAAAACTGTAGAGGTGATAAATTTTAAAAAAGATTCCTACGAAAGACTAGAAGCATTTTCCCATTATGGGCATATCCAATAGATATTGATGGCATCCTTCAGTTGGTAGAAAAAATTACTATGTGTTTTGAACATATTTCATTGATCAAAACCTTATCAGCTGCCTAGATTATCCCAACAAAGAGATCCACCTTACCAGTGGATGAATAGTATTATATCAACGACAATTTTTTAAAATTTCATACATACACACATAAAATATTAAGAAAAGTCTACCGGGAAAATCAACTTTATCATACACAGTGATCTCACAACAGGTCACCAGCACAATTAAACATGAATGCTCAATGAAGATTAAAGAGGGGAGGGGGGGTGGCAGGGCTTGGAAATAAAAAATTATAATCAGAAACAAACAGATACAAATTCAAAATCTAATAATCTATACATCAATGAATCCACATACGAAAGATATCTCCACTTACCCTGCTTGACTGCTGCTGAAGGCGCTGCCTTTCCAAATACTTAGGATTTACATGAATGCTATGTGGTGGGCGCGGTGACTGTGAATCAGGCCTGGATGATGCAACTCCAGAAGATGAACCATTAGTCATAGGGGAGAAGCCAAGTTCTTTCTCAATCATCTGAAGGGTCTGGAGAGGGAAAACCCCCTTCCAAGTTCCGAAAAGATGCCGCATACTCGCATGAACGGGAGCATCCACCTGCTTATATGCCTTGCAAAACACCTAGATTTGCAGGAAAATATTGAACTACAAAGTAATAAATAAAACAATTTGAAGCAGCTGAGCAGCAAATAAATTGAAGAATTTGGCGGAACAACATTTTACTTTTTTGGCAAAACGCAGCTCCTTGAAAATGGCAAAAAGAATAAAATTTCTGATAATTAATCAATTTACATTGATATGAATATTAGCATAACATTTACATAAAGGTTATATCATTTATCATTAAGGTGCGTCAAGTAAGAAGAGGCCAACATAGTAAAGAAAAGTCTAACCTCGGGTAGTCTGGGAGCAAAATATTTTATGTAATCCCTCCCAATATTCTTTACAATACTGTCGAGAAGATAGAGTGATGGCAGCTTTTGCTCACTGGGAACCTGCAAGTCAATTTTTTTGATCAGATATGATATACTAAAGCTAAATTCCTTCAAACAAATCTATAACTAGTAAAATTGCAGTGCTTAGTACATGACAACAAAAGCTAGAACACTCATGACAGTTAACCAAGTCTTGAACGTCTCTCAACTCCAGAGCATAACACTGATTTACCAAATGGAGTTAAAATTCCTTTCCCCTTCATCTAAAATCATTGTTTCAAGTTTCAACTTTAGATTTTTCAAGAACTAAATACAGTATGATGCTAAGTTTTCCATCACATCATCTCCTTCATTGAAGCCTTTCCAAATAAGAGGGTATCATATCCCAGTCTCTCAATGTTCAAGGAATCTACGCCACTTCCTAACATCTTTCTCCACAGGTCCTCCCCTCTGCCACTCCCACATAATTTGGCATCTGACACACCAGCATCAACCTCCACCAACATGAAAATTTTCTGCATCAGCTATTTCAAGGAATCGATAGGGGCGAGTTTCCAATAACAATTAAGGACAAAGAATACAAGTTACATAGTCTGGTCTCCCTTCTAATTTGATTAGAAGTGGGCAGCTTTTATGATATCAAGAAACAGTCAGTACATTTCTACCAACTATACACAATAGAACATAACATATCTTAGAGTGATAAACTTGTAAGGTTGCAACAACAGTTACAACTCATAAATTACAACATCCACTTTCTCAAAAGAAGTTAGCTCACTTCAAACACAAACTAAATAAAATGCCTGTAAAAGCTGTATCCACTACAAAAAGGGCATAAAGGACCTATCTGTGGATGGCAGAGGTGAATTGAGCATCATGAATTTAAACTTATTAGAGAACTGGCTTTGGATAATGCTTTAATGCTTTTGAAACAGATTCACATGATTATCATATCTTCAGCAATCATCTATTAAAGATTGCAATACCCCTCAACTTCATTCATATTCACACTGGATACAAACTCCAAAAATCGCATGAACAACACAAAAGCCCTTGAATTGATTCACACAAAAACTGAACTCAAAAGCTGGATCTTTTCAAGTATATCATCAATTCCACATCCAAAACAAGCGCTTTATACAAAAGACATAACATTCCATTACTCCCCATATACAATTACAATTTTATGTATCATCTGTTTCAGTAAAAGATAAAAATAAAAAAAAAGGCTTCAAGGCAATATCACGGAATTTTTCTTTTTCATACCGATAATTTCTTACAATTCAATCCAAACAACAATTGAACATGCAAACAGCTACAATTAAACTAGGGGTTCACCTCAAGAATGTTGGCGCAGATCGTAGCCGCGATAGCTTTCGCAGCGTTGACACTCTCGCCAGCAATTATAGTCAAATTTGTTATTATCGGCTTTGAATTAAAAGTCAGCTCCGCTAACGCAGTCTTGTACTGGTTCACGAGCTCCTGGTGCGGCTGCTGTGGCTGATACGCCCCACCAGCTCGGTCATCAACATCCAGGTCTCTAGTTGTAACATCGCTGGCTCTACTATATCTCGGAGCTACAGTTGATCTCTGGGTAAAAGGCAAGGACTGGTCTTCGGTTAATCGCGGTTTCTTGATTAAACCAGGTTCTCTTGATCTATCGAATGATCTACGTGAATTTTCCATTTCCATTGGAAAAAAAAAAAAAAAAAAGACAAAAATAACAACGAACCCAACCCTAGATCATCTAAATCGCTAATCCACTATCCATTATTGATATAAACATTACACATAGATGTTTGATATATAAAAGATACAATATTTATTGAAACGATATATAAAAACCCTAAACCTAGTTTACAGAGATACACAGAGAATCAACAAATAAAACCCTAAAACTTAATACATGAAGAGAAAAGAGAATTGAAAATCTGATGTACAAAAAGATTAGGGGTTCGGGGAAGGGCAGGATTGGAATTTGAGTGAAAAGAGAAGTGAGAAGATAGAGACTAGAGAGTGAAGAAAGAGAGGGAGGGTTGTGTTTGTTCTTTATTGGTTCAATTTGTGGGCGCTGTTGTGAATGCTTCCTCCGTTTTATATCAACGAAGGCGCGTATAAAGCTCTTCTGGACGTGGATCGGTCTGGTCTGGGTTGCCACGTGGATTGTGGGCTCATGTTTTCACCGTTGAGTTGGGCTTTCTCGGATAAACAAGAAAAGCTTCGTGCTTGAGTGAGAAAATATTTAGAGCACCAGATGCACTCTTGAGTAGTGGCGTGGTGCAATTGGCATCTAGTCACCGAATATGCAACGATTCGGTCTTTGAACACCGAAAATGTGACATACTTATAAAAGTGCGTACGATTTTACGATTCGAGATAAATCAAACTAAACATAAAATTCTTGTTAAAGTAGAGTTACCCTGTTAAGATGAGTCCATCGTAAAATATCAAGTGTAAGCAAGTCTACGATTTTGGCTTACCAAAATCCATGTTTTTCTTATATATATATATATATATATATATAATTTTATTAAATTAAGGGTAAAATGACAATACGAGTGTTAAACTTAACGATTTATACACCTTTTGAGATCCCCATTTCTTGTCGTTTGCTTTCATTTTCGAGCGTTTTTGTGAATATAATATGTTTTGTGAGCCTTGTGTAGGTTCATTTTATTTTGAGAAGTCAGTGTGTGGAAACGGAGTGTTTCCGGGCCAAAACGCAGCACGAAAAGAAGAAAGAATTTTCATTGAAGATTTTCAGATTTCGTAAGACGTATCGCGAAAGGAAAAATTGTGTACTACGTCCAACCGCGAAAATCAACATAGCAACACTGCCAACTCTCGCGATTGGAGTCGTAAGACGTACCTCGAGATTAGAAGAAATCAACACACACTGCCAACTCTCACGATTGGTCTCGTAAGACGTATCACAAAAGGCAAAATGGTGTACCGCGAGATTTTGCAGTGTGTCCTAATTAGTTTCGTCAGACAGTTTCGTTAAAGCGTACTGCGAGACGTACTACGAGATGAAAGCCACCGCTTACTTTTCACCTTTTTTGGGACCCACTTTGACCTACCTATATATATATAACTTTACCAATTATTTTCAAGGACTTCATAAAATCTAAATCCCTAGAATCCCATAAATCTCCCACATCTCTTTCTCTTCTCTTTTTTCACGCCAAACACCAATTTCTTCCATTTTCTTCATCTAAATCATCTTTTCCACCCAATAAAGGAGAGACCTATGCTCTCATGGAGGTTTTTCCTCCATGGGAGCTCACTATGTATCTCCACCACCCCTTTCTCACTTTATCCATCAATTTTAGACGAAATTTCAAGGAATTATGAGCAATTTTGAGCTAGGAAAGCTATAGAGCAACTTTTGAGGATTGTCTTCAAGGGTTTACTCTAATTTACTCATTTCTTCGTAATTTCTTGTATCTTTGATGTGTAACCCCGATTTGGGGAATTTTGTAAACCTACACTTGTGTTATATATGTTGTTTGTGCTTAAATTTGGTTGGGTTTTGTTCTACTCTTTGTTAATTTCATGATTTAAGCTTTAATTGAAATATCCATGTGTGTGGAGGTCCAAATTGACATGTATGCTTGAATGGGATTAGGAGTAGAGTAAATTAAATTATAAATAATGTAATTTAGCATTCCATAATTGTTTGTATGTTGATGGATAACCAAATTACCATGTTTAGAGTAATTTGAGTGTTAGAGATTTTATCCTCAAAGAGACAAAAAAGGCTTAGTTCATGCATTTAGGTGCTAAATTGGCATTGGTTCTTATTCTTGTGTTTCATGGGTCTTATTTAAGGCACAATTATCCATCATTGGCTGGATTGGGTAATAAATTGATTTAGGGAGAATTCCCAAATCAAGAGAATTAACCCTTAACCTATATTGAATGTTCTTAGTGTAAAACAATCAACTTATTGCACATATTTGTTTGGTAAACCTGTTTCCCATTTTTTGCCATCCTAGTGAGATTGATAAAACCAAATCCGTATATAGAGTAAAGACAAATTGAATTCCTCTTGTGCTCGTGTAGTTATAGGGGTATTTCATTGTTTAATGCTTTCACTCGGTTAGCTACATTGTGAATGATATTTAGGATGTGTATTATATATCGTGTGGTGTCGCATTGATATGCTCAGCGTGATATCATCTATATTTGACCAGAAAGATGAGAGATCACTAGGTTGGCGTGTAAAGCTCGTGTGTGTGTCCTACAATCCTTAATGAATTCAAGCATTTATGCATGAATGTAATCTCTATGTCGCTCGAGAGAGGGTAGAGATTAATTAAGGGGACACGAGCATATAACATTCTTGTTATACGGGTATCTCATATTCTTAATGCTTTCACTTGGTTGTCATCTTGTATTTGGTTAGCCTCGTGGATGAATTATTGGCTATAGTATGGCCCATGCGGTTGCGCATTACATGCCCAACGAAATAACCAATGTATTTGACCGGAAAGTTGAGAGATCACTAGGCCGGCATACATGGCTCTTATTTGTGTCCCACGGTACTTAATGAATCCATAAGTATGTGTGGATGTGATTTCTAAGACTCGAGAGAGATTAGAGATCAGTTAAGGGGACACGAGTCTATTATATACTTGCACATTGTGGGACTAAGTGAATTTAGCACTTAATTAGGAGGATTGTTACAGTTGAATCGTTTCCCTAGTGTAACCACATTTTATGCAATCTCTCTATTTCATCATATCCTTGTAAATATTATGTTATGTAATTTATATTTTATTTATATTATTATTTACACTTTTTCGAACCTACAATACACGAGTCTGCTCGGCGCGTTGTAATAATAGCTAGAACCGATAACGGTTGACGGATTCCACCTCTATGCGGAATGATACCCTCACTTGCCGCTATGCTAGTCTCTGTGACTTGCGTGCTAGCGAGATCGAACTTAATTGTTCATCTTTTGACCGACACCGCAATGACGTGTCGCTATATAGCTAGTAGTGGATCTTATTTTTTAGACTTAGGTGATTGGTTTAAGTCTCATATCAAGCAAATAGGTACTTATTTAATTCTATTTTATCTTCTAATTTTTTTATGTCTTATTTATTTTCTCCATTATGTCGTTGTCAAATTCGTAACTACTATTAATTTGTGTTTACTTAATTTATATTAAATTATATATTATTATTTTGGATTTTTTATTATTTTTAATAGTTTTAATCTGACATACCTAACACCTCCGGTAGTCAATCTATTACTATGATTCATTTTATCTTATTCTTAGAGCTTTTTTGGTTTGGCTTTTGAAAAACTCTATTAATAAAATATCTACTTGTAATAGATATATTTGAAATAGAGTTTTTGACAAAAAAAAAAAAAAAAAAAAAAGTATACAGTAGAACCCTTATAAACTAATATTCTTGGAACCCATCATTGAGTATTAATTTAGAGGGATTATTAATTTAAAAGTTTTTATATTGTAAAGTGTTATTTTGTCTTAAAGGATGTGTGGAAGTCGGTTTTCTTGTTTAGGGAATGTTCCTTTTCGGGATTCCTTGTTTAGTCAGTTTTATTCTTCATGGAATTTTTTTTTTTCAGGATTCCTTATTTAGGAAAGATTTATTAAGAAAATTTTCAATTCCTTTTGAGAATGTGATTACTTAGTGATAAAGAATACTCAACCTAGAAATAGTGAGGCTTATTTTTTGGTTGCATATAACAAGAGAGATCTCATGATATACCTAAAAAATTCAATTCCTAACGGTTTTTAAAAATTCTCTCTTTTCTATCTTCTTTGTTATAACAAAAGGATAATTCAAAAGATGAAGGATGAAGTCAAAAATATCGAGTATTGTGTCCTTGTGCAAACTAGCATCTTGAAGTACTTTTCTAGTTCTTAGTTATTATGTAATATATTTTGTAATTTTATGGAATTATTAATTCATACGACATTTGGGACCGAAATTTTACATTTGGTTTCAAAAAAAAATTATTAATTATTATGATAGAGGGGTTTATTAATTTTTTACAATTTTTTACACCGGCCCGAGTCGGGACCATAATTTTTTTATAATTTAGAGATGATATTAATTTATAGAAGATTAATTTACAAAGGTTCTACTGTAGTTATTTGGTTGATAGACTTTTTTTTTTTTTATATATATAAAAAAATAAAAAATAAAATAAAAAAGTCTATTTTGAGAAGCACCTCCCAATGAGCTATTGTTTAGCAGAGGTTTAAAGTCTACTAGCCTCTACTCAATTTAAAATAGACAATCTCAAAAGCTCAACCAAACAACTCTAAAAAAACTCAAATAGACGTTGGTAGACCTTTTGAGGCAATAGAAAACTCAACCAAACAAGCACTTAGTCTTTTCTTTATTTTATAGTTTTAATTTATTTATAATCAATAAATCAATAAATCAATAATTTACCAATAATTTGAAGAATACAAATTTAAAAACACGTATAGTAATAGTTATTAATAAATTATTTTTGTATAAATTTAAATTGAATTCATTATAAATGCAAAACAAAATTTCTTATTATAAAATTATATGGTAATTTATTCTTTTAATTTTTTTTTTCATTATTTATGTTGTTTTTCTTGTTATTATTTATTTTAAAATATTTTTTCTTGTTTTTATTTATTTTTGAATGTAAGATTATTTAATTCATTTGAGTAAGTATTCTATTTATTTTATTTTATCTAAAAAAAAAACTATTTTACTATGATCTTAATTTTTCAGTATTTTTTCATATAATTGCGATTTTAATTTATTCAAGTGCCCTACCTGATTAAAATTTATGGATTTGCCACTGAATGCAAATATGCATTTAGAGAAAATTGATTGTCATATAAGATGATAGTTAAAAAGTTAGAAAAAATCTATCAAATGCACTTATCTAACTTCAATATAGAAATGATGTGGCAAAAAAAAAAGTTAGAGAATATGAAGTTTGGTTTTTAATTATATAAACTCTCCCATAAATACTGAATGAGATTTCTAACTCTTTCCACTAATAATATTAAAGTTCATTTTATTGTAAAATAAAATAGGAGAGATGGTTGAATAATTGTTTTATTATGATTAGTCATAAAATGGATGCATATTTTGACTTTGAGATGTTATTATTTCCCACCCTCACTTATGAGGTATTAGACGTTTTGCACCCTTTTGTTTGGGTATTGGCCATTTTCCACCCTAACATTTCATTTAATAGTCAATCTCCACCCTTTTTAACAAAATCGTTAACTTGGCGTTATGTATGTGAGGGTAATAAAGTAAATTAGTGGTATTTATGATTTAAAACAAATATAAAGAAGGGCAATATAGTAAATAGACTTCTATTAAAAGTTAATTAATTGAATTAACTTCTCATTCAATGACATGTGTCACTCAAAATTCTTTCCTGCCTCCACCTCATTTTCTCTCTTTATCTTTCCTATCTACCATACGTACTCTCTCATTTTCAGACCAGCCGTTACGCGCCGCCGACAGTCGACCGCCAGAGTAAGTGAGTCGACACCACCCACACCAAAAGGTGTGCGAAGTGCCAACCTTTCGATCTCTCAAAAGGACCATCTCTAAATGAAATCGTCTTGGTGGTCAAACTGTCGTTCAAAAAGTTAAACCCCGAATCGTCGCTTTACCTTCAATGTCAGATTTGTGCTGACCCGTCACAAATTCGACAAAACCAAACACTAGCGATCTCAGCGTCTCGATCTTCCAGATCCGACCGTCGCCGGAGTCAACCGGCGCCGTAGAAGGAGCGCCGGTGACCGATCTTGACTGAAACGAGGAAAAATGGGAGCAAAACCATTTAAATCTCTATATTTAACTCATAGCTTTGTATATGTAAATTCGTTGTTTCTGTAACATTTAGAATTATTTTAGGGTTTTGTGCATTTGATTAATTGTGTGAAAGTTGATCATCCTAATAAAGGGTTGGTTTCCTTTGTTCAGATTCGAAACTGATCATCTGAAGAATAAGAAGAAGAAGAAGATTTGAGGAGCTTATGGCATATTAGGAATGGCTCTTGGATTCTGATTCCATCCACCTGATGAGGAGCAGATGGCTTATTATCTCAAAAGAAAAATCAATAACACTATGTTTGGTTTGAAGGAATTAGAGAGCAAGGAAAGGAAAGGAAAGGATTTGGAGGGATTTCTAATTTATTGTTTTGATGGTTAAATGAGAGGGAAAGGAAAGGAAATGAGTCTTTATATTTTAAACACTTTGGTTTTCATCCAAATTTGGGAGGAAATGGAAGGAAAGCAAAGCAATTCCACCATTAATAATTTTTTCAAAATCCCAAAAATAACCCTATATATTGTTTGTATTCATATTGTTAAAATAAGAATATTTTCGTAAATAAAATAAAATCACTATCTTTTCCTTTCCTTTCCACCCATAACCATCCAAAATCATTAAAAACACTATCCTTTCCTTTCATTCCCTTTCCTTTCCTCACTATCATTTCCTTTCCTTTTCATCAAACCAAACATAGTGTAAAAGGAAGATCGAATTAGAGAGTGATTCTAGCGAGTTTGATATTAATTAGAGAGTGATTCTAAAAGAAAAATCAATAAATGGCTCCTGCTTTCTCATGTGTTTGATATTAAAGTAGGGGTTATTATATAATAGTCAACGTAAATTTTGAGTGTGCAATGGTCACATTGGAAGGGCAAAAGTGTCCCTTTAAAATTCAAAAGATTCCAAGGGCAATAATATAATTTTGCAATCTATAGATGTTAGAACACCACTTTTTCATCCAAAACTAACAGTAGGGTGGAAAATTGCTAATACCAAAACCAGAGGGTGTAAAATGACTAATGCCTCATAAGTGAGGGTGGAAAATAATAATACCTCCTTGGCTTTTGATAATTGCATTAAAAATGTGAATATGCATTTCTCTAAATAAAATTTCAAAAATTGGCCCATAATAAATAGAAATGCTGATGTGTCACTATTTAAAAACTCAAAAATATATATTTGCATTGTAAATGCTCTTATAGGTGTAGGAAGTCAATTTAATTCCCAATTATAAAGATATTTTAGAAATTAAAAAGTCTCATTAAAACATGGATGTAGGTAGATATTTGGTGGGCGGCAATAGAGCCACCGAAAGTTTATGGCTCGTCCTGTAAGCGTTTTTCGTGTGCTGTTTTTCGAAAATAAAAATAAAAATAAAAATGAAAACAGTGTTTTTGGTTTTAATTTCGAATTCTGAAAATGTGTCTAGTAGCATGTCCTAGAAGTTGTATTCTAAAAATGAAAACAAGAAAAACACATATGGTAGATTAACCGAAAAAAATTTACAATTAATTAACCAAAACAATTTTCCTCTATTAATTACACGGTCCATTAATTTCCAATTCTTCAAAATATACTAATTCTACATACAAAACTCCCCAATCCCAAATTTCTTCAAATTCCTTCAAATTTGTTAAAATTTCCAGGTTTCCACTCTTCAATTACAGTGATAGCAGCATAGCAATTTTGGAAACAAAAACAATACAAAAATGCCACCCATTTAGTACCCAGAAAGCATATTGTTGTCCTTGTTTTGAGAATAGCAACAAGAACATACCTAATCAGAACATACCTAATCAGCTAATCTGATCAGAACAAAAGGAAAAAAAATTGCCTTTACTTTTGGCAATGGAACAAGAAGAGCGAGTTAGGGTTTTGATATGGAGGTTTTGAGTTGTTGATGAGATAATCTTAGCTACTAGATCTGAAACCCTTTTAAATACCTCAGCTTTGGATCTAATTATTCTTCAATCAAACAAATACAGGTCACTCATAAAGGAAGAAGACAGCCAGATCGGCTGTGGAGGAAGAAGAAGAAGAGCAGATTGGCTGGAGCTCTGATCGTCATCGTCGATTTGGTCAGATCTGGTCAGAGGAGCGTCGGCAATGAAGAAGAAGAAGAAGATGCTGAAGATGAAGATGAAGAACAACGACGAAGAAGAAGGAAAAAAGAAAAAAAAAAGTTGATTTTTTTTTTTTTTTTTTTTTTTAATTTAATAAAAAAATTTAAAAATGAAAATGAAGAATAAATTATTTTTTAAAAATAAAATAAAAACGGTTAACGACACGAATTCAAAATCATTTTTGTTTTACGGACTAAAAGACAGTTGCAGCACGAGGCTTTAATCATAATATGAGATTTATATTTAAAGGGTGGATGTTATTAGAAAAAAGCAGAGCACATTTAGCACCTGTAAAGCCCAATACGCATGGCCCAGGCTCAACATTAGCTGTCACCAAAACCTAAACCCTACAATCTCCCCTCTTCTTCTAAGCTCTGATTCTCGTTGTTTGCCTCTACAACAGAAAAACCCTAACAATCTCCCCTCTTCTAAGCTCTGCTTCTCGTTGCCGCCAACAGTATGTTGCTACTCTCTCTGTATCTTTATCGAATCAAAGACTAAAATTTGCGACTCGCTTTATCTCTTTTCTTTTTGTTTCGGGTTTGCAGGTACAATCCATGTTGAAAGTTAGAACTCCCAAGAATGCTAGAGCCAAGCGTGAGCTTGAAAAACGTGCTCCCAAGCTTGTAAGCTCCACCAATTTTACTTTTTTTTTTCCCCTTCTTTTATGGTTGTGTTTGTTTACCTGGAAAAAAAAAATTATATTATATAATTTTCGTATACGGGTTTGCAGGTTGAGACAGGGAAGAAGACTCTTATACTTCAAGGTACAAAGACAAGCAACACGTTAAACGCGGTAATGACAGAGCTTTATCTTCTGAAGAAAGGAAGTGCTATTAGATATACCCGAAAGAATGAAAACATTAGACCATTTGAAAGTGGCGGTGAAACTTCCTTGGAATTCTTTTCGCTCAAAACCGATTGCAGCATTTTCATTGTAAGTCTGATTTTCATCGAAAGCACACCCACTTGATTGTTTTTTAATTATCTAATTCTTTTATTTTCCGGTGATGTGAGCTTGTGAAGGTTGAATTAGAATTAATTTGTTCATCTAATGCTTATTAGAGCTATGCTATGCTGGTAAATATGCATGGTAATGTTTGTAAAACATGGATTGCCATCTATTGATGCATCATTGGACATTGTTCTTCAACATATGCATACACCTAGATGTTGGATTGATGCTCATTGAGAGATCTCAGAAACCTTTTTTTCTTAAAATTTTATTTATTTATTTTTTAATAATTTATAAATACTTCTTGACTTGAATAGTGGCACAATTTAGAAACTTTACCTGTCTTATCGGTGGCATTGTAAGAACAAAGTTAGACCGATTATTCATGGAGAGTCAACATTTATCATGTTTAATACACATATATATCGTGGAACTTGATGCAGAAATTGTTAGGATAAGGTCATTATAATGGGATTATGAATGAGATGAGAAACCCTACATTGGACAACGGAATTTAGTTCTGGAGCAGTGTTTAGCATCCCGACTGCATCTTATGATCATTTTGAGTTTGGTGATGAACATTTTGAAAGTCTGAGTTTCCTCCATTTGAAATTCTGATCAGTGATTCCTATCAAAAAAAAAAAAAAAAAGAAATTCTGATCAGTGAATCTCGTTTCTCAGTTGCTTGTTCTAGTTTGTGCCCTAATTTGTGTTTCCTATTTTTCATAGTATTCTAATTCCTATGGTGGGATGCACTTGAATTCCTTTTTTGTATTAACTGGAAACTGGTAGGGCAATGCTGAGATCTCAAACACTGCCTATTTGATTTTCCTAGAGATTAATATTTGTTGATGAGAGGAAAGTCTGATTTTAAGAAATGATCTGCTCAATGTTGTTTTCACCCTGAAAATTTTTAGATTCTCATTTATTTTCATTGGGTTATTAGTCCTACTCTGGATTTTTCTGCAGCATTATTTTGATATACTCTATGAATTGTATTTTGCAGTATGGTTCAACTACAAAGAAGCGGCCTGACAATCTTGTTATAGGACGAACATATGATCACCACATCTATGATCTTGTGGAGGTTGGGGTCGAAAACTTTAAACCAATCAGTTCATTCACATATGATAAGAAACTAGGTCCTCAGGTGGGGTCAAAACCTTTCATCTGTTTTATTGGGGAAGGATTTGAGAATGTAGAAGAGCTAAAACATTTGAAGGAAGTTTTGGTTGATCTGTTACGAGGGGAGGTATGTCTTTGCTGCCCTTGATGTTATGCTCCTCTCTCTTTTCTATAAATAAATATATATATATATATATATATATATAAATTCAAAAAAATATTAATAGGACATTATCAAATTGATTCAGGTGATTGAGAACTTAAATCTTTCTGGAGTGGACCGTGCCTATGTTTGTACAGCAATATCTTCAGATAAGGTGTTTCTTACTCACTGTGCACTGCGGCTGAAAAAGTCTGGTACAGTTGTTCCAAGAATGGAATTGGTAGAAATAGGCCCCTCCATGGATTTAGTTACCCGTCGTCACCGTCTTCCTAATGAGGGTCTAAGGAAAGAAGCAATGAAAACATCTAAAGATCACCCAAAGAAAAAGGTTTATTCACTATTCTCTGTTTGATCTCCCCCTTTCCTTTATGAAAATGAGGTGATGTATCACTAATGGAAACCGTCTTTTACTTGCAGGTGAAAAATGTTGGTCAAGATGTAATACAAGGGAAGATTGGAAAGATTTATGTTCCTGATCAGAAGGTAAGAAGAGAATTTCCTTTTAATATGATTACATCAATTCTGTTTAATATAATTACTTCAACATGTGATTTTATTTCGTGGGCTGTAGCCCCAGCGGCAAAAATCCCTTGTGAATGACATTCATGTTAACAAAGCCTGATTTTGCCTTAGCTTCTTGCTTTTACGTTTTTCTCATTGTTACTGTCATCCATTGTCGTCATATGTTTTTTAGTTTTTCTATTTTTTTCTTAGTCGTTCATTTGTGTTGTTGCTAATGGTTGCTTTGTTGCTCTTAGCTCGGAGAAATGGCATTACCTAACAAATCCAAAGGAGTGAAGAGAGAGCGTCGCGAAGCCAAGACGAAAAATAATGCTAATGAGCCTGTATCAAAGAAGCAGAAGGAAGATTCTACATGATTCTCAGAATTAAATTTAAATGTTGTAATTTCTAAGCCAATGCAATTTTGTTTTTGGGGTAGTGAAAGGGGCTACATAGGTTCAAGTGGCTTGAATTTTGTTTTCCCCGTTTATTTTATTTTATTCTATAAATCTCGTAGGTATGAAATTAATTTACCCAATATGTGTTGCATGATATCTATCTAGTTCAACAATGCGCTTTCTTTTTCTATTTTTCTTTTATTATTATTGTTATATTATAACATTTCTCTCATGGAAAAGTATATTGTTTATTATTTGCAAAGAAGTACCATTAAAATTTGACCTTGTCTTGTCATGGTCACATCCATGGCCGAGCTCATGCAATTCAACTGTTGAAGTTGCAATTTTTATTGGTTTTCATTGTGTTATGTATGCGACATCTTGTTTTAAAATCAAATTCTATCAATCTGAGCGCATTACATTCCATCAGACCCATCTTGTTGATTTTGGGAATTTAGATGTTGATATTGATGAACCCAGACGATTTCTAGGTCTTGGTTTCTTTGTTGGTTCAAATTGCGATGTTCAGATCCAATTTCAAATATTCGGACAAATAGCACAAGCCAGATTAGAGCAAACACAAAATAATATCAATTGAGGGTCATCAAATATTCACCCAATTCTTCGACAACTTGAACAAAGAAAGTTCTGGGCAAGCACGTAGAACATGAACCATGAACTAAAAATTTCTTAGTCGATAAATGTACATCCTGCTACATAAAGAACAAGTCTGGTGCAATAATTAAAAATCTCAATATACAAAATACACCGTTTACTAAGACAAATAAATCGGATCAATAGGAAGCCGAATCAGAATAATCGGTTGGGTCTTATACATCTTTCTACTTTTCGATTGGGTAAAATTTTCACTCTTGTCCTGTTTTCCTAGATCAACTACTTTACCGGTAATATCAGAGGTCCAGTAACAAACCTTGCTTTGCCAACAGCTTACATCCCAATGCATGTCCCATAATTTACCAGGACTTGACAATCAGAAAATCTGATCATAATGCTTTTGAAACCCAGTAAGTGACACAAAAAGTTAAAGAAAATAACCTTATACAAATTGATTTGACTTACCATAGGGACATCCGTGAGCATATGTGATGGATGCAACCGTACAAGTAAATAGAAGAGACAACATCCATAACCTCGTAGTCTTTATAAACTAAGTTGGCTGATCAAAAGCAGTTCACATCAATGCATGAAGTGATCATCAAATCTGCCATTTTCAGATTAAAAGTATAGAATTAACAAATGCCGCATTACTCAGCTACTAAAATCTTAATGAGTACAAATGGATCTAACTGCTATATGATTAGCACCAAAAAATGTACATCGATATCACAAGCTACTTAGCTCAGGCATGATTCGTACAATTGAATGCATTTGTTCACCAAGGAAGACTGACTATTCAGCTAGTGGAAAGGGTTGGAGGTACCCCTCTTTTATTGTCTTTCCACCTTGAGAAAACTGTTGTGCTTCGGTTTGGTTTCTTAGTTCTATCATTTTCAAGACTACAGATCATAACATTGAGATTACAGAAGATGCCTAGCTTCCTAGAATTATACTAGTATTCTTTCTTTTACAAAATATTTAAAGAGAAAATTCCTCCAATAAAAAAATAAAAAAAAAACCGAAGAAGAAGAAGAAGAAAGAAAGCAATGTACATACCTAGCAGAAAATGTCAAGACTAATGAGGATTCCTAGCTTTTCAAAAGATCATATAATAATTGTGTGCCATCGCTAATCAATAGAGTGAAAAAAAAATGTGCCTTCTGCCAGAAAATACCATAAACCAGAACGAGTGTCAATCAAATTACGAGGGAACACAGATTTATGAAATACCATAATCGAAGAACATGTGAAATGAAGTTGTCATATCTTACCGGAATTACAAACGCAGGAAGGGTGATTCAAACTCTGCGACTAAACCAAATTTGAGTAATGATTGTCTCATTGGTTACACCTGCAGCAGTCATAACTCAAAAGTATCGTCAGAAAGAAAACCATGCAATCCTACATAAGATAACACAACTCAATGCTAAAAAAAATCGACAAAAATCAGTTCATAGTCAAAGCTAACAAACTTTCTAATTGAACTTCAAACTAAAAAATAATGAAAGGGTTCCATTAGATGAATTTATGAATAAAGTGTCCAATGAATAGACCATCGACCAAACTAACTAATAATATCCAAAGGGAAACAAGAGCCAAAGCAAATGAGCCCTAAGGATTCGTTTTATTAGATCTATCATCTATTGGCTGGCCAGCTTGACTATCGGGCTCATCATGAGGGGGTTCATCAGCCGGCCACATATCAAAGCCGGAACCTCCTGCTTCATGTAAGGAAGTTACGTCCCAGATGTCAGATAATCCGCTTGACATTCCCAACTCTAGTACATCACAGTGGGCAAGATTACCCAATAATTCATTGCTAGAACTAGACATACCAGCACCGGAATCAAATCCCACGCTCCATATATCCTCTTGTTTAACTTCAATCCCATGAAGAATATGTTTTTCCTTCACCGGATCCTCAGGCGAAGAGAGAAAATACTCAGGACTAACTTCTTGTTGTGGACTCGTTACATTTTTTCCCTTCAAAAGAGGATCTCCACCTTCCAAGCTTGAAGTCCCTTCACCCAACTGCTCTGGGGCTTTGATAAACTCTTGTGCCATAGCTAACTCATCTGAAACAGCTAATTCAGCGGATGCTGTATCTCCAAACTGAAATGGCATACCATCTAGGAGATAATCAAGAGACTGTTCGAAAGGAACTGGATTGCAATCTGGGTCCACGGATGAATCTAATTTACCCAGTTCATGTGGTTGGTGCTTGACAAATTTCCTCCTCATCCTGGAAGAACTAGCATCTCCCTGTTCCTTCTTCTGCTGAAGACGGGATACGAATGCTGGGTTCTGTAGCAACTTGGCCAAGAACGAAACCATTTGCTTATGCCTTCGCTCTGCTACCTGAATCTTCTGATTCACTACTTCCACATGGGAAGCTGTCCCGTGATGCTGCTGCTGCAGTTCTACAACTTCTTGCATCAATATACTCCCCTCCTTCCTCAACTTCTCTATATCACATATCATCCCAGACTTTCCCGCTTCACTAGAAGGCCCGATATAGCTCCCAACCTGTTGGGATTGATGTGACTTCCGCCTCTGAATATTCTTCAACAGATGCCTCTTCCCTCGCTGGAAACCTTCGTTTGCAAATTCCCATCTGTCAGTACCAATCTTGCGGAACCCCTGAATACAGTACCCAAAGTCATTAAAGAATGAATGTTGGAGAAATAAAGTTTCTAAAAACAAAATATTACTACAACAATTCACATAATTATTAAGTTTGTAGATGAAGCAATTTAAAGCCGTCAATTTTCAAGCATAGAACAAGCAGAACTGCACCAAAATAGATCATCTGAATATTAGAAAAACCAGATTTCTAAATCATTAGGTAACTAATGAGATGATAATAAGCAGTTAACTCAACAAACGATTGCAAAATAAAAAATGTTCTACCTGACGAGGATGGAACTCCCCACTCCATTATGCAATCAGAGGGGAAGGATGTACTTAAGATAGAAGTATCAAGAACAAATCTCAGGTCTTAATAAGAGCCTGTAAATATAAAACCCTTTCATGTTTTCTTACAAATCCTGATCCACCAGATTAGCTTCATATAAAGATTACACAAGCCTAATATTTATGCCATTCACAAGTAACCAGTATTCAAGACAGCAGCAAAGTAGCAATTATAATTACACAATTCTCACCTGTCTAAACTACCAGAACGATAATAAATCCAGTGTTTCAAATCAATACATACAGTATCAATTAAAATCTCTGTTACAAACCCTTTACAACTAATTCATAGTTAACAGTTACATGCCTTCAGATATTGCAAATTAGCCTCAGCTATATCTACAAAAATTAGAGTACAGCTAATCAAATTACACAATAAACGTCAGATAAACCAAAAACAAAAGGAGTACAAAAAAAATGCAGCACAAGAAGAGAATACAACACAACATCTACATATATATGACAGTAGCAGCAGCCAATGAAGGCTGCGTTACTGCAATACCCACATAAGTATTAAGCTGTCTGACAAAACTCGAGAAGTTGTTGTGCTTGAAATTTCGTGGCAGTATCAGCCTCGCGAACTCCAATGGGTCCCACACCACGAAGCTCTGTCCTGTCGACCCCCACGAAATAATCGGATCCAGAGACCGATCGTCGACGAGGTCGAAAGTCTTGGACAAAAATGGCGGCACTAGGTTCCCCTGTAAACAATCCAGAGGTTGAGGCGCACCAACATTAACAACTGGGGTTGCCTGAAACGACGAAGAAAACACTTCAAATTCCGACAAAGGAGACAAAGGAAAAGAAGGAACCTGATGAGAACCCATTGAAGCCATTGTCGTTTCAGGGTCCAGTTGGGAGGACGAAGAAGAAGAACTGGTCCCAAGTGAATTTTTAGGTGGAGAGTTGGGGTAGTTTTCGTCTTCTCGATTGCCCATCGAAATTCAATAAAAACCAATCAAGTTTCGGTTAGATTTTTTGAAAAAGAAAAATGAAGTGAGAAGTCGAATAGATTTTAAAAAAATTGAGGTTAAGGAGATAAATATAAGGTGGTTTAAGGGGTTTAACCGACAAACTGTAGTAAAAAAATCTAGAGAAAAGGCGGTGGTGGTGGGGATTGGGGTCGTCTTCTTCTTCCTCAGACGCGGCTTCTACCGATTTGTCACAGTGACCCATTTCGTGTTTTTTTTTTTTTTTTTTTTTTGGGTGTTCGCTGAAAATAAACTTGCAAATTGCTAGTAAGAGAGAACCGACCTATGTTTTTTTTTTTTTTTTTTTGAGTTTCTTGATGGTTACGGCAGTTGAATTTGAGTTTTGTGGTTCTCTCTGTGAAAGGGGCAGTTGGGGTTTCTGTGCAGTGTGCTCTCTCTCTCTCTCTCTCTCTCTCTATATATATATATTTAGAGTGAGAGAGGGCAAATTACGACCCAGGGATGTATTAGATTGAGATTTTAATAGACAATTTTGGTTAGATTGAAACTTTTTAATTAGTTAAATAAGTCTGGTGGCATTCGATTAAGACTTTTAAGAATTTTTTTAAAAATTTATAATATTTTATGGTATTGAATCAAAAGTCGAGAGACTATTTTTTTAAAAAAAATTCTAAAATCCTGAAAGTCTAGTCCATATAATTCTAATAGTCTTTAAAATCCTAAAAATCCATAAAATCTTGCCACCTCAAAATTGTCCGTTAAAATTCCAATCCAATACACCCCTTGCCGTTAGGTCAAACTTAACTGTTGAGTAATTGTTACCTTTAAAAGACTAAATTATAAATAAAGTCTAGATAATCCTAATAGTCTACAAATAAAGTCCAGAGAGTATTTTTTTTAAAAACTTCTAAAATTCTGAAAGTCTAGTCCATATAATCTTAATAATCTTTAAAATCCTAAGAATCCATAAAATATTGCCACTTCAAAATTGTCTGTTAAAATCTCAATCCAATACACCCCTACCGTTAGGTCAAACTTAACTATTGACTAATTGTTACCTTTAAAAGACTAAATTACCCATGATCTCTAAATTAAATTAATAAAAAGAACAAAACAATTTTTTTTTTTTTTTTAAATGGATCACCGCCGTCCATCTCAAACATGGATAGAAATCAAATAAAATTTTAAATAATTGAAAGTTGAATTGAATTAAAATATATATAAATTAGAAAAACAGAAATCGAAAAACAAAACAATTTTAGACAAGAAAAAAAGAATTGAAAAATTGGAAAAAATATCATTATTTGTGCAGATGAGATTCATGAGATGCATCATGGTCTCCACACTTGCACAAACAATGATAAATATATTTTTTTCCAGTTTTCCGGTTTTCTCTTTTAAAACTGTTTTGTTTTTAAATTTATGTTTTTCTTTTAATTTATATATTTTCTAATTCAATTCAATTTTCAATTATATAAAATTTTATTTGATCTCCACCATCCACGTTTGAGATGGATGGTAGAGAAACAAATTTTTTTTTTTTTAAATGTTTTTAATTTCTTTTAATTAATTTAATTTAGGGATTATGGGTTGTTTAGTCTTTTAAAGGTAAAAGTTAAGTTTGACCTAATGACAAGAGGTGTGAGTATAAAATAATGATAAAGTTGTTTTGGATAAAAGAGGTCAAACCTCAAGGAGGTTTAGTGTAATTTGCTCTTATATATGTATATATATATACGGTTCTATTCCTATTAGGGCATCCTTATATAACTTTAGCATGATATTGAATGTGAGACACTGATTTATAAAAGTGATTTGACAAGTGTATACATACCAAGTCAAAGTATGTAAAACGAGTGGCTCACATTCATTGTCCTTATATAATTCTATCGGGATATCCTTATAGGAAAATTTCTGTATATATATATATATATATATATATATAAATCTTGTCATAATCTTAAAAGTTCAATTCGGTTCTGATGAGAGAAAAACGGATATATATGTATAGAGTGAGTTTTTCATACGAGATCCCTTAGTTTAATTTCGGTAAGGACTCCCATGAAATCACATTGATTTTAATGAATGTTTATTTAAATTTTTTTGTGGATGATAAGTTTATTGAAATCTATCTATAAATAAAATTTGAGAATTTTTCAAATACTAAAACTATTTTTCTTGAATTTTCTATATTTCGTATATTTTTCTGATGCCTTAATATTTAAAAAAAAAAAAATAGGTAAAAATAGTTTAAGCACTTGAAAAATTTTCAAAATTTCAAATTTTATTTATAGGTAGATTTCAATGAACCTATCATCCACAAAAAAATTCAGATCAAAATTCATTCAAATCGATATGATTTTTTGGTGGTCCTTACTGAAATTAAAACAAGTGACCTTTTATGAGAGACTCACTCTATAAGTATGTGCATATATATATATATATATATATATATATAGTAATTATTAAGTGAATGATCCTTTACTTTAATTTCGTTAAGAACCTTGATGAAATTACATCTATTTCTATGAATTTTGATCTAATTTTTTGAAATCTACATTTAAATAAATTTTTTGAATTTTTCAAGTACTGTAACTTTTTTTTCCCTATATTTCTCATATTTTTTTTCCAATGCTTTCATATTTAACAAAATTGGGATAAATAGTTATAGTGCTTAAAAAAATCTCAAAATTTTATTAATACACATATTTTATTAAACTTATTATCTATAAAAAAAAAAAAAATCAGATCAAAATTTATAAAAATCGATATGATTTCTTCAATATCCTTACCGAAATTAAAATAAAAAATCTCACTTAATAATTAATATATATATATATATATATTATATTAAAATATAGATCTAATCTAGATTTTTTTTTTTTTTATAGGATTACAACAACTGGATTATGATACAACAACTGAGACTCAACAAGGATAGAATTGATTACAAGCACGGCCAGACCACTCTATTATTTATTCTAAAATTGAGAAATATCTATTCCATGTATGAAATTCTTCAAAAGGATTCGTTAAAATCTGAGAAAATTTTATATACAAACTTCAATTTAAATTTATTCTGTGTATGTAAATCATTTTCTCTAAAATAAAATAAAAAGTAAATTTGATGTGATTATATATATTGAAATAATTTGATGTGATATTTTGGTTGAAGTTAATGGTGACCGGTAGAGCAATATTTAAGAGTTGAAATAACGTGAGTGGTCAAAATACTTAGGGACTAAGCTAAGGAGAATAGCCAATCAAAAGGCTTGAATTGAGATTTGGGATGGCGACATTAGTCACTAATCATACTGTTCTCCATTGTTCGGAGAACTGCACCTTAACAAAATATAAAATAAGATAGATTACTCGCTTACTCGTTAGAATTAGGTGTTTACTTGCTTCTATTATAATTTATGAGAGTTTACTTGTTAAGGAAACTGCCTTTGTATCTGACCTATCCGAGTTAGCCCTTCCAAGTAGACAACATGGTGGATCATCTGATCGGTCATCCCAGCTCTTCTATCTGTTCATTTCGTCAGGCATCTAAATCATACGATTATGAGGACTCTGCTTTTCACATTCATTCTACAGGACAAAAACGAATAAAGTAGGCAAGTCGGGATCAGGGCTTATCTCAAATAGTTGTGCACCTCCCGTTTTCCATTTAGGGTGTGTTTGGTACGGGGATGAGATGGGATATGACAGAACGGGACTGTTGTTCCGAAGTATGTTTGGAATGTCTGGAATATAATTGTAGACTGTACTGTTATACGTTTGATATGGTTGAAACAGGACGGGACAAAATGTTAAAATAACCAGATTACCCTTCTTTTATTTGATTGTTTTTAATTATTTTATCTATGTGATGAATATCAAGCCACGTTTTTTGCTTCTTCTGTAATGGATATTCTTCAAACAAATTTCTTCATTAGATTCAAACACATCCAAATCTTCATCAAATTCGAAAACTAATCCAGATATTCATCAAACCTCATCTTTATTAATCTATAATCAACTTATATACACAAAATCTTTAAAAAAAATCTAGAAAAAAACAGATGGAGCAGTAAATCCAGAACATTAACCAATTTGAAGCAAAATTTTGCTCACATGTAAAAAGTATTTACAATCTCATCATCTAATATTCCAATTTTATGAAAATTTACCAGTTATTAAACAAAAGCACAATAATCAACATTACAATATAATGAGCCTCCAGTTCTATCTTAAGAACTACATTCAATAATTCATCAAAGCTCATGATTCTTAATTTTCTGGGGATTTTTTCTTCTTTCCAGATCTAGCTAGTTTCAGATCCATCAAAGCCCCATTACGCTATGAAATCTGGTTTATAAGGAAGAAACTCCACGCTCAGTGCTGGAGGAAAAGTGAAATTTTGATGGGTGGGGGAGAGAAAGAATCAGAGGATAGATGAAGGTCACTAAATTATTAGGTTATAATATAGTTAATACATGGAGAAGGCTCACTTAACAGAACCGTCATCGAAATTTCATACAAATTTGACGAAGATCAATTTTTTTTTTTTTTTGAATCAAACCAACATTGATTCTGGTGACACCAAAAACAGAGGAGGATTCTTCACTCAAATATAAATTTCATACTAATCAAACCCAAACCTAAATCTGCTTCACTCATCTGGAAAAAAAAAATATATATTAACGTCTCTAAATCATAAACAAAAAATTCCCTTTCAAACAAAATTAAAACAAAATTTAGAGAGAGGGATCTGATCTGATGAACAAACGGAGGAGAGAGAGAGATATTTGGACAGAGTTGTAATATTTTGAAGATTTGAAGGGCAAATATGTCTTTTTCACCCTTGTCTCATGTCATGGGACAAGTTGAACAAGGGTCTTGGGTGGGACAGAATTTTGTGATTTCTGTCCCACCTTGTCCCATTCAGTCACACACTAAAATCGCGTTAAACGTGGGATAAGAACAAACTATCCAACGTTATCCTGTTCCGTCATGTCCTGCGTACCAAACACACCGTTAGCGTTAGAGCATCTCCCATCGTATTTCTATCTATATCTCTAAGGCTTGGTTTGGTGAAAGGGAGAGATGGAAGGAGGGAGAGGGTTGGAGGGAGAGAGGTGGGAGGAGAGCTCCAATTCCTTGTTTGGTTTGAAAGACAAGAGAAGAAGAAGAAGAGGGATCAAGGGTGGTTCTAAGATTTTAGAGGCCCGAGACGGACTATAAAAATGAGGCATTCAATCCTCTATGTATATTTACTTAATTTTTTTTTTCTCTAGTAAACAATATATACTTATAAAAATCAAAATAATAACTAAAAACCATAAATGCAACTAAACTTGATAATAGGTCGTGTTATTACGAATTTGTGTCGTTTCGTGTTAAAATTGTTCTACTCGAACACGACCTGTTAGTTTAATGGGTTGAATTATACTAACCCAAAACCATTTGTTAAAGTATTCACTTTACTTTGAATCAAAGTACGTAAATTTGATGGTCCACATTCTTCGTCCTGATATATTTTATATCAGGACGAAACTGACAATAGAAAAATTGCACATATATAGCAAATTACAACCTCTGGCATTTATAAACAACGTTATTATTAATTGACACTAACACCCATAGATCAAACTTAACTATTGACTAATTGTTACCTTTAAAAGATTGAACTACCGATGATCTCTAAATTAAATTAATTAAAAAAACAAACAATTTTTTTTTTTTATAAATGGATCTCCACCATCCATCTCAAACATAGATGAAAATCAAATAAAATTTTACATAATTGAAGATTGAATTGAATTAAAATATATATAAATTAAAAGAAAAACAGAAATTGAAAAACAAAACAATTTTAAAAAGCAAATTTTTTTTTTTTTTGAAAAACTGGAAAAAAAAATCATTATTTGTGCATATGAGATGCATTATGGCATCATGACATCATGGTCTTCACACCTGCACAAACAATGATATATATATATTTTTTCCAGTTTTTCAATTTTGTTTTTTAAAACTGTTTTGCTTTTAAATTTCTGTTTTTCTTTTAATTTATATATTTTCTAATTCAATTCAATTTTCAATTATTAAAAATTTATTTGATCTCCACCATCCATGTTTGAGATGGATGGTAGAGATACATTTATTTATTTTTTAAATGTATTTTTTTAAAATGTATTTTTTTAATCTTTTAATTAATTTAATTTAAGGATTATAGATAGTTTAGTATTTTAAAAATAACAGTTAAGTTTGACCTAACGGCAGAGAGTGTGAGTGTAACAAGAATGCCAGAGCCAAACGTGAGCTTGAAAAACGTGCTCCCAAGTAGGGATGGTAAATTGCCTACGGGGACGGGGCCCCATGGGGACCCGCACTTTTGAGGTGGGGATGGGTTTCAATTTGGTGAGAATGAAGCGGGGATGAGAATAGATAGTCTAATGCCCAATGGATATGGGGCGGGGATGAGTTTTATACTCCCCACCCTGCCGCGCCGCACCCCGACCCGCTTAAAATAATACTTAGTTAAATTACGTAGTTTCAAAGAAAATAAATATATCTAAATAAAATATATATATATATATATATATATGTATTTATATATATACATTAACCATAACTTTACATCTTTCCACCGTTATTTAACATAAAGTGACAAAACAAAATACTATTAAAAAAACCCTAGCCGCTAACTTCAATTTTAAGTCTCTAATCCTCAAACAACTCGAAGTTTACCGTTTAAGCTTAAACCTCAAATACAAGAGGACATATAGTAAATTTCTTTCTCAAATAACTTTTAAAATTAAAAGTTTAATAACAACATGTTATTTTTTCAAGTTTATTACTTTAATAATTCTCAATTCTTAAATTAAATATAATTCGTTTATCAATACTTCAAGTAAGCACAAATATATCTACAGATGCATTAGAAGGTGAAAACCCAATACTGGTGTGAGAAAATTGTTTAAACATAGAAGAACAACATGGGGTGGAAACAAACTCAATAGAATGTGATGACGATGACATCAAAAGAAAAAGAAGGTGCACATCAGTTATGTGGAAGCACTTAACTGATAAATAAAAAAAAATTGAATATAACTATCGTATTCAATAGTTATAAATTTGATATTTAAATATATATATATATATATATATATATAAATGGGGTAAATGGGTGGGGATAGGGAAAGCACTTCCCGTTGTACCCCGTTCCGTCCCAACCCGCTCCATCTATAGTGGGGTTTTATGAGAGGATGAGTTTTCAAAAAAATAAATGAGGTGGGATGCGGGGAAGGTCACCTCGCCTCAAACCCGCCACATTGCCATCTCTACTCCCAAGCTTGTAAGCTCCACCAATTTAACTTTTTTTTTTCTTTCTTGTATGGTTGTGTTTGTTTCACTGGAAAAAAAAATAAAATTATATTGTATAATTTTTGTATACGGGTTTGCAGGTTGAGACAGGGAAGAAGACGCTTATACTTCAAGGTACAAGACAATCAACACGTTAAACGCGGTAATGACAGCTTTATCTTCTGAGGAAAGGAAGTGCTATTAGATATACCCGAAAGAATGAAAAACATTAGACCATTTGAAAGTGGCGGTGAAATTTCCTTGGAATCCTTTTCGCTCAAAACCGATGAATCCTTTTCGCTCAAAACCGATTGCAGCATTTTCATTGTAAGTCTGATTTTCATCGAAAGGACACCCGCTTGATTGTTGTTTTAACTATCTAACTCTTTTGTTTTCAGGTGATGTGAGCTTGTGAAGGTTGAATTAGAATTAATTTGTTCATCTAATGCTTATTAGAGCTATGTTATGTTGGTAAATATGCATGGTAATGTTGGTAAAACCTGGATTGCCATATTGATGCTTTATTTGACATTGTTCTTCAACATATGCATACACCTAGATGTTGGATTGATGCTCATTGAGAGATCAAAAACTTTTTTTTATTTTATTTTTTAATTTATAAATACTTCTTGACTTGAATAGTGGCACAATTAGAAATTAAGTTTACCTGTCTTATCGGTGGCATTGTAAGAACAAAGTTAGACTGGTTATTCATGGAGAGTCAACATTTTTCATGTTTAATACACATATATCGTGGAACTTGATGCAGAAATTGTTAGGATAAGGTCATTATAATGGGATTATGAATGAGATGAGAAACCCTACATTGGACAACGGAATTTAGTTCTGGAGCAGTGTTGAGCATCTTATGATCATTTTGAGTTTGGTGATGAACATTTTGAAAGTCCGAGTTTCCTCCATTGAAATTCTGATCAGTGGTTCTCATTTCTCAGTTGCTTGTCCTAGTTTGTGCCCTAATTTGTGTTTCCTATTCTTCATAGTATTTTAATTCCTATGGTGGGATGCACTTGAACTGGAAACTGGTAGGGCAATGTTTAGATCTCAATGTAAAGGATAAGTGATAATATTCTAATATTCTTTTTGTGATTATCCTTACCGTGTACAGATTACATAGTCTCCTAGTATTGTTCATATTTCTTAAACATAGAATTCTAGTTTATTTCCTATTCGTAGCTTTCTAGTTTTCTTGTTGTACAAGTCCTTCGTAACTCTCATGTTTATATATTTGTAACAGCTGTGTTTCAGAATTAATATACTTAAATATATTCAATTTCTATATGGTATCAGAGCACCATTAAACGGAAAAGAGTCTTCAACCGATCCAAGAACAATGACCGACGTTAATTCTTCTTCTTCTCCCCCCTCATCGTTGGTTACAATCATCTCCTCAACTTCCTTAGGGTCATGACGTAAATATGTCCGGAAATTATTTCCATTAATATCGCTGCTCAAGGTCCTCTGAAACTTACTGCAACAAACTATCGTTCATGGAAACTTCAATTCAATACCCTCCTAATTGGTTTTGATCTTATGGGGTTTGTTGATGGGAAACGCCCATGTCCGCCTGTGACCATCACAATTGGTGTCACCACCCACCAAATCCCGCGCACCATATTTGTGTTAGACAAGATCAATTGTTGCTTAACGCAATACTTGGATCTATAACACCTTCCATCATCCCATTCATCGCTTCCGCCAAAACTTTTCATGATGCATGGACTGCTCTTGCCAACACCTATGCTAAACCCTCAAGAGGACACATCATGCACCTAAAAAGAGTTCTCACCAACATCACCAAAGGAACCCAATCAATCACAGAATATATGCAACATGCAAAAAGCATCGCTGATGAACTAGCAATGTTTGTCGTTCTAGAGAACCCTGAAGACCTGACAGTAAAAATTTTGAATGACCTAGGTGAAGAATTCAAGGACATATCATCTACTGTACGTGCCCGTGACTCAGCAATCACCTTTGAAGAATTACATGAGAAACTTCTCAACTCTGAAGCCCTCCTGATACAAAAATCTACAAGGACCCATAGACTTCCCATCACAACAAACTTTGTTGTCAAATCTTCTCCTCATGGACAACAAGCCCACACCAACTGAAATTTCAACAACAACAAACAGAACATGCAGCCAATGCAAAACAAACCTGCTGCCGCAAACCCTTAGACTCGAAATTCCTCTTCTCCGGTAAATGGAATAGGCGGACCAAAGCCTTACTGTGGCTACTGCCAGTTGTGTGGTGACTAAGGGCACACAACCAAGAGATGTTCAGCCTACAACTTCTCTCAAGTCAAAACAATCCAACGTCCGCAGGTAAATAATTCTGGTGCAAAATGGCAACCACGTGCACACTTTACGACACCAAACTCTAACACACCGGAATGGCTACTTGATTCAGGTGCCTCACACCATGTCACTTCTGACCCAAATAGCATGTCATTGCACTCTCCGTATACTGGCTTAGATGACATAATGATTGGTGACAGCTTAGATTTAGCTATCACACACTCTGGCTCTCTCCATCTTCCAAATAAAAATTCATCATTCTTATTGTCTAATGTTTTATATGTACCCAATATAAAACAAAATCTGATTTTATTCTCCAAATTTTGCACATCTAACCAAGTTGCTATTGAATTTTCTCCCTTTCTTTTGTTGTGAAGGATCTTTGTACGAGGGCGCAACTTTTACGAGGACAGACTAGGAACGGCGTCTACGAGTGGCCGTCTCATGCAAAGCCAAAATCATCTCCTATCATCGCTTTTTCAAGTGTTAAGGCATCTCTTCCTGATTGGCACCATCGTCTTGGTCACCCATAATCAAAAATAATTTCGAGTCTAGTAAATTCTCAAGCATTGTCAGTTATTTCTCATAGTAGTTCTAATAAACCATGTAGTGCATGTCTCTACAATAAAACGCATAAATTGCCTTTTTCAATTTCAAATGTTCTTAGTTCTAAACCTCTTGAGGTTATTTACTCTGATGTTTGGAGTTCTCCAATTTTATCTAAGGATGGTTTTAAATACTATGTGTTGTTTGTTGATCACTTCACAGAATATATGTGGATGTATCCCCTAAAACACAAATTTGATGTTCATGCAATTTTTATTCGCTTCAAAACCTTGGTGGATTTTGTTTTTTAAAAAAACCCCATCATATCACTTTATAGTGACAATAGTGGTGAATACATAGCTTGCATATCCCACTTCACCACACCACCTCACACGTTGGAACACAATGGTGTCTTTGAGCGTCGTCATTGTCACATTGTTGATACATGCTTATCTCTTCTCACTCATGCATCTCTACCTATCACTTTTTGGTCATATGCATTCACTACGTCTGTCTATTTGATCAACAGGATGCCCACACCTCTATTAGACATGCTATCTCCTTTTGAGAAATTTTATGGCTCACGCCCATCCTATGCAAAATTGCACGTATTTGGGTGTCTTTGTTATCCATGGATTAGACCATATAATAGTCACAAACTTGAGTCTAGGTCCAAAGTATGCATATTTATAGGATATTCCCTGACACAAAGTGCGTATCACTGTCTAGATCCAATTACTGACCGTATATTCGTATCCAGACTCGTCAACTTTGTTGAGTTTGTCTTCCCATACACCACCATTCAAACCACTCATCCTAGGTCTAGCTCTACCACATGCACGGCTTGGCTGTCGCTTGAGTCCCTACCTATTCTGGTTCCAGTCTCGCATGCTCACTCTTCTGCCGGTTTGGCATCGCATGAGACTCCTCGTCAGAACTGGCTTCGTAGCTCTCAAGCTCTTGGTGCGGACCCGTAGTTCTTACTACCCCCACAACACCATCTACCAGCCAATCCACATAGAACCACATATGATCCGGTCGACCAAATCAACACCACCACAGAACATGTCGCACCATATAGTAGCCGAGCTTCATCTAATCTGGGCGTCCTGATCACACCACACAGTAGATGAGCACCACATGATCTGGGCATCCCGATCGCACCCCAACCTGACTTACCTTAGCCCGCAGAACCAGCTCCCACACTTGTCAATCCTGACCTGTTATGTCCGCTAGTCTAGTCCTCACCTTAACCAACTCCCACAACTTCCACTACAGGTCACCACATGCTCACTCGCTTAGTGGCCAATGGATTTCATCAACGACCATGTTTAGATTACAAAGAAACATTTAATCTGGTGGTTAAAACTACAACAATCAAGGTCTTGCTAAGCATTGCGATTGTAAGAAGGTGGTCTCTTCACCAACTGGATGTGAACAATGCGTTCCTTCAGGGTCATCTTACTGAAGATGTATTCATGGCTCAATCGCCAGGCTTTGTGGATCCATCCTCTCCGTCACATGTTTGTCAACTTAAAAAAAGCCATTTATAGCCTGAAGCAAGCACCGCGAGCGTGGTATAATGAACTTCGACAATTTCTTATTCAAAATGGGTTTGTTAACTCTCACTCAGACACCTCCTTATTCATATTTAATGCTGACAACTGTTTGATGTTTTTACTGGTATATGTTGATGACATTATTGTCACCGAGAGTATTGGCAACCTTATTGAAAATTTTGTTAAATTGCTTGCCCAATGATTCTCGATCAAAGATCTTGGTGCTCTATCATACTTCCTTGGAGTTGAGGATCTACCATGCTCGATCGGTCTGTTTCTCTCTCAACAAAAATATATGACTAAACTCATCACTCAAACAAAGATGCTCGACTCTAAACCGGTCTCTACCCCACTTTCTACAGATCATGATCTCAATCTCCTTGATGGAACCTCACTAACAGATGCAACTGAGTTTCGTCAGGTAATTGGTGCCTTGCAATACTTATCATTCACTCGTCTGACATCGCTTTTGCAGTAAACAAGCTCTCCCAATTCATGCATCGCCCAACAACAGGACACTAGTCCCTAGCAAAACGTCTCTTGGGCTATCTCCATGGCATAGCCGGCCATGGCCTCCTGATTTGCCACAACTCCCCTCTATCTCTCCATGCGTTTCAGATGCTGATTGGGCGGGCAACCATGAAGACCGCACGTTCACTAGTGCATATGTGGTCTTCCTCGGGTCGAATGCAATCTCTTGGTGCTCTCGTAAACAATGTTCTGTTACTAGATCCTCCACTAGAGCTAAATTACAGGACTGTTGCAGTAGCTGCCTCTGAGGTACTCTGGCTTAAGTCTCTCTTGCAAGAGATGCATGTTTCCAACCCAAATCCGCCAACCATCTTTTATGACAACATTGGTGCTAGGTACTTGTGCTCTAATCTCGTCTTCCATTCAAGAATGAAACATATTGCCATTGACTTCCATTTTGTTCGTGAAAAGATTCAAAGTAACCAGCTCTGGATCTCTCATGTGTCTTCTTCGGATCAATTAGTTGATTCTCTCACCAAACCGCTCTTCAGGATAAGGTTTTGCCTATTACGGTCCAAGATCAGTGTCTCTGAAATGCCCACTGTCTTGCAGGGGCGTGTAAAGGATAAATGATAATATTCTAATATTCTTTTTGTTATTATCCTTACCGTGTACAGATTACATAGTCTCCTTTTATTGTTCATATTTCCTAAACATAGAATTCTAGTTTATTTCCTATTCGTAGCTTTCTAGTTTTCTTGTTGTACAAGTCCTTTGTGACTCTCATGTATATATATTTGTAACATATGTGTTTCATAATTAATATACTTAAATATATTCAACTTCTATACTCAAACACTACCTATTTGATTTTCCTAGAGACTAATATTTGTTAATGAGAGGAAAGTCCGATACTGAGAAATGATCTGCTCAATGTTGTTTTCACCCTGAAAATTTTTTAGATTCTCATTTATTTTTATTGGGTTATTAGTTCTACTCTGGATTTTTCTGCATCATTATTTTAATATACTTTATGACTTGTATTTTGCAATATGGTTCAACTACAAAGAAGCAGCCTGCCAATGTTGTTATATGACGAACATATGATCACCACATCTATGATCTTGTGGAGGTTGGGGTCAAAAACTTTAAACCAATCAATTCATTCACATATGATAAGAAATAGGTCCTCAGGTGGGGTAAAAACCTTTCATTTGTTTTATTGGGGAAGGATTTGAGAATATAGAAGAGCTAAAACATTGGAAGGAAGTTTTGGTTGATTTGTTACGAGGGGAGGTATGTCTTTGCTGCTCTTGACATTGTGCATATATATATATCTCCATATATATATATATATGTATGTATATATAAATTCAAAAAAATATTAATAGGACATGTATCAAATTGATTCAGGTGATTGAGAATTTAAATATTTCTGAGGTGGACCGTGCCTATGTTTGTACAACAATATCTTCAGATATGGTGTTTTTTACTCACTATGCACTGCGGCTGAAAAAGTATGGTACAATTGTTCCAAGAATGGAATTGGTAGAAATAGGCCCCTCCATGGATTTGGTTACCCGTCGTCACCGTCTTCCTAATGAGGGTCTAAGGAAAGAAGCAATGAAAACATCTAAATTAAAGATCACCCAAAGAATAAGGTTTATTCATGAAAGAATATTCTAATAATAAACAAAACGAATTTGGATCATTACCATTCACCATACGGAATCCAAATCTCTACAGCGGAAGCGGATAGAACACCGTTCACCGTTCACCGTATGAAAACCTTCTACATCGGAAGCGGAGTGAACACCTAGAACTGTATCACCGATCGGAGGACGTTCACGGAATCGGAACGTCCCCTTTGATCACAATGCAATTTACCCACACAATGATTGGAGATGGGAGAAAATTCTCTAGATTTTCTCCACATCTATATGTGTTTCTCATTCTGTATTATTCTCTATTGTGTTTCTCTTACATATACACAAATGCACTCTTGCATACACACACTCTTAGTGTTTGTTGTCTACAAATACGACATGTAGTAAATGTACACCCATTACTGCATGATTGCTTTCTCATGTTTATTGCATACATAAGATGCCAGACTTGCCATTTTCATCCAATTACACATTGTGTGAAAATACACATTTAATTTTGCTACAAACGCAAAACCGAAAAAATGATAAAATAATTTAAGGTACATTATCGAAAAGGTCATCAAGCATCTAATCATCTTCTGTTTTCAAAAATTTAATCATCATAAATTCAGTACTTTGTACAAAATTCTAATTCTAATATTGTACTCTACAATTTAGAATTCCCAAAAACAAGTGATCATAAATAACAGAATAATACAATGTACAAGTCCCTAGAAACATTTTATGGTTCAAACCGATTCTTACTACAAAGTAAATAAACCAAAATTAGTTATTAAGAGAACGGTTTATAAAATATGAATGCTTTCTAAAATACGGGAATTTGCATGCTATTCATTCTTACTTCTCATATTCATATCAATCACCACTGAGAAAGACCTCATAACTCATCTAACTGTCATTTTCTAGAATATTGGTCCTCTTTCGCGTGTGCAATAACTCATGTGCATAGCACTATGAACATTCATTGCAGATGTAGTAGATCACCTCACATTCCCAAGAATGTGGCGCTCCTTTACGATTTCTAGTTCACACGCTATTTGATCAAAATACATAATGGTACCTTACTCTAGCTTTTCCAACTTTATAGATTTATTAACTCTTCGGGAAATTTCATTAAAAGACTATCCACTGCATCCATCCACATTTAAAAAAAAAAAATTAAATTTTTTTTTTTAAAGCATGAGTCCAAATTGACAGTGGCTATATGTCATTAATAAGATTCATGAAATCTCACTAAGACATATGAGATGATGCATATTTACTCTAAAATTTTCTAATTGACTTAGAAACATTTATTTTTTTTAATAACCTTATATATTTCCAATGCACATTTTATTATTTTAATGAAATTTTTTATTCCCGATTGCATAATTAATTAGACTGAGAATTCTAATAGAAGGCTCTTCATTATATATATAGCTCCCACTTAAGCTAAATTTCGGTGGCCAAATTTTCGTAGGAAAATTCCATGACCGTCGAAAAACAATGCCAAAAATTCCTGTTGGAAAATTCCACGGTGGTTGAAAATGTCATTGGAAACCATCATTAAAATCCGTACCGGAAACCATCATAAAAAACTGCGCCCAAAAATCGTTATCAAAAATCGTGCCAAAAATCATAACCAGAAATCACATCGAAAATCGTAACAAAAATCTATGTTGAAATCCGTAACCAAAAACATACCGGAAATTATCAATGGAATCCACGTTGGAAACTGTCACCAAAAACCATAACCAAAAACCATCACCGGAATCCGTCCTAGAAATCGACATCGGAAGTCACGTTGGAAACCATCATCGAAAACCGCATATAAATCCATCTCCAAAAAAAATCCATTATTGGAAACCGTGTCAGAATTTGTGTCAAAAATCGTCATTGGAAGCCACACCAAAACCAAAGTTGGAAACCACATTCAGGATTTATAGGGCATTAATTCAGCTCCCACAAAAGTGAAACAAATAAATGGAATTAAAAAATAATAATAATAAATATTAATATAAATATATATTTTTTTTACCGGAAAACCACCTTTTGTTGGCCAGAAAACCGCTTGTTGGTTGCCAGAAAAATCACCGAATTTTTTAACTGATTGTCCGAAAAATAGCACAGAAAATCGAAATCGAAAAACGGTATGATCAGTAAATCGAGATCTGAAACCGGTCCGGTCGGTGATATAGCATCGATAATGACATGGCACCGAAAACCGCTACGATCACCGAAACTGTCCCTGAAAACTACTATGGTCGTCGAAAACCGTCGACGGTTTCCTTTACCTAATATGTTCAAGCCACATGTCCAAATGGGAATAGGCCACGTGTCACATTTAACACAACCTCACCACGTGTCGCAACCTATTAGAACCACGTGTCAACTGCTGAACTCGTTAGGACTACTACACACATCTCCCACTTGTTCAAGTGGTGCATTCATACCACGCGCCACCTTAAAGGCATTATCCGATCACCGGACCACCTCCATCTTGAATTTTAATTCCATTTCTACCCTTAGGTTTGACGTTTGGGGTAGGGGTGAAACGTACTCTCCACTCATTGGAGCGTTGAACATGTTCTTCAGCCCCAAATTCAAACTCAAAACAAGTTTCCAGATTTTGATTTTGATAGAAAATATTCGAAATTGTTTATCTCCCTCGATACAAATCCAAATTATGCAAATGACCTATCGTTTGAAAGCTTTCGGAAGGATCTCTCTAATGGTACCATGATCACAGAGAAATAAAAAAAATTACAATGAGTTTTGAACCCTACAACAATCATGTGTTTCATATTTAATACTACAAAAATTCTACAAATTTTTAAGTCACCACATGACAAGTATTTCTAGAACATATTATATATGAACACATACAAGCCATAAAAACGAAATATAGAGTGTGCGGTGTTATGCCATTATTGAATTTGTGAATCATTCAAGCTTTAAAAAAATAATTCATAAACATGGCATTTCTACCAAAATACAATCCCAAACATGTGCTATGATACCAATGAAAGAATATTATAATATTAAACAAAATAAATTCGGATCATTACCATTCACCATACGGAATCCAAATATCTATAGCGGAAGTGGATTGAACACCGTTCACCATATGGAAGCCCGAACTCTATAGCGGAAGCGGATTGAACAACTGGAACTGTATCACCGGTTGGAGAATGATCACGGAATCGGAAAGTCCCCTCTGATCACAATGTAATTTACCCTCACAATGTAATTTACCCACACAATGATTGGAGATAGGAGAAAATTCTCTAGATTTTCTCCACATCTATATGTGTTTCTCACTCTGTATTGTTCTCTATTGTGTTTCTCTTACACATACACACATGCACTCTTGCATACACACACTCTCAGTGTTTGTTGTCTGCAAATATTACACATAGTAAATTGACACTCATTACTGCATGATTGCTTTCTCATGTCTATTGTATTTATAAGATGACAGACTTGCTATTTTCATCCAAATACACATTGTGTGTATGTTTATATTGCTTGAGCAGTTTTTAACATTAAATAACTGCTCTCATGCTTGGGCTTGTCATATAGACTTGGGTTTGTCCATGTACATCTTGTGATGTTGACCCACTTGGGTGTTAAAATGGGTTTCCTAGCCAAAACCAAATTATGCCAACATAATTGGGTTTATGAAATACCATAAACCAAAACAAGTGTCAATCAAATTCTGAGGGAACACCGATTTATGAAATACCAGAATCGAAGAACATGTGAAACGAAGTTGTCATATCTCACTGGAATTACAAACGCAAGAAGGGCGATTCGAACTTTGCGACTAAACCAAATTTGAGTAATGCTTGTCTCATTGGTTACACTTGTATCAGTCATAACTCAAGAGTATCCGTCAGAAAGAAAACCCTACAATCCTAAATAAGATAACACAACTCAATGTTAAAAAAAAAAAAATCCACAAAAATCAGTTCATAGTCAAAGCTAACAAACTTTCTAATTGAACTTCAAACTAAAAAATAATGATAGATGAATTTATGAATTTATGAATAAAGTGTCCAATGAATAGACCATCGACCAAACTAACTAATAAGATCCAAAGGGCAACAAGAGCCAAAACGCCCTAAGGATTCATTTTATTAGATCTATCATCTATTGGCTAGCTAGCATGACTCTCAGGCTCATCATGAGGGGGTTCATCAACCGACCACATATCAAAGCCCGAACCTGATGTAGGACCAACACTAGAAATAAAAAATAGATAGAGACTTTAGAGAGAAATAGACAAAATTAAGGTTTAGAAACAGAGAAGAACACATTAAGGGAAGAAACTTAGAAGAACAAGAGGTTGGAAAACACACTAACAATTCAATTCAATTAATTAATCAAGTCTGATTACAATAGACTCTAAAGGGACCTATTTATAGCTGATAAAAGATAAACAACTAACTCCTGATAAAGATAAAACCTAAAAAACAAAACCTAACTTATCTCTGAAAGAGATAATTATTCTCAAGATAAATATGATAACTAATAATATGATCTAATAATACATATCTAATTCCCCACCGTTCTCCTTTGCTTGAAAGGAACTCGTCTCCGGCGAGTGGTCATTTAAGAAAGACAACCTACCTTTATGAATCCAATGGAAAGTCACAGCAGACAGAGTTTTCAAGAAAATCAGCCACAATTGAAGAACTTGGTCTAAGGTAGAGAATGCACAACCTGTAGAAATAACACAAACAACCTACGAAAGCTCAAGAGTACCTCCAATAAAATAGAAATCAACCATAGTCATTGAAGCAATGGTTAAATTTGAAGGCATGTTAAGTAAATAAGCAATTGATCCAGGTGCAAGGTTAGACAAACCAAGTTTAATAGAGTGGGTAGAAAATGTGTGGAGAAAAAGGAGTAGGCAAAGACTCACGACAAATGCAAGCAATTGTATAAGATCTATCGTGCCCAAGAGACCTAGACATGAAAATGGTTAAGCTATGCTTTGAAGGTATTTGACACAATGATTCATTATCAGACTCCCACACTGGGATACATCGTATGACACCTAAGAGTCCAACACTATCGCCAACAAGATTATCTAAGCCTAAATCACCACAATCCTCTAAAGGTTCAACAATTTCAATAACTTGGTCGTCTATAGGAGGTGTATAGCTCTTCAGTCAAAGCTAGGGTACAAGTAGGACAACAAGAAGTTGTATGACCCGTAGTGATGAGAATAAGGGAGCTGCACTAAGGGATCCATTGCATGTTCCGGCTGGTCCAATAACAAGAGCAAGGGCCAAGAGATTCAAAGAGACACTCAATGGCCTGATTCAAGACAATTGGGCTAATTCTGAAGTGTTAAAGTCCAAGATGAGCCCACATGAAGACCAATGCTTAATTAACGTCATCAATGCAATTAATTGGGCCGAATAAGGCCCAAGCTTGGGTGTGTGGAGGAGATTTAATTTCAGCTTTTCCTTTTTAGCTTTTAGAAAATAAAAAGTTTATTTGTTTCTCAAATTAAAGGGCTGATTTGTTTCCAGTTTTAGCTTTCCAAATAGGAAGCAAGTCAATAGTTGCTTGTTTTAGTTTTAGTTTTTTATTTTTTTTTATTTTTTTTATTTTTTATTTTTTAATTTTCTTTCCCGTTGGTAAGGCCTTTGGCCGAATTCTCTTTTTCCTTTCTTGTCCATTAGGGTTTTAATTTATAAGGAACCCTCTAATGTATTATTTCGACATACTTTGATTGAATTAAAAATTGAGAGGATTCTTTTTGTTTTTTGTTCTTTGAGAACTATTTGAACTTATCAGATTTTCTCTGTGGCGTTCATCCTTGACTTATCAATCAAGTATTCCATCATTGATTGTGGCTTCCTCCTTATACCAAGGTTCACATCTCTTTACAGGTGTTGGGTCGCGGTTTCTATCCAAAAACCTGAACTTAGAACGATCTTAAGCATCAAACCGGCGAGGTTTGTATCACGTAGCATGACAATTGAAACACTCGATCTAAGAATTAGAGCTAGTTTGTGAATTAGGATTACTAACAGGCTTGAAACTCCTAATTCCTTGAGGAGCCCTAGGTAAAGAACCAGCAAATTCCAGAGATGTCGACTGCCGTGGTTGAAAATTTTCAAATGGGGTAGGCCTTCGTCTAAGAGTGGGGGGGGAAGCTAAAGTAAGTCTCGAACTCTAAAGCCTTATGACAGGCCTCATTTAAGGTTGTAATAAAGTGCACGTTGACTTCTCTTTTTATTTCGAACTTTAGGCCATTGATAAACCTAGCAGTGGCAACACAAAGCTCTTCTTTTATCTCACACCTCACCCTAAGATCCTCAAATCGAGTAAGATAATTGGTAACACTAGATGAAGCTTGCTTAAGGTTCAACAATTGATCTGGCAAGAGATTCTTGTAAGAGGGAAGGAGATATTTTTCTTTCAACCTAAGCTTCATCTCAGCCCACAAGGTAATTGGTTCTTGATCCAAATGCTCCAATTGCTTCTGAATACTTTGCCAATATTTCTTAGCAGATCCTACCAATCTAAGTTTAACAAAACGAATTTTTTGCCCTTCACTCATGCGGTACCAGTCAAAACAATCATCTAGAGCATCTATCCAATCTAAAAACACACTATGGTCTATTCTATCATCAAATTCAGGTGTTTCTATCTGAACTCTTTTGTTTAAATCCCCCATATCGTCATGTGCTCGAGGTTCAAAATCTTAACAAGGGTTTTCCATTTGTTGACCCCTAAAATCTCTAGGAAATTCATCTTTTTCAGGTTGCCTAGGGTAAGCTCTAGTAGGTCGGTAAGGGTTGCGAACTTTATTCTCACTTCCATCAAACCAATGGCCATGATCCTCACTTTGAGGCCTTCTAGGGCTGGGAGGACGAGTTTGCTCAACAAGTGGAGCATGTTCATCTAATCCTAGGGTATGGTGCTTTCCAGGTGTTGGTAAAAGACCAATAGGTTCAGTCTCTACCAAGGGTCGTTTACCCATATTTTTCAGGATTTGTATTAGAGCCAATTCTCTATCCATACACACTTCCGTAACCCCACTCACAAAATCAGTTCTTTGCCGTTTAAAAAAAAATAATAATAAATCCAAATTAGTCGACCACTTAAAAAGCAAACAAAAAAAATAGTATAACAGCACCAGCACCTCCGACCACCACGTGCCACCTCTGACCGCCGCATCTGACCGCCACCAATGACACCAACAGAACCGGAAGCCGCCGGCCATCATATTTTCCTTTATCACCGACCTCTAGTTCTGCCCCTATCGCTGTAGATCTAGATCAGAAGAATAAGAGGTTGGAAAACACACTAAGCCCTGTTTGATTTTTCCATTTAATACTGAACGGTACTTAATATGTTCCATTTTGTTATTTTGTTTGATTTTTTAAATTGTTAAAATCACTTAATGAACTCTTAAAACCACTTTTTTTTTTGAAAAAGTGAAATTTTTTCACTCAACACAAATCCAGTGGAATTTAATGCAAAATTTTACTTCCAAAACTGTTCTCACTAATTTAATCTATTTCCAAAACTAACCACTTATTCTATAATGTTATTTATTTATTTATTTTTTTTTTTACATGCAATCTATAAATTATATAATTATCCAAGTTTATTCCAAATCAATTAAAGAATAAATTATTCATTGAATTTTCTTTTAGTAAAGACGTTGACCCTCAATATTCCCTGGTGGATCATTTGGTTACCGTTTGTCTATATGTAAGACTAAAAATAAAAGCTCATTAGTTTTATAAGGTCACTAGCTAAGAGCTTAGTAATTATTAGATTCTATACAATAATATAAATTTGAAATATTATTAATAACTAAATAAATTTATTTTAAAATTAATTTATATGTTAGAGTTGTCCGTAATATATTAAAATGTAAATATATAACAAATAATAGTTAGAAGAACATAGATATAAAAACATTTATTTCAGATATTTATAACTTAAAAAAAAACAAACAACTTATCATTTAAATTCAGTTTTCAATGGAAAAAAAATAAACATGTTTTTCAATTTTCAGTCACTATTCAGTCATCAGTAACATTCAGCATTGTTCAGTCTTTAAACAAAAAATCAAACGAGGCCTAACAATTCAATTCAATTTATTAATCATATCTGATTACAATAGGCTCTGAAGGGGTCTATTTATAGCTGATAAAAGATAAACAACCAACTCCTGATAAAGACAATACCTAAACATATCTCTAAAAGAGATAATTGTCGATATAAATATGATAGCTAATAATATCATCTAATTGTACATATCTAGTTCCCCATCAGAACCTCCTGCTGCTTGTAAGGAAGTTATGTCCCAGATGTCAGATAATCCGCTTGACATTCCCAACTCTAGCACATCAAAGTTTGCAAGATTGCTCAATAACTCATTGCTGGAATTAGAAATACCAGCACCGGAATCAAATCCCATGCTCCATATATCCTCTTGTTTAAATTCAATCCCATGAAGAATATGTTTTTCCTTCACCGAATCCTCAGGCGAAGAGACAAAATACTCAGGACTAACTTCTTGTTGTGGACTCGTTACATTTTTTCCCTTCAAAAGAGGATCTCCACCTTCCAAGCTTGAAGTCCCTTCACCCAACTGCTCTGGGGCTTTGATAAACTCTTGTGCCATAGCTAACTCATCTGAAACAGCTAATTCAGCGGATGCTGTATCTCCAAACTGAAATGGCATACCATCTAGGAGATAATCAGGAGACTGTTCGAAAGGAACTGGATTGCAATCTGGGTCCACGGTTGAATCTAATTTACCCAGTTCATGTGGTTGGTGCTTGACAAATTTCCTCCTCATCCTAGAAGAACTAGCATCTCCCTGTTCCTTCTTCTGCTGAAGACGGGATACAAATGCTGGGTTCTGTAGCAACTTGGCCAAGAACGAAACCATTTGCTTATGCCTTCGCTCTGCTACCTGAATCTTCTGATTCACTACTTCCACATGGGAAGCTGTCCCGCGATGCTGCTGCTGCAGTTCTACAACTTCTTGCATCAATATACTCCCCTCCTTCCTCAACTTCTCTATATCACATATCATCCCAGACTTTCCCGCTTCACTAGAAGGCCTGATATAGCTCCCAACCTGTTGGGATTGATGTGACTTCCGCCTCTGAATATTCTTCAAAAGATGCCTCTTCCCTCGCTGGAAACCTTCGTTTGCAAATTCCCATCTGTCAGTACCAATCTTGCGGAACCCCTGAATACAGTACCCAAAGTCATTAAAGAATGAATGTTGGAGAAATAAAGTTTCTAAAAACAAAATATTACTACAACAATTCACATAATCATTAAGTTTGTAGTAGATGAAGCAATTTAAAGCCGTCAATTTTCAAGCATAGAACAAGCAGAACTGAACCAAAATAGATCATCTGAATATTAGAAAAACCAGATTTCTAAATCATTAGGTAACTAATGAGATGATAATAAGCAGTGAACTCAACAAACAATTGCAAAATAAAAAATGTTCTACCTGACGAGGATGGAACTCCCCGCTCCATTATGCAATCAGAGGGGAAGGATGTTCTTAAGATAGAAGTATCAAGAACAAATCTCAGGTCTTAATAAGAGCCGGTAAATATAAAACCCTTTCATGTTTTCTTACAAATCCTGATCCACCAGATTAGCTTCATATAAAGATTACACAAGCCTAATATTTATGCCATTCACAAGTAACCAGTATTCAAGACAGCAATTCAAGATATCTTCAGCAAAGTAGCAATTATAATTACACAATTCTCACCTGTCTAAACTAACAGAACGATAATAAATCCACAGCATTTCAAATCAATATATACCATATCAATTAAAATCTCTGTTACAAACCCTTTACAACTAATTCATAGTTAACAGTTACACCAAGTTACATGCCTTCATATATTACAAATTAACCTCAGCTATATCTACAAAAATTAATCTCTGTTAGTACAGCTAATCAAATTACACAGTAAACGTCAGATAAACCAAATAAAAAAAAAATGCAGCAAAAAGAACAAGTAGAGAATACAACACAACATCTACATATATATGACAGTAGCAGCAGCCAATGAAGGCTGCGTTACTGCAATACCCACATAAGTATTAAGCTGTCTGACAAAACTCGAGAAGTTGTTGTGCTTGAAATTTCGTGGCAGTATCAGCCTCGCGAACTCCAATGGGTCCCACACCACGAAGCTCTGTCCTGTCGACCCCCACGAAATAATCGGATCCAAAGACCGATCGTCGACGAGGTCGAAAGTCTTGGACAAAAATGGCGGCACTAGGTTCCCCTGTAAACAATCCAGAGGTTGAGGCGCACCAACATTAACAACTGGGGTTGCCTGAAACGACGAAGAAAACACTTCAAATTCCGACAAAGGAGACAAAGGAAAAGAAGGAACCCGATGAGAACTCATTGAAGCCATTGTCGTTTCAGGGTCCAGTTGGGAGGACGAAGAAGAAGAACTGGTCCCAAGTGAATTTTTAGGTGGAGAGTTGGGGTAGTTTTGGTCTTCTCGATTGTCCATCGAAATTCAATAAAAACCAATCAAGTTTCGGTTAGAGTTTTTGAAAAAAAAAAAAGAAGTGATAAGTCGAATAGATTTGAAAAAAATCGAGGTTAAGGAGATAAATATAAGGTGGTTTAAGGGGTTTAGCCGACACACTGTAGTAAAAAAATCTAGAGCAAAGGCGGTGGTGGTGGGGATTGGGGTCGTCTTCTTCTTCCTCAGACGCGGCTTCTACCGATTTATCATAGTGACCCATTTCGTGTTTTTTTTTTTTTTTTTTTGGGTGTTCGCTGAAAGTAAACTTGCAAATTTCTAGTAAGAGAGAACCGACCTCTGTGTTTTCTTATTTTATTTTTTTGTTTCTTGACAGTTACGGCAGTTGAAATTGAATTTTGTGGCTCTCAATGTGAAAGGGGCAGTTGGGGTCCAATGGCTAAGATATTTTTGTAGCACAGTGACTCGGTGTCGATATGGTAACCGTACTTTATATATATATATAAACGATTTTTCTATTATTGATTTGTCTTTATATAAAATATATATATTAGAATTTATAACGTGGACTATTAGATTTACATACTTTAACTCAAAGTGTATATATTTGTCAAAACTTCTCTATAATCTATAGTCCATATTTTTCGTCTTCATATATATATATATAGCAAGTTGTGACCTCTAGCTTTGACATCATTAATTGACACTCACATCCTCTCTATTAGGTCAAACTAACTAATTGTTACATTTAAAAGATTAAACTATCTATGATCTCTAAATTAAATTAATAAAAAAAAAAAAAAACATTTTTTTTTAAATGGATCTCCACCATCCATCTCAAACATGGATGGAAATCAAATAGAATTTTAAATAATTGAAAATTAAATTGAATTTTAAAAATGTATAAATAAAAAGAAAAACATAAATTAAAAAAAAAATTGAAAAACCGAAGAAAAAAACAAGTTATCATTATTTGTGCAGATGAGATGCATCGTGGTCTCCACACTTGCACAAACAATGATATTATTTCTTCCGGATTTTCAATTATATATTTTATTTTTGCTTTTTAAAACTGTTTTGTTTTTAAATTTCTATTTTTCTTTAAATTTATATATCTTCTAATTCAATTCAATTTTCAATTATTTAAAAGTTTATATGATCTCCACCATCCATATTTGAAACGGATGGTGGAGATACATTTATTTATTTATTTTAAATTTATTTTTTTATAATTTAATTTAGGGATTAGGGATAGTTTAGTCTTTTAAAGATAACAATTAAGTTTGATCTAACGGTAAGAGGTGTGTGTAAAATAATGATAAAGTTGTTTCTAGGTAAAAGATGTCAAACCTTAAAGAGGTTTAGTGCAATTTGCTCTTATATATATAAATCTTGTCATAATCTTAAACGTCAATTTGGTTCTGATAAGAGAAAAACTGATATATATATATATATATAGTAATTATTAAGTGAGAGATCCTTTACTTTAATTTCATTAAAGAATTTGATGAAATCACATCTATTTTTATAAATTTTAATCTAATTTATTGAAATCTATATATGAATAAAATTTTTGAATTTTTCAATTACTGTAACTATTTTTTTTTTATTTTAATTTTTCTATATTTCTCATATTTTTCCAATACCTTCATATTTAACAAAATCGGGATAAATAATTCTAGTGCTTGAAAAGAAATCTCAAATTTTATTCATATGTAGATTTCATTAAATTTATCGTCTATAAAAAAATTCAGATCAAAATTTATAAAAATCGATATAATTTCATCAAGATCCTTACCGAAATTAAAATAAAAAATCTCACTTGATAATTAATATATATATATATATATATTAAAATATAGATCTAATCTTGTTTTATTGACATATGCTGAGATATTCTGAATCAAGCACTACATCTATTATAGCAGGCAGATTTCTACTTAAAGCAACTCTAACCCTATGGCAAATCGCCAATTTGCAGTAAACCTTGCGCCATACCTTGCTCCAACCTAGCACCAAACCTTGCACAATCTTTGCTCCAATGAAGAGTGATGCGCAATATATTGCGTGACACTGTTCACTTGGTGCAACTGTTGCGTTGGGTTTTCTGTTTTTTTTTTTTTTTAAGAGTGGTGCTATTGGTACCCCATTACTAAACTATGTATGCCTCATTTTTTAAAATTTTGATTCAATTATATGAAATTAAATGGTTTTATTAATATTTTAGATTTATTTCTAGGACTACCATTTTACTTATTTTTTAAAAAAATAAAAATAAAAATAAAAATAAAAATACACTTAATTTCTAATCTTTATATATAGTTTTTCTTATATCCTTTCACAAGAATTGTTTTTTCTTCTTGTTTCGTGGTAAAACCATCTTTATTAGATTCGATTTTTATTTTTTTTATTTTTTATTTTTTTAGTTGATTGGATTGTTGATGGTAGATTGTGAGTGTGATATTAATCATCTGACGAATTTTTTTTTTTTTTTTTTAGAGATTGAATTAGAGTTTTGGTGTGGTTTCATTTTGTCAGAGATTAGGTTTTCTTGGTTGCGATTCTTAGTGTGATTTTTTTTTTTATTATTATTTATTTATTTATTTATTTTTTGGAAATAACATTAAACTAACTTTCGAAGATCCATAATAAAATCTACAAAATAATTGATACAAATTATAGTATACCTAAAAGATGTAAAAGAAAAAAATAATCGAGAAAAAAATAGTAAACATAGATCTGGAATTTGATAAGAAAAATAAAACAAACGTGTGAAACAATAAAATCAATATAAATACTAAACATGAGATCAATATCTTTATATAGATATATATATATATATATATATATATATAAACAAAAATAGTAATAAATCAATAAATACTAAACATGAGAAATATGAGATCGAGATCTAAAAGAAAATATAAACAAAAATAGTAAACATTGAAATAATTTATGTCATTAAAGTTTTTGTCATTAAGGTTTTGAAATAAGGAAAGTGAGGTTTTATTGGTTTTACTTTATACAAGATTTTTTTAATAAAACCCGTATGACTGTATGTCTTTTTAAGTAATTTGATAGAGGAAAAAAAAAATAATAAATAATTTAAAAAGTGGGGTCTAAATAGTTCAGTAGTGGGTGTGTCAATAGCACCACTCAATTTTAATTGCAAAATGGGTTTTGATTGGCTGGAAAGAGTATTTGTTGATAAATAATAATAATAATAATAAAGGAATAGAGTAAGGGGTCGTTTGTTTTTTTCACTTAAAACTTAATGAGTCTGAATCATAATTATTAATTTGTTTTATTTGTTTTTTTAAGTTGTCAAACAACTTAAAAATATCAAAAAAAAAAACAACTTAAAATAAAAAGTAAAAAATCATGACTTTTCACTGAATTGTAAATCACTGAATTGCATTAAATGCAATCCAAAATCTTTTTTTCCGATAGTATCCTCCATATATAACATATCTTCAATTTCATCATAATTATATATTGTATGGAAATCTTTGTTTTAATATATTGTTTATTTTAAATAGCTTTAAAAATAAAAATGAACTCTAATCACTTATTGGTGTTTAATATCAATACTTTATTATGATAATAGGGTGATGTATTTATATATATATATATTTTTAGAGTGTTTTGTGTGAGTTTTCCTACTGCCCCTTTTATTTTTTAAAAAAAAAAACTTTTCTTTTCTTAGTAAAAATAAAGTTTCTTTGTAATCGAAGAAGAAGATCATGATCATATGTGTTAATATATAATTATTATTTTTTGATTGGTTTTATTCTATATTATATGTATAATTGTTTAACATGGGTATAGATGTAAAATTACTTCTTTTCAAACAATTTTATTTTTTAAAAAACAAACATGTTGACGGTACATTCAGATGTGAGGAAAAAAAAAAAAGAACATATCATTCAGATATAGATTTCAGTCACTATTTGGTTTTCAGTAAAATTCAGGATTATTCAGTATTCAGACAAAAAAACAAACGACCCCTAAGATTTGGTGCAATGGGTTGGAGATGGAATAGTGAAATAGTGTGAAAGTTGCGCTATCTTAATGTAAAAGTTACACCAAAAACGTTATTTGGATTGGAGTTGGTCTTATATATACACACTCTATTATTTATTCTAAAATTTAGAAATATCTATTCCATGTATGAAATTCTCCAAAAGGATTCGTTAAAATCTGTGAATATTTTATATACAAACTTCAATTTAAATTTATTCTATGTATGCAAATCATTTTCTCTAAAATAAAATAAAAAGTATATTTGATGTGATATATATATATATATATATATATATATATATTGAAATAATTTGATGTGATATTTTGGTTGAATTTAGATTAGGACTATTTAGGAGTTGAAAAAACGTGAGTGGTCAAAATACTTAGGGACGAAGCTAAGGAGAATAGCCAATCAAAAGGCTTGAATTGAGATTTGGGATGGCGACATTGTCACTAAGCATAATGCTGTATAAACTATAAAGTAAGCAAGTCGGGATCGGGCTTAGCTCAAACAATTGTGCACCTCCCGATTCCGTTTTAGCATTAGGGCATCTCCCACCGTATTTCTATTTTTATCTTTAGGCTTTGTTTAGTAATACTGTGCTCGGTAAGAGGGAAAAATGAAGGGAGGAAGAGTCCCAATCTCTTATTTGGTTGGAGAAAGGAGAGAGAGAGGAGGAGAGGAGAGAAGAGAGAGCAAATCCTTCTGGTCCCACTATTTTGGATCCGTCCAATAATGGGTAGATCACAAAGGAGAGAGAGTAATGGGGGGTAAAGACCAAAATGTCCTCCAATTTTATAATACACTCTAATTTTTTTAAAAGTAATATAGTAATTACAAACTAAATATCAATCCATCCATTCAACCATTTTTTTCAATACCAAAACAACATGAAAAATATATATTATCATCTCCATCCCTTTTACCCTCTCTCCCTCTTAATTCATTCATCCATTATACTCTTCCTCCCTCCCACAAAACATAGCCTAAGAGGGAGAGATGGAGGGAGGGAGAGGGTTGGAGAGAGAGAGGTGGAAGGAGAGCTTCAATCTCTTATTTATTTGGAGAGACAAGATAGAGGAGGAGAAGAAAGGAGGGATCGGGGCCAGTCCTAAAATTTTGGGGCCCGAAACCGACTATAAAAATGAGGTCATCGATCCTCTATGTATATTTACTTAAATTTTTTTTTTTTTATCTCTAGTAAATAGTAAATACTTATAAAAATCAAAATAATAACTAAAAATCATGACTGCAACTAGACCTAGCAATGGGTCATGCTATTACAAATTCGTATCGTTTCATATTTAAGTCGTGTTAAAAACTTAAAAATTGTTCCACCGAACACAACTCGTTAGTTTAATGGGTTGAATTATACAAAACCGAAACCATTTGTTAAATTAATTAGTAACCTGACTCAGCCCGTTGTAAAATATTATATTTGAGATTTATCAAAAAGTTGGAAATAAATAGCACTGAAGCACGATCAAACTCATGTAATCAAGTTCACAATAGGCACGTAAAACTTCAAATATGTATATATATATATATATATATATATCCACCATAGGCACCAACAATCTAACGTAAACATCTAAATTTTTTTTTTTATAAAAAGTCCAAAATAAAAAAACTAGAAAATGAACTGTTCCTTCTAAATCTTTAATATGTTGCGATTGAGAATCTCATTCTTCATTTATACTTAAAATGTTAAATTACTTGTGCTAGATGCTAAGAAAAGAAGAAATCAAATATATTAATAAATCCAATACTTTTGTGAATAAATTCATACCTTTCAAATTTCAATTAAGTATAACAGACTCGGTCCCTTGAGTTGAATTAATAGTAGTTTCAATGTTCAAATTGAAGACATCTTCAATGAGTTCATCTTCCTTTATAGAAGAATTATGTGTATATATATATATATATATATAAAAACAATTTATTTTACAAGAAATAAAATATTAATTAGTACATCAAAAAGTCGAAAGAGATTTACCTGATTACAAGAAAGTTTAAGACCACACTTTTAGAGTTTTATGGATAGGGTTATAATATTGTATATATAATTAATTTATAGTTTAGAGTTTTTAATTTAGAAATTGAAAAAATTTAGGAATTTTTCCTTTTTAAAAAAAGAAAAAAAATAGAAAATTTTTAAAAATCAATTAGTAAAGTATATTCTAACCATAATTATAGAGATATCTTTTTTTATAAATTTCATAACTTGACTATACAAATATTTTCTTAATAACTTTCATAAACGTTTTTTTTTTTAAATCTTTATATTAACGGGTTATCGAATTAACGGTTTTTTTAAGGGTGAACCCAAAATTGACCCATTATATTTCGTGTTTTAATGGGTTGACCATTAACAACCCGATCCGATAAACTAAACTCACAAACTACTATTTTCGAATGAGTTTGGGTCGTATTAATGGGTCGTGTAAAATTTTACCAGGTCTAACACTACACAACAAAATAAAAAATAAAAAGTCACCGAAATAAAAATTTTATAATTATATCAAATAATGTATTACTTAAACATTACCTGTATCACATTTTTAGAAGTAAAAGTACTAATTAAATATTATAATTGTGTTTCTTTTAAGAACCCTATAATTGATTACAATTTATTTTTTTTCGAATGTCTGATAAATTGATACACTATTTGATCTGATGTAGATGAGGTAGATGTGGTTAATTATTATAATTGTATTTCTTTGGTGGGTCTTTAAAAAAAAAACCATACATATAAAAGATAGGCCTCTAGACTTTTATATGGCTAGGTATATATTGGATATTTTTTTATATATATAATAATAATAATAATAATAGTACATGGGCTTCCAAACTTATATTTGGTTAAGTGATATATAGGCTAATTTTTTATTTATTTATAAAAACACTAGTACGGGCCTTCAAACTTATTTAAAACTAAATACACAAATTTTATTTTCAACCTGAAATTTGGGACCCTTAGAAAACGAGGGCCCTAGGCGGTCATCTCGAGGGCATATGCCCAGAGCCGGCGCTCGAAGGGATCTCTCCTCCTTCCAAGCCTACCAAAAGCAATCCTCTCATCAGCAGATGAGAAAGGTGGGGTATAATATGAGGGAAAATGACAAGAATACCCTCAAAATTTTTATTACCCTTCAATTTATAAAAGGGTAATATAGTAAATTTAAAAATTATATATCAATCCATCCATTCAAGTCTCTTTTCAATACTAAACAACATGAAGGATGGATGTCATTCTCTCCATCCCATCTACTCTCCCTCCTTCCCTCCTACAAAACATAGCGTAAAATAGAGTTTCAAAAGCGAATATTCATTCCAAATTCCATCTCTAATTTTTTTTTACTCCCACCACACTATCTATCCTTATCTTTATCTCTATCTATATCTCTATTTCTATTTATATTTTCAAATAACTTATATTTTCATTATTATTTTTTACCAAATATTATTTTTAATAATTTTGTAATTTTTTTCTACTTTTTTTTAAAAATATAATACTTTATTAGTGCATGAATTTATAATAAATAATTTGTAGGTTCTAACATTTCTCAACCCACTTATTTCTTTTTAAACATTTTTCTACTAATTTTCTCAATCTACTTATTTCTTTTCTAACTTTTTCAATCTAATTTTTTCACCAAAATTAAAACAAAAAAAAATATAGATTTTTACCACCAAAATCTAATTTTTTTAATAATTTTTTTGCCAGAATAATATTTTTAGAGAAAATAATAATAAAATAATAAAACTAATAACAATAAAAGGAAGGTTTTTTATGGGGTTTGGTTGGTCAATGAGCAACCTTTTATTTTTTATTTTTTTAATTACAACTACTAATTACTAACAATAACCATAATCTAGTTGAGAATTAAAATCGAATTTTTTTATACAAAATTTAAAAAAAAATGAAAATGAGGAAAGCATAATAGAAGACTTTAACATGAGAAAGAAACCAAAACACACAAATGATACGGTATGGTAACTTGGTAAGAATGAGTAAATAAAACATTATTAATTAATATTCAATATTGGACTCATTTTAAATATCCAGATGAAAGATTTCTAATGGTATAATTTTTATGTTAATAAAATTTATAAATTAAAATATATTATACATTAATTAAATTTATTGAAAAAGGTAAAATGATATAAATAGAATATAAAATGTTAGAAAGTAAGTTTAGAGTATCTTTGTACTCTAAATTTGGAGTAGCAATATTGAATATTCTAAAAAAAAAATTTGGAAACAAAAATTTGGAGTACGGTGGGAGCAATCGATACTCTATTTTTGAGTACGGTGGAAGATGCTCTTATTGATCGGTCAAGTTCCACATTATTGGTGGGGGATTGAGTTCCACAATAAATATTTATGTGATTAAACGATATCTAAATTTTGGCACCAGGCCCCGCTCTAAGGGAAGCCAAGTGAGACAATCGCATAAAGTCCCGATTCTAAAGGGTTTCTAAATTATAATTAAAAAAATTGATTTTAAAATATAATCCGTATAAGATTTTAAATAAAACAGACCCATAAATGACTTTAAAAATGGCCAACCGTATATATATATATATAATATAAAATATTTTTTTTAAAAGGCTCACCAATAGAAATTCATAAATGACTTTAAAAATGGCTCACCACACACACACACACACACACACACACACACACACATATATATATATATATATATATATTTATTTAAAGGTCCTCCAATGGAAACTCATTTATCATTCTTACAACAACAATATTAGATCAAGGGCAGTGGTGAGTTGAATCCTTGCAATACTCTATTTATCATAAATAAAAATTTAAAATAAAAAAAAAAACTCAAAACTCTCTTTATACGAAAATTCAAAAGTCGTTGCTTTGAAGATAATTAAATCAATACATTTTCTTTTTCTTTTTCTTTTTCGAAAAACTTTTTTTTTTTTTATGTAAGCTTAATTAATACTTTTACTGTTAAAAATGTGAGACGAGTAAGATTTAAATTATATATTCTTTGATGCAATTATAAAAATTTTATTTTGGTAACTTTTTATTTGCTATTTTGTTGTGTTACAATCTTGAGTTTAAGTTATTATAGGGTTCAAAATTTTTTTGTCACTATTTGGACCTGACTTTGTAAGAAAGTCACCGGTTTAATAACTTAAGTTTAAAAGGCACCTATTATGGTGAATGGACAAAAATGCCCCCCACAGTAACCTTCTTCACCATTTTATTTTTTTTTTCTTTCAAAATCCTCCATCAATGGACGACGGTGGACCACGACCAAACACAATAGTGACTTTTTTTATGTCCCAGCCTTTGTTAGTTACATCTGAGATACAAACCGTCTTGTTAGTTGCTTTTTTCTTTTTCTTTTTTTCAATTTAAAACACTCTTTTGTAAACCTTAAACAGATTGTGGGAAGAAAAAAAATATATTGTTAAAAAGGCTCGAAAAAGTCTCGGAAAAAGCTTAGAAAAGCTCGGACAGTTCATTAAAAGTTTCGGAGAATAAATGAAAAGGCTTAGAAAAGTAATGAAAAGGCTCGGATAGTTCATTAAAAGGCTCGGATAAGAAATGAAAAGGCTCGGAGATTCAAAATTAACAACAAAAAAAAAATTGTTGAAAAGTCTCAGAGAAGAAATGAAAAGGCTCGGAGAAGTAATGAAAAGACTTTGATAGTTCATTAAAAGGCTCGAAGAAGTAATGAAATTAACAAAAAAAAAAAATTTGTTGAAAAGTCTCGGAGAAGTAATGAAAAGGCTCGGATAGTTTATTAAAAGGTTCGGAGAAGTAATGAAATTAACAAAAAAAAAATTGTTGAAAAGTCTCGGAAAAGAAATGAAAAGGCTCGGAGAAGAAATGAAAAGGCTCGGACAGTTCATTAAAAGGCTCGAAGAAGTAATGAAAAGGCTCGGACAGTTCATTAAAAGACTCGGAGAAGTAATGAAATTAACCAAAAAAAAAATTTATTGAAAAGTCTCGGAGAAGAAATGAAAAAGCTCGAAGAAGTAATGAAAAGGTTCGGATAGTTTATTAAAAGGCTCGGAGAAGTAATGAAATTAACAACAAAAAAAAATTGTTGAAAAGTCTCGGAAGAGAAATGAAAAGGCTCGGAGAAGAAATGAAAATGCTCGGACAGTTCATTAAAAGGCTCGAAGAAGTAATGAAAAGGCTCGGACAGTTCATTAAAAGGCTCGGATAAGTAATGAAATTAACAAAAAAAAAAATTGTTGAAAAGTCTCGGAGAAGAAATAAAAAGGCTCGGAGAAGTAATGAAAAGGCTCGAGCCTTTTCATTTAGTCTCCGATACTTTTCAATTAGTCTCCGAGACTTTTCCGAGCCTTTTCATTACTTCTCCGAGCCTTTTCATTTCTTCTCCGATCCTTTTCATTTCTTCTCTAAGCCAATCATTTTTTTTTTAATTTTGAATATCCGAGCCTTTTTATTTCTTCTCCGAGCCTTTTAATGAACTGTCCGAGCCTTTTTCATTTCTTTCTTTTCCGAGACTTTTCAACAATTTTTTTTTTTTTTTGTTAATTTCATTACTTCTCCGAGCCTTTTAATAAACTATCCGAGCCTTTTCATTACTTCTCCGAGCCTTTTCATTTCTTCTCCAAGACTTTTCAATTAGCTCGACCCCCGAATGCGTTTGCGTAGCGCTACAAAATTAATTATCCAAAGGAGATGAATTGATAATGTTATGGTGTTCAACCTCCATCCTCCATTGAAGGTTTGTTACAAAGGAATATGAAAGAAAAAATCTCAGAAAACTTTAAAGTAAGAAAGAGAATGTGTAAAATAAGGGAATTTTGGGAAATCACTTACTTTAGTGTCTTTTAAACTTACGTTATTAAATCGGTCACTTTGTCGCCAAGTGAGTTGGAAAAGGTGATATTTTCCACCATTTCCTCGTTATTATATTGATTTTTACAGAGAAAAAAAAAAAAAAAAAAAAAAAAAGTAAACATATATAGAGTATCAATGGCCTCATAGCCTCAAACCTTGAAAATCTCAGGACCGGTCCCGATTCCTCCATTAGGTTAGATACTATACTGCTACATGATTAAATGACGTCAAAATTTCTTTACAGCTATAACAGTGCGGCCCTATTCGATAGATATTGCCCATGAAACTATTAGGCAGACATTATATGTTTTGGATTTAAAGGTACTGATGCCCCTTGGGTTATACTTGGATTGTTCATTTGTCCCCTGAATTTGAAAAATGGTCACTAAACCTCCTGAATTATCGGAAATTAGCATCAATGGATGGAATCCAAACGGAAATAACTTTTTCTCTAAATGAAGTCACGTGACTTACATGTGAGACTGTAATGAAGGGTAAAATTAGTATTAAAAAAAAAAAGATCCAAAAAAAATATATATATATATATAAAGGTGGAGATCCAGAGCCAGATCGGAAAAAATAATAATAATAATTAATTAAAGGTAGAAGATCCAAGAACAAAATAAATAAATAAATAATTAATTAATTCCACCAAATAAAAATAATAATAATAAAAACAAACAAAACCAATTCCAGATCTTTAAACCCAAACCCATATCATGAACACCAAGTCCAGATCTTCAAATCCAAATCCAAACCTAACAACCACTAAACCCAGATCTAATTTTCAACACAAAAGATTTGTTTTCTTTTTCTTCATCAATTTTCTTTCTTCAACCTGGAAATTCAAACACATCCAAATCCAAATTCATACTTTGAACACAAGTTGAGAAAACATAATAATTAACAAGTAGATCTGCAGTTACACCCCAATTAATAGAATCTAAAGTTTAATTAACAAAATCAACAAACAAAAAATTAAAATTGAATTAAAAAAACAACCTACTTTGGGAAAGTATAAGACATAAGACGCTATTGCTCGCAACTGGTCTCGATCGGTCTGTCAGTCTAACAAAGAAGTACACTCTAGTTGCTTCTCTTGTGTCCGGTCGGAAACTGGTATTCTGTTTATGGTGAGCAAGCATATGAGCTAAGGTCGAAAGCGAGATGGAGTGAAGCACGGTTAGCAAACTAATTAAATTATTTATAAAAAAAAAAAATTCTCACTCCTAAATCTTTAGATCAAATATTACGTATTAAACTCTCTTTCCTAAATCTATTATTACCATATTAAACACTCTCTCTTAATTAATCTCTCTCCGCTTTTACAAAAATAATAATAATAATAATAATAATCGTATTTCCATACTTTCTCGATCAATCTCTAATTAATAGTTAAAGAAAAAAAAAAAAACTTATAAATATTTTAATTTTTTTACTAACAGTAACATATATATATATATATATTAAAAAGTCAATTTTTTTAAAATATATAAATATATATTTATATTTATATATGAAAGCTTTAAAAAAAAAAAAAAAATTGAACTGATCTAAAGGGGAAAAAGCATCATAAGAGATCATATGTTGAAAAACCCTCAGACAGTATCCAAGAATATATAAATAAAGAAAAAAGGAAACAAAAGAATCCAAGAAACACAACATGACAGAGGACACAGCTCCAAAAAAACCCAAAGGCACGCAGGCCAAACAAGAAAAAACAAAACTAAGAAAACTTGAAGGATTATCTACCTATACAATTATTACCAACTAACCGAGAACAGAACGAAGGAGTGGAGGACCACCATAAATTAGAAGGAACACCCAAAGTGTGTTTAGAGGGAGCATTCTCCACCTAGTTACCTTCTCCGAAGATGTGAGAAACCTAGAACTCCATATGCGAGATTTGATAAATACAACGCTGTCAAGCTTGACGAACACGCCAGGTAACCTCATCGGATCTGTCAGAAAAAAATTGAACCACATAAGAAGAGTCACTCTCGAGCCGGATCTTATGTCAACCCAACTTCCACGTATAATTGATGGCTAAAGAAGTAGCAAAGAGCTCAGCCTCAAAAGCAAAAACCTGACCAAAAGGGACTGCAAAACAAGCTTTAACAACAGATCTGTAAGTCCGAAAAACATCCTCACATCTAGAGAACCTAAAGCAGCCCTATCCGTGTTAACCTTGATCCACCCTAGAGCCGGAGGCGACCAGACAACACTCCTGATAACCAGGGCCTTACCAGAATGACCACTGAGGCCAAACCGACGAAGAATCAGCAAATCATCAACACAGTTACGCATATATCCGATCTCCAAACGGTTCGTATCATAGACCGAACGCCAAACAAGAGAAAGAGCAGCCCTTAAATCAATAGTTTCCTATAAAAAAAAAACCCACTGATTATGGAAATACCACACACCTCAAACCACAGCATGAATGACAACTTTCCATAAAATCCTAATCTGATCATTGAAAGAAACAAACATGGCCTGACAGAAAAAAGAACCTGAAGTGTCAGCGGAGACATGCCTTTGAAAAGCAGAAAAAACGGTCTTATAAAGAGTAGCAGCAGCAATAGGGCATTTAAGAAAAAAATGGTCTACAATCTCCAAGCTAGCGCTGCAAACACTACATCAGGAGGCAAATTGAAAACCGGATCTGCATAAGCGGACTTCGGTGGGTAATCTATTAAGAAGAAGACACCATGAAATGATAGAACGAGAATAAGGGATATATCGAGACCAGACATCCCTCCACAATGGGACCTGAGGAATATGATGAAACATCCTAGAATAAGTTGCCTTACAAGAAACCCTCTCATCCCTAGAATGAGGTCACACCAAATAATCAGCCATAGGAGAAATAGCAATTTTCTCAATCCGAAAACAGAAATCCGAGAATCTAGGTCAAAAATGATCTTCAAAAACCCATCTACCATCCCAAATGAAGTGTGAAACCCTATCATGAAGTCATGAAGATATATGACCACAAAATCAGGAATACCAAGAAGATCCACAATTGACACCCCAAGCCAATTATCATGCCAAAAATCTCTCTGGAAGTCTTTCCTGATGAGCCAAATATCATCATTAAGGAGCTCACCATAGTTAGACTTAAAAGAAGACCAGATAGAGGATGTGATGTAACCTCCCTGAGGTTTCAGAAACTGATTAAAATATCTCTCACGTAAAAAAGTGAAAGCAAAACTATTAGAAGTTATAAACTTCCAGGTAAGCTTTCGAAGTAAAGAATCGTTCAACAGCGCCACATTTTTCAAACCAAGATCCCTAAGAGCATAGGGTCTACAACAACAACTCTAATCAACATGGGCCAACTTGAAGTCCTCACAAGAACCAGTCATAAGAACCAATCCATAAGAAATTTCTGATCTTTTTAGTAATCATCTTAATTAGGGAAACCAGCTACTTATAAATCATAAAGGAGTGAACAAAACAGTTAGTAATCACCGAACGAATCAAAGTAGCTGGTCAGCCATAGAAAGACACTTACCTTTCCACCTGGCAAATTTATACACAATCTTATCTGCAATGGGCAATAAGATAGACTTCCTAGGCTTGCCCCAGAACAAAGGGACCTCTGGATAAGAAAACGGAAAATGACCAATCTGTATCCCAACTAAGGACTGAAGAGAACTAATCTAAACAGAAGAAACAGATGACCCGAAAAAGATGAAGGATTTACTCCAATTAACAAGTTGGCCCGAAATATTATCATAAACACAAAAAGCATTCATAACATTTCTCAGATTATTGGTCATGCCCCTACAAAAAATTAGCACATCATCAGCACACAATAAATGAGTCAGAGTAGAAAAGCCCCTTGAGGAGGATATAGGTAGAAGACGATTAGACGCCACCATATTAGAAAGTAACATGCTGAGAAAATCCTCCACAATACAAAAAAGAAGATAATAGAGAGGATCTCCCTGTCTAACCCCTCTTTTGCATTTAAAATAACCAGCTGAAGAACCATTAATTAGAACCGTTGAAGAGCCATGAATGCTATCAATCCAATCCATGAAGATTTGATAAAAGCCAAAAGCATGAAGCACACGGTAGAGGAATTTCCAATCAAGAGTATCAAAAACCTTACAAATGTCAATCTTCATAGCCACATTACCCCCATAGCATTTCTTATGAAGCACATTAACACAATCGGAAGCAAGAGCAATACAGTCCTTAATGTGCCGATCTCTAATGAAACCAAAATGTTGTGGAGAGACAATACGGGTAGCAACCTGAGCTAACCTGTCGACCAAAATCTTGGAGGAAATATTGAAGAGAAAGTTACCAAGCACTATAGGGTGAAACTAAGTCACGATAATTGAGTCCCTCATCTTCGGAATGAGCGCTATTAAATTAGAATTCAAACCTAAAGCAACCACACCAGAAAGGAAAAATCCTGAACAGCAAGAATCACATCTTTACCTACAATCTCCCAACAACACTGAAAGAAATGACTAGAGAAGCCATTGGGCCTAGGGGCCGAGAGAGCATCCATGGTAAAAAATCGCATCATGAATAACCTTGGTAGAAGGAATAGTGACCAGAAGCGAGTTCTCCTCATGAGAAACCAAAGAGGGAACAATGTCATCAATGATAAAGAGATCCTGAACAATCTGAGCCGAATCTGAAAAGAATAAATCCTTATAAAATTTGACAATGTAATCTCTAATAATAGACTGATTACCCGAAACAACACCATCAATCAAAAAAAAAAAGACAAAACGCCCCTACACTTCCTTCGCTTGATCAAGGAATGAAAAAAAACCGAGTTACGATCCTCATCTTGCAACCATTTCACTCAGGATTTATCACGAAAGAAACACGCATGCCTATGTAAAAGCACATCAAGATCATGATGAATGCGAGACTTTGTCAAAGAAAAAAAAAAAACTCCTAAGAAAAACCCAAATCAGACATTTGGCTCTGAACAAAATGGAGCTCAGTAGATTTCCTAGAGATGTTAGAGTTAAGATCACCGAAAACCTCTCAATTCCAAGACTTTAAAGCCTTCTTTAGATTCTTAAGGTTACCAATAACAACATGAGAGGGACGAACAAAACAATGAATGTCCCACGCCCTACGAACTAGGCTCATAAAATTAGAATGATCCACCCACATGCTTTGAAAACGAAATGGCCTAGAAGAAGAAACCTGAGATTCAAATAAATGAATCCAAAAAGGACAATGATCAGAAAACCAACGGGGGAGAGCCACACAGGAAATATCATGCCAACAAGAAGTGCAACCCTCATAAACCAAAGTCATGTCCAATCTCTGCTCAACTCTAATGCGACCAGATCGACTTATAACCCATGTAAAACGAGCACCCTGGGATCGAACATCAATCAGATTGCAATCCTCAATCATTGATTTAAAATCCTCACAAGAACCCCTAGAAAGAGAACGAGACCCCAAACACTCATGAGCACCCAAACTGTATTAAAATCACCCACCACCAACCAAGAAGCAGAAAAAGAACCAGACATCTCTCGAAGAGAGAACCAAAGTGTCCCGCGAACTAAGGAAGAGGTACTAGCATAAACAAAAGAATACCAATGCGTCAGAGATCCAATAGAAATGGAGACGGTCAAATGCTGATCATGACACAAAACTATTTGAGTATTTGTAATAAAATCACAAGCAAATACCCAAAGAGAAGGAATCAAACCCCATATCATTCATACCCACCAAATGAAGACCAATAGAGGACTAAACACTGGCAGATATCGAATCAAAAGCCACAATGGGCTCTGAAATGCACACCAAAGAAGGCCGATGAGAACAACATAAATCTTTGAGAACAACATAAATCTTTGAGAACACGTTTAGTAGAGTTTTTCTCAATACCACGGCAGTTCTAATAAATGATCATGGGAATTGTTGGGAGGAGTCCGACTATTGGACTTAAATGTCTCCAATTTACTTTTGATACTCGTGAACCACTTATCTACCTCATGAAAACCTGAAACCTCAATATCCACCTAATTAGGCAAATGAGCGACCGCGACAAAACAAAGCTCAGCTTGAGAATCTGTCAAATAGGAGTTCGATTGCACGACCTAAGAAAAGCTGATCCCATGCTCCCGAAGAGGCCCTTCCACAGACTTACTGGGATCACTCGAAAGCAAAGATTTCATATAAGGATCACCTAAAGAAACAACAACAGGGGGAGGAGGAGAAACCTCACACAACAAGAGGCTAGACAAAGACTCCGTAATAGGACTATCCAAAGAGGAAAAGCCTCATGAGGCACGAGACTATAGACTTGTTAAAGGATAGAAACATCTGGTAAAGGAATTGGAATCGAGCCCACAACACATAAAGAAGGACCTGAGAGAGAGATACATGAAGAAGATAAAACCAAAGTCGAAGAATGATCTGATGAAACTAAATGATGAACTATCACTGAATCAACATACCTCAAATCTTGAGAAATAGTAGTGAAAACATCGGATATCAAGATCTCTTGGACCGACTTATTTATCGGACGATAAACCATCTTCAAAGACTATGGGTGAAATGGCTGAAAAACAGGTTCCTCAGCAGAACCCTCAGTCATAGGCTGAGGAGATTTTTCAGCACTAGCAATAGGAACCTTAGGAGAGTTCCGGCGTCAAGAGTTGGGTAGATGTCCAATGGAAGAGCAAACTGAGCAAAAGAACGGTAGGTTTTCATACTCAACCAAAATAAAAGAAATATGCAGCTCACCTCTTTCTAAAAGAGACAAGGATGGAAGCAGAATGGGCATATCAACATCCACTAAAACACTAGCAAAATAACCAAAATCACCATCAATAGTAGCTTTATTCATCCCCAACAGAACTCTAATACATCTAGCTAAATTATGAATGATCTTCGGATGCCAGTATTCCTAAGACAGGTCATAAAACCTAACCCAAACCTACGCATTAGTGGACTTCTACAGAGAGGGGTTAAAATTTGGAACTGAATGCTGAAGGCGGAGAACACCTTACTTCAAATGAATAGAGCCCAAACTCCAAACATGGATCTTGTCTTTAAGAGACTTCAAAATAATCTAGAAATAGCCTTTTGCCTAAAGATATAAGTCTTCAATCAGCTGAAATCATCCAAATCTTTATAAGCTTAGCCTCAAGGTCAGTAAGTTTCTAATGACACTCACCACTAGAAAAAACCACACGCCCGATGAGAGCATTCTTGCATAAATCAAGTATGGATTGATAGGCTACTGGATCAACTCGAAAAGACACATAACCTCCCTTTTTTAGAGGCGCAGCAGTTATAGGGAAGGTCTGAATAAAATCTAGAGGAGACTTCAAAAGATCCGCATAAGACTTGCCACCCATAGAAACAGGATTAGAATTCAAAACAAGGTCCTAAATTGAACCTCCAACACTAACCAGAATATCACATAAAGCAGGAGTAGAAGGTAACACATTTCCCAACCTAAGCCTACCATTACTAGAAACCAACCCCTCACCACAAATACGAACAGAATAAGGCAAGGAGGAACACAAAGTAGTTTCCAAGACCAAGGGATTCTCAACGAGACCAGGCATGGAAGAAGAAACCATAATCTGAAATATGAGCAAAGCAACCGAAAGAATAAACGTAGAGAAAAAGATCAAAAATAAAAATAAAACAAACACTAGAAAAATCACTAACCAAAGAGCAGAAATGGAGACGCAAACGAGGCAAGCAAATTGAACTGAATGCACTTATTAGCAGACGCAAGCAATTGCACCAACGCAGCAACACCTGGCAGCAACAAGTGTTGTAGCATACACTCCAATTGAAGCACACAACAACACACAAAATTCACACTTGCAGCAGACGTAAGCAAATTGAAGCACACAGCAGCAAGTGGAGAAGAAGATCGATCAGTCTAACAGCAACCGCAAGACCAATCACAGTAGCAGCCGAAAGATCAAGAAACCGCAGACGCAGCAGCAACCAACAACCAACAAAGCAGAGAATAGTAACTAGAATCCAAGAAACCACCTTTAAACACAGTAGCCACCGAAAAACCGAGAAAACCTCCCCTAGAAAACAATGGTCGCAGCACACCAAGCAACGCATGAAGAAGAGAGACCAAGAAAAGTAGCAGTAGTATGTACGGACCAAGAACCAACCAGCCAGGAGAGATCTGGACGTTGGAAAAAGACCGGCAACGGCACCGGCAATAGTGAGAGAACCCTGCCTGAAATACCATGCAATTGACGTGAAACCCTAAAGCAAACACTAGCAGACCCTCCCAAAGATAAAAATAAAGATATATGAAAGCTTGAATTGTTTCAATTAGATTCGATAAAACTCATAATTTCTAAGATTAATGAAAGAATTAAAGTTCTCTAGACAATTACATATATACAAGAGTAACAAAAAACATTTTCATATTTCGATTTAAAAAAAAGGAACTTGCTTTTTGAGTATTTTTTTTTTTTTAATATATACATGCATATGGTTTCTAAAAATCAAGTTTATTAGTATTTTTTTTTTTTTCTTAACAATTAGTCTTGCTTGAGAAAGAATGGAGATAGAAAATTAGATATATATATATATATATATATCGGAGGAGAGAAAGTTAAAAATGGTAATTAAAAATTTAGGAAATAGTATTTAATATGTAATAATTAATCTAATGATTTAAAAGAGATAATTTCTTTTTTAGTAATTTAATTCAAAAAAGATAAAAAGGATAATCTTGTAACAAAATGAAGTGCTTTAGAATTTTTTTAAATTTAAATTTCAAGGATAGAGTGTTTTTAGAGAAAAAAGTGCAAAATTAAAAAATTGGATTGTCAAAAAATGCTTTCGTAATAATTATATCAACTAAAATAACTTAGACCATACTGTCTTTTGGAGAACAAGTTTTGACTTTTGAAAAAGGTTTCACTAGCAAACCTTCGGTATAAAAAAAAGAAAAAAAAGGAATACTACGTACAACCGAGGTTGCGGCACTGCCGCGGCCCCATAGTGCAAAAAAATGAAAAAACATGTGGGATCCATGTGTTTTTTTTTATTTTTGCACTACGAGGCCACGGCGGTGCCGCAACCCTGGTTGTACAAAGTGTTTCTCTAAAAAAAAACATAGGCTACAACATGTTTACGGAACCCTTTTTAATAATTTATTGGGGGAATTACAATTTAGCCCTTAAATTTTAAGGAAACATTACTTTTTTACTCTACTTATGTGTATTAGAATCTTTGGTCCTCATCTTTTTGAAAATACATCAAAATGGTCCCTTGACCAAAAAATTGATGATCAAACCTAACAGATTTATTAAAAAGACGGTTTTACCCCTGCTTTTAAAATAGCTTGACTTAAATAACAGTTTTATCCCTTTGCTTTTTACATATTTACAAATGTACCATTATGAAAAGGACTAGAATAACCCCATCAATAATCAAGTATAAAACTATTCATAAAATATTTTAAATGTATCAAATCAACAAAATATGACAATTACCATTAAAATATGTAATAATTTGATATACCAGTTTTACCCTTCTATTATTTAATTAAAAAAATTATTGTTGTTCCAAGTCATAAATGTTGTTATACAAGACCCAGATTCAACTTTAGGAAAAAACAAAGACTTAGATTAATTAGAGCAATTATTTGGCAAGTGCTTTAGAACTCTTGTTTTTCATTTATTTATTTTTTTTCCAATTATTCAATTTCGTATATTAATTATTTTCATTTTTTTTTTCTCCTTTCTTTCATATGGTATGATAAATGAATGAATTTGTCTTTTAAAAAAAAAAAAAAAAAAAAAATCATTTTCATTACCACCAACTCTCTCCGGCTATCTATCTATCTATCTATCTAAAGCATCCAAACACTCAAACTAAATCGGTGGAACGGATAATGAAACACTCAAATCCAATCGTGATTCGTGACCCTTCAGCTATCATAATGCGCACGTGGGATTTTGAGTTAAAAACTGAGAAAGAAATTCATCATTCTTTAACAAATAAACAATCAAATTTATTTTTTTTGTTTGTCATCATCCAAAAATAAAATTGAAATTGGTACTTGATTTGCATTCCAAACAATAGAAATACTCAAATACCATCTTCAATAACACTACACAAATTAATGCAAACGTTCAACTACTTTTACAAGAATAGAATATATGCAATCTAAAGATTTCTTTTTTAACTGTGAAGATGATGAAGATGAGCCACTTTGCCATCTGAGTTTACGGTCACGAGATTGAAACCAAAGAATAATCAAATATTTGCACAAACCAAATGTGTCCACAAACGCTACCAAGAATTGGAAATCCGGGCATGTTCTGGGTTTGCGAGAGGAGTCTAGATTTGTTCTGGATGGCGGCGCACATTATCGTTCGCACGAAAACAAGAGGTTTTGAGTGGTTGTTGTTCTCGCGAAGGATCTAGGACCTTTGGGTTTGTGTAGTTCTAGTTTGTGACGAAGAGAGGCTTGGGTTGGGGTGGTTTTTCGTTTTGTATTTTGATACCTCACTTTTTTTAATTTAAATTTTACCTTTTTCATTTTTCAAAATTTTAATTTCTAATTGTGACTATTGAATTTTTTATTTCTATTTAATTTTATTTTATGTTAAAACATCTGCCATGTGTCATGTATTTGGGAATACAGAGTGAAAGTACCTTAATACCCATGTATCTGTTATCTTTGACTAACTGTTAACTGATAGAATGACCAATTTGATGTATTTCAAAAAATATGAGGATTAAATACCTAATACATATAAGTCGAGTAAAAAAGTAATGTTTCATTAAAATATAGGGACCAAACTGTAATTTTCCCTAATTTATTTACTTATTGCAGCGGTTAAACAGATAACATAAAGAAAACCGAATTATTACAAAAAACTGACCTTTGCTTTCCTGAATCCCATATAATTGATATACAACCTGAATCCCATATAATTGATATACAATAATGCTACTTTGCATTGCACCAAATATGGTGCTTAAAAAACATGACATCATTATAACTCATTCATTTAAATTGTATCAGATTTGTACGATTTAAATGAATGGATTTGATCACCAAATTTGGACAAAATAACATTACTCATTGATATAATGCAACATATACATAAAAACCTAAAAATTATGCATTGCCTAGGTTAACCTGTCAGAAATTTCAATAAAGTTGCATCCAGGAATTTCTTGGCATCTCTTATTGATCAACTACTCCTGGAAATTGGAAATTGGACCTAACGCAATCCCGAAACATGATGATTTCACAAGAGGTGATAATGATAAAATTGGAAAGCTATTACTATTCATACACAATGAATATCCGTCAAAAACATGCTCAAGTGGTGTGCTATGCTGATGATGCTGCTTCTCATTGACTAATTTATAGTTACAAATATTACATACAAAATCAGGAGAGACAGAATTATACTTCTCGTATTTTACAACTTTCCAAAATGAGGTGGTGTAATGGACTTAAAGCAGAAAATCAATACAACAAATATTTCTTGTCGCAACTGGGAAATCTAGAGTGATGATATTGGCAATTACTTGATTTGCGTTTGAAATCAGAATTCCCTATCAACTGTGAGTACAGTCATGTACAATGATTCTGCAACAAATCAAATTAGACAAGTTTCAGGATTTTGATAAATGCAAATTATGCATATAGAAAAACTGGACCTGTAAAGGAAATGTGTCAACAATGAGAAAAGGCTAGTGGTAACTAGTCAAAGACAGGAGGAAGCATATTTCATCCTAGTGCAACAAATCCTACACCCATCCATGATCCATCCCTCCCAAGTCCAAACCCCTCCACCCCTATTCACGTGTGCATGTGCATGCACACACCCTAAATTGACTGTAATTGAGTATCAATGCCCACTCAATCACTGGTTTACATATGGCACTCATCCATTTACAGAACCAACATTCCAGGAGAGGAAGCATGAAATTTTTTGGAATTTGTTAAAACATAGAAAACTCAAAATGTTGCTGCATAAAGTTTAACAATATCTCTGGTGAGGGAGATTAAGTTTGGGACATCACTCCATATTGATAAATTAGAGTGGAAAAGTGGGAGAAAAGGGGGAGCAGGAAAATAGAATAATGCATACCTCAGACTACCTAAACAGTGTGTCTTCCTGCCGGACATAAAATCTCCAAAAAAATTGATGTATTATGTGCATGGATAAGACCTCTGAGGTGGTCAATCCCTCAAGTAAGTAACTGCATATTTGCCCGGCTTGGCTGAGGAGTAGGAGATTTAATCAACGGCCTTAACAATTCCATAATAGTTGAGAAAGAAGGACGTTTCCAAGGCTCACTGCAGTATAACCATTTTTATTGATGAGAAAGAGAAGGTAAATAAGTGATTGTAGCTCAAAACTTGTTACATGATTTAAGACTTTTAGACTCACTTAGCCCAGCAAGTCTCAATTATAGAGGCCACTTGGGGATTCAAATCGCGCGGAATCTCAAGTCTCTTTCCCTTGAAACCAACAGCTGCTACAACCTATACAATTGGGCCAAGTCACCAAAAAAGACTTAACTCATGCAAAAGTAACTTCAAAGTAAATGAGTTATGTAGATAGAGTGAAGGATTTGCAAATTACAAGTATAGTGGAAAAATCTTGATGGACATGGAGAAAAGAAAAAACTAACACAGGTAATTTTTAGCAAAATATGTGGATGCAAGCTAATAATGAATTAATGATCACAACCTGAGACAGAAAATTACAAAATTATAATCAAGCCTTAAAATACAGATATGTTGCATGGTCCAAAAATAACAATTAACTACAATTATAATGATTTGTACCTTACAAGAGATGCATTTCCCTTTCTTTAAAAAACTAGGCAGAAATTATAATAAGCCTTTGAATGAGAACCTTTAATTCAGCAGAGTAAAAGCTAGAGTTTTTATATCTAGTGCACATAAAAGAATTGTTTTCATCACTCTCAAGTCTCTTACACAGTTACACTTGTAATAAACTGAAATTCTAACTCAATAGAAAATGTCTCAGGTCAAATTAATCAAAACGAACTCACCTTTCAATACAATCAAGCATGTACTCTATTAGTTCAGGTCCAGCCAATAGGCATTAACATTAATACTCATAAGATAACATACAGTTTTCAACAATTAATTCCTTAAGTTTTTTGGCTAATTGGCATGTTTTATTATTTCAACCAACTTATTACCAATGAGAAGCTATCTCCAATACAATTATTCAAAATCATCAGTTTTGAAAACAAAGCTTGTATTGGATTCTGATTCATAATTTGAAATTTTCTTATGTCACGTGCATAACCAAACCTGAGCTGGATTTAAATTGCCCCAAGGTTGTTGTAATGTTGCAAGTTCCCACAATATCACACCAAAGCTGTATACATCTGATTTTTCATTTGATGGTTCATCACGAAGAACTTCTGGTGCCATCCACTCAGGCTAACATAATAAAATGAATATTGTTAAATTCATATTAAAATAAAACAGTGTCCAAATGCCACTCTAAGATAAAAGACCTAATGTTGCTGTTAAAATAAAACAGTGCTCCTATCACTAATATATATATACATAATAAAATAAAAATAAGCACAACTTACGGTTCCCGCAGCAGATTTTGATGATAGAAATGTGTTTGCTTTCAAACGAGAAAGACCAAAATCACAAACCTGGATGAGCAAACCAGGCAGTATGAGGCAGAAGATAGGTTAATTAGTGAACAAAGAACAATAAATGAAACAAAATTTGTAAGCCAGAAAACATGCCAATTGTTACTTCAACCAAGGATGCCAATCAAAATTCAATATTTGTCACCACCAACAAAAGTGTAAGCATGCAGAAGTAACTAAAAAAGATACAACATACTTTTCAAACATTAGAAAATTACTAGTTGTGGAGGAACTTATGAAGATTCTGCAACTTAATAACACTTCATTCTTCAGATTTGAGTAATCACTTTAAACCGGTAGATTATGATAATTTATTTCCTTGATCAAAGTTGCAGCATCATCTTGCAGCAGACAGTTTTGATTCAGATGAAAATCGGAAAATAAATCAATTGGAAACAGTTGTCTTTTGCATAAAATAAACCATACAATAATACAAACAAAACAATCAATTAAACCAAAGAGTCTGGCATTCATTCAATTGGTGAGATGTATTTGAAAAATACCCAAGAACTTAAAGCAACAAAAGGTAACATCGACGAATATACATAACAGAAGTCGTAAGATTCAGGAACAACAATCCCTTTTCAGTTCTTAAAGGAAAATTATAACAGGCTTCATGTCGCAAAAAAAAAAAATTAAATTAAATAAACACACACACACACACAAAGACTGATGTAAAATTGAAAACGACAAAATTGGGCTTCTCAACTCGGTCATCAATATGCAGTAGATTAATAAATGCATATGAGAATTCTCAGTGTTACCTTTACTGTATATTTCTTGTCAACTAAAAGATTAGGAGATTTTAAGTCTCTATGAACAATGGGAGGATTACGTCTATGAAGATAATTCATTCCCTTTGCCTGTACAAAAAATAGGCCCTTTAGCTCAAGGCAATGGATAAAATATAATAATATTACCCTTATGAAGCCACACTAAAAAAAAAAAAAAAAAAAAAAATAGAGAGAAAGAAAGAATCAACTTTATATATGTAGAGAGAGAGAGCTTGTCAGGTGCATACCCCCTGACATAAGGTTATATACAAACCTATTTGTCGGTCTTTGGATCAAAATTCAATGGATGTTATGTAAGTGGTGGGCCAGGAGAGAGAACAAATAACATCCTTTGAATGTTAATCCAAAGACCGACAAATAGGTTTGCATATAACCTTATGTAAGGAGGTGCATAGCACCTGAAAATCTCTCTCTCTCTCTCTCTCTCTCTCTCTCTCTATATATATATATATATATATATATAAAATGTGAAATTAGAATCATACTACATCATAGGCCATATTCAACCGGCGTCTCTCATCCAACACCTCTCTAGCACCTGGTTTATGCAAAAGCCTGTACAAGCTTCCTCTGCAATTCAAACCAATATACTTAACTCATAAAGGCGAATAGGCGATACAGTTGTACGGCCTGATGAGAAAGATAAAAAAAAATGATTCATCCTTTTTTTTTAGGTAGGGGGTTGGGGAGAGGAGAGAGAATGTATCTTAAGCCAAGAAATTCTGAAACCTTGATAAATATTCTGTCACTATGGACAAGTTTGGGGGCTGAGTGACCGCACCCATAAAAAGAACAATATTTGGATGCCGCAGGCGCTTCATTATTGCAACCTAGCAACAAAAGAAACAAAATCCAGAATAGTAAGTATAATTATTATACTGTATAATAAATGTTTTCTTCAGCTTTCAACAAAACTTAGCTACTTTGTACCTCCCTCAAAAATTCCTTGAACCGTTCTGCATGGAAGTCTTGTTCCATGAGAATTTTCACAGCAACATCCTGTAATTAAACAGATATTATTATTTAGTAACACGCAAAAATGGAGTTAAAAATAAAGACAATACCAGAATCCAGCCACCAATTTAATTCATCTCTGAAATTAAAATCTTATGAGTGACACAATACTAAGACTATTATAAAATAATACTCCAGGATAACCAATTAAAAGAGGTTTTACATTTTAGAATTCAACTCATAAAACCAATAAAATCCATCAGAATGCAAGGCAAAATAAAAGGTGGAAACCCTCATACATGAAGAAAAATATATATAAACAAATATGCCTCCGGACAATAGCACTTGCAAAAAAGAATACATAACAGAGTCACAAATTCAAGGTGTTTTATGACGGATCAAAAAATTGCAGTTTACTGCTACTTAGCCATTGGAAAATGAGATAATGGCATTAGCTAGAATGAACTACAGTTAAGCAGGTAATCATAAAATGTAAATGTTACTACAACTGTTTGATCAGCAGCTTCAAGTTTGACATATGGCAAACTATTATCTGGAATATTACTCTATACGATGGCAACATGTCTAATATACATCTACAATAACCTCATTACAAAAGGCTTAACAAGATTATAAGAGCAAGTTACATATATATTTTATAGACATCAATGAAATTACAATAGTAAGTTTGATATACATCAATATCAATGTCAGGTTCTAGTGCCAGTCTAGATGCTGGGATTTGCCTGATTTCCAAACTTTTAGGCTCAAAAACACGGCCTGGCTTATATTTCATTGATGTCTATGTTATGTATTTACTTTGGCATTAAATAAGTTCCATTAACAACAGCAGCACAGCTAAATTTTTCACTCCATCAGGCTCTACGGAATGATAAAAAACATGAAGATGTCGTCTCCATAGGCAAATAAGCAACCATGAGCCACCACAACAATGATAGTATTATAAATTATTAAATTTGGAACTTCACATGACATCGTTAAAATCCAGAAAGCCAACAAGATATTACACACTGGAATCCACAATATTCTACAACAAAAAATAAAACTCACAGTGCTATAGGATGATCCTCACATCATCTAAACAAACATAACAGTATAAACAAAGGATATTTTACTTACCGAGCCATGCCAGTCAGCACGATGCACAGTTCCAAAAGAACCTGAAGATGCACCAAATCAAATTCAAGTACACTAGTATCAACACTTACAAGAATATTGGTATACAATGCAGTGCAAGTATCAGAGAACTGTAAAGTTTCTCTATGCTACTAACAATATATTATTTCAATTCAAAGGTGAAAAAACCAATACCTGCTCCAATTCTTTCTTTTAGGTCAAGATCAATCCACGGAATGTCCAAATCTTCCACATCAAGGGAAATTTCCTTACTTGCATAACTGGGAACCAATGAACCACTCTCGGTAAACCTCAAATTTTTAGAATTATCTACTCTCTGATCAGTCAATGTCAAACGTGTTTGCCCACTAGGATGGATATGCTTCAAAGGAATTGGATCTTTAACCATGTTTGTTGAGTGCATAATATTCTTAGAAGGATTACATGTTTTAAAAAGTTCAGAGTCTCTATCATGGGAACCCTGCCGACCTCCTTTTGGCGGTAAAGGTAACTGAGATATTTCACTGATGCCGCTTGAGAACTGCACAAGGTTATTTCTCTCTGTCCCCTTCTTATCAATTTGTTTAGGATACATTGAGAATTTAGTATCTTCTTCATCAACAATAGAACCTGAAATGATAAGAGTCAATACAGTTGCCAAATTTTAGAACATTCATGACACATATATATACCAAATCACGAGTCTTATCATGTAATTTTATCTATAAGTTATTAACTTCCTTGGCCATCACATGCTATCATTTCTTCTATGAAATTGAGCAAGAGAAAGTAATATCTGACATGGACTATCATATAGAACTTCAATATATTCTTTAAATAACTATGAACATTCAGCATCCATTGATCTGGCAGTTGGATGGTTCAGGATCAACCACATGCATTGGTGCACTGAAAATCCATCTTTTGTATATTGACATGAGCTGTAAACTTTAGAACAACTATAGAAGTGCGGATTATGGATAAGAATGTTGTACATGAAAACATGGTGGAATCTCACATCAGTTAGGTGGTTAGTGGACTATATGTAGCATAAACTACACCTTGCGAGTCAGGTTACTCCTTTAGCAGTGTAGTGCTCAATTTCTATAACAATAATTAGTAGTTATATTTCCATCTTTGAAACAGTATAATAACTTGGTTGGAATTACTTGCCATCACAAGTTGGACCTAAAATCAAGTCCCACTTAAAACATGGGGATGGGAGCAGGCTACATCTGTTCGAACAAACCATAGGCCCAATGTAAACAGAATTGAAATTAAAAAAGATACAAACAAGTTTAACAATAATATGGTTTTGGATGGCTCCTTTCTTAACAAAAAATTATTACCTGCTGATGGATCATCAAATACAAGATTTAGTGATTGACAGTCCAAGAAATACTGTTTGGCCAGTGACCTGAAATCGATGGTAGGTTCAGCTGGTTTGAGCCGTGGAAAACGCAATGGTGAAGCAATTGATATGGAAGATGGACCATTAAGCAAGGAATCAGGCTCACATAGGTGACCTGGCCTCCCTATCAAGTCAACCAGATACTCCCTGAAATCAGACAAATATACTTCATGAGATGTCTATGACATTTTGCTAATAACATAAATAATGTGATAAGAATGTATATACTTAAAAGCTGTCATGAAAACCGTACATCAATTTTTAGAAGCAGACAAACAAAGGAAGAACAAGCACAAACAGAGAAACTAATCTATTGCTGCCACAACAGTCAACTGGCAGCTGCAACTCAGTGACAATTGTATTAGAAAATCTGTTAATTTCCAGAAATATTATGGTGAACTCAACTAAGTAAATGCTGCAATTATTTGTTCCCTCACATCAGATCTCGAGCATATATTTGATAACTCAAAATCCTAGTAACAAAAAATCAGCAAACACACGATTAATTATTTGTTATCCCGGAATGTTTCAATAGAAATGTCATATATATTCATGTGATTGCCAATGATTCAGATGTTCACTCACAGAATAAACTATCACAAAAAATGTGAAAATTTGAAAAGGACTGCAAGAACCTCAAAATATTAATTCAAGACCAAATTATGTATGTTTCACTCTTATGGAAAACTGCAGTACTGTATATGAAATGTAATTAACAAGGTTAAAACATTAAGAGATACAACTTTTATCAATAAAGCATACTTGTCAAGCCCAAACCGAACAAGACAAGAGGAAGCTTCATCTTTTTTGCAATATTTGCAGCCCTTTGCAATTCGACATGGTAAATCAATTGTGTCAGCTAGCACCTGCACAGATCATATTTATAGTATGCATGAGTTCCTTCTCCCAATTATTTAAAAAAAAATAAAAAAAGGAGAGAGAGAGAGAGAGATTACCCTTTACCTTCCACAATCTTATGAACCACAACAAATTCACTCTCTAAGATATAGCAGAAGCATACAAAATTATATTACAAAGCTAAGAAAAGGTCAACATGCTACTTGCATCTCTTTACCAATGGAAAACAATTGTACTTTAGAAATTTAGAAATCAAGACAAAGCTAAGACCATTTGGAAATGTGTAGCTTCTAGCATTGTTGTCAGTCATTTGGCAAAAGAGAAATGATAAAAAATTTAATGATAGAAGGGGGGAAGATATTAGCACTTATGCAATAGAATTCAACTCTTAGTACATTATGGCAAGTCGTCACTAAGAAATTGAAAAGACTTTTTTCTCTCCATCAATTTGAATTGAGAAGAAATACTACATAGCTTTTTGTATATTTAGGGGATTAAGCTAGTGGGTCAACAATTCTTTTCTGATGTCCTCAAGGGATTTGAATCAATGATCTCTTGGTTGGAAACTAGAGGTCTTATTGCTCAACCCACTCATCTGGTTTTGGACTCACATTCACATTGATAACACTTTCTATTACAAATAAAACGGTTTTCAAAATTATTATCCGAAAAACAATAATAATTCAACTTAAAATACATGAAGAGCCCACCAATTACAGGAAAGTTCAAAAAGGACAATCAAGTAAAATGAGAATGGCATATAAGATCAAGATCTCACTTTAAATAGTAAAGTCCGATGTCTGCAGAGACCAACAGATAGGCTACCTATAGGAATTACTACAGATCCTAAGCAATCTTTTATATCGTCACTGCACTCTCTCCATATGGGTACAAGGTCATCTTCTCCCATGGTAGCTGAACCCCTTTTGAGAGAAACAAAAACTTGATAAGCAAGGTATAGTAGAGATTGATAAGTTCTTGAAATATGAGAATAATTGATGTCAACAACTCACCCCATGCGATTGCAGACAAGCTTTGCAAGCTGATCAACTACCTCTTTTGTGGTTATGCAGGTACTAGAAATATTCAAGACCCTATTTTGGAGTTCCTTTAAGCTGGAATCACTGCGTCGATCAATCACAACCACTTCTATTGAAGAATCAGAGCTAAGATCAATAGACCGTAGAGATTCAATTGATGGAATACGGCCATTCTCATTCAGATCGGTGCACACACTCCATGCATATGGATTCACTCCATGAACTAAATAAAATCCATCAGGAACTTTATCAAAGTATGACAAACATCCATTCACCTGGTAAACATTACATTATGTTAGCCAAAAAATTTCGAAATGAAACACATGTAAATCATCATTTAAAAATAATATATATTGAGAGAAACTTTGAGAAAGAAAATATTGTTTGCACTTGCATGCTTTCAGCTTTGTCAATATTGTATGCACGCCGACCTTTATCAATACTGTTTGCACACACACCATATAGACCACATCAACCAATAGCCTTGTATTCCAACATTTCAGAGTTAACCATAAAAATGTTAGATCTGTCCAGGCATTTGGCCATGTTCTTCTTCACAATTTCTACATCCATTTTCATAGTAACATTAACCACAAAAGAGTTGATAACACTTATATGTTGCAAATGATCAACCCCTCGAGCAATTCTCTCATCGTTTCACATTTCCAGTTTGAGAAAATGATAAATGTCTATGTTTATACATGGCAAAAGTTAAATTCATCATTCCAGCTGATGCAACTACTCAAGTTTCACTCGTCTGCTCTCAAGATATTAAATTAGCTACTACCTTCACTAACGTAAATGTTCACTCTCAAGCTACTATCTTCACCAAAAAATACTCAATTCACACTATGTACATGCTACCAATAGCATGTACATTTCAGAAACTCTAGAAAAATATCAATCGAAGTTACAATGGACCACATATGGAGATACACATCAAACTAGCTCACAGCAAGCGGAAACCCAACAATTATAACTAAATAACAGCAAGAACATACCCAAAACCGATGAGAAACCACCTCCGTGGAGTTTGCGGATCCTGACCTCATCGCGGACTCATCTGGAACTGGATCCAGAAAATTCGGATCATCCGCACAGGTAGCTTCCGACGAAACCCTCAGCGCCAACGCCAACTGTAACTGGTAACTCTCTTCGGTCTGCTGAGCCCAGCTTTTTCCCGACGACGACCCCTCCACCGCCGCCTTCATTCTATAATCACCGGCTCCCAGTTTGTACACGTCACCAAACGAATCGATCTCACTGGCTGCTGCGCCGAGTAAATTCGGAGCGTAATATTCACCGGAAAGCGAGCTCTCTCCAAAGCTGCTGCCGCTAGATTGGCGCTGTAGACCGTGCGATGAGGAGAACAAGCTTCCAATTCGATTCGATTGTTGACTAAATTTGTGATCGCCGCCGCTACTCGAATCCCAATCGAAAGCTCTGTCATGTTTCGGTTTATTGCAGCTGGCCTTGCCATCGCCGGAGTGAGACTCGTAAAACGACGGCGGGGCGACGGAGAGCTGATCGTCCGGGTACTGGCTAAGGAGAGAGTAGTTGGATCGTCTACCAGGCATTTCCATCGAGATTTTCGTCACATAACCCTAGAAACCGTCATAGTCTTTTGAGTCTATGGTGCAGTGTGGTATGGTAAACTTTTTTTCCTTTTTTTCTCTCCTTTTCTTTTTTTTTTTTTCTTTTCTCGCACTAGAATTTCGATTTGTCGGAGAGAGAAGTGGAAGGTTATATACGATGGCGTAATCGTAATATTCTGGGGTTTTCTAAAAGAAAATTTTGCTTTTTCAGTGAGAGTCCAAGACCCGAATTTTGGTTCACATGGGGAGTTCTGCTTGTTTGGGCTTCCTGCGTGCCTGCCGTGTAAGTGTTGTTGTGCCACTCATTGTTTGTCCATACTCGATACCCTGCCATTATATAACATTAACATGGTGGAGGGAAATTCGGGCTGAAGATAACAACAGGCGTGATTTTTTATTTTGACCAATTTGATTTCCATATTTTTTTACAAGTATCAAATTGATTCTCACCTTTTTCAGAATTTATTAAATTGATCCTTTTGACAGTAAACATTTGACTTTTGCACAAATATTGAAAGTAACGTACTACCCTAGTTATAATTGAAAGGGTGAAATTCATTTTAGTCCCTCTGGTTTTACCTATTACACAAACCGGTCCTCTGGTTTTCAACTTTATCTTGACAGGTCCCGTTAGTTTCTAAAAATTCTTATTTCAATCTCTGCCGTCCAATTCCGTTAGGGTTCCGTCATACCATTAAGGCTATAATGGTAAAAGAAGGTTAAAATTAATAATTTCAATTAAAAATAATTAAAAAAATTGATTTCAAAAAATAATATTGAAATAATAAATAAATGTTAAAGCTAAAAAATAAAAAACAAAATCCCTAGCCATCTCTATCTCTCTCCTTTCCTCTCTCACGAACTACATACGAATATGTTTCTCCTATCTCCTCATCTCTTCATCTTCATCTTCACTATCAAATTCCCTAGCCACCGCCCTCTAACCACCACCGGCATGAACTAAACCGATCTCTTTCTCTCTATCTTCTTCTTCTTCTTCTTCTTGAAATGGTTGATAGGGTTTGGGTGTGGGTGGTTTCATATGGGTAGAGTTGAAATGGTTGATTTTGGGGTATTTCGGGGGCTGCCTACTGGTGGTGTTTGGGTGGATGGTGGTGTTGAAGATGAAGGTGGTGGCGGCGATGTGTGGTTAATTTGGGGGTGGTGGCTGAAGGTCTAGGGATTGTGAGTGGGTTTTTCGAGTTGTTTTCTGGTAATTTGGGTTGTTTTTATAGAGTTTGAGGGTGGTTTTGTAGCAGTTTGTTGATTTTTGGATGATTTTGAGATTTTGTATTTAGTTTTAGTTTTTTTTTTTTTTCCCGTGAATTTGACGCGAATCGGTTGTGGCTAATTTGTTGTTAATTTATTGATTTTTTTCGATAACAGTCTTACTTACATTACCAGAAATTTTTTTTTTTAGCATTTTCATCTTCAATCTCTCAATTATTAGTGTTTTATTGTTTCTACAAAATTAAAATTTTGTTCTTTAAATCTATGATAATACTGAGTTTTAATTTGGTTTGTCCAAATTAGATTGGTTTGGCTGGATCATTGTCAGAATCACGTTCATGGTTTCAGACTCTTTGACAGGTCAATGTGACACAGCTGATACATCATTTCTCATCTTTTGGATTTATATTTGCTTACAGTTTGGATATTATTACTGTTGATTTTTATTATTGTTGACTTTAATGGAGTTTTGGGTGTAAATAGTCTTATGAAATCCGTGACTCAATACACAGGCTTGGATTGAATTTTGCTGGTTACAGCCTTCATTGGGAAAAATGTTGTTGTATTTCTCAACTTTCATGTGTGGTTTGATTTCTGTGTTTTGTCTTCCAATTTTGGCTGAGATTGATAACTAGGGTTTTGATTGAGCGGAGATCCATATGTTGTTTGTTTGATTTAATTTTGATTGGAATAACATATGTTGTTTGTTTGATTCTAATATTAAAGATCTAGGTTTTGATTGGAATACCATTAATTTAATTTTTAATTTTTGATGTTTGTTTGAATTTAATTTTTATTGTTTTATTTTTTAATCAGGGGCAGCAGGGTCACTTGACCCTCTGACCCGGTCAGAAAGCACTTTTTCAACGGAATTTTTAACAGAAAGACTTAACGGTATAATACTGAAAATCAGGAGACTGGTTTGTGTAATAGGTCAAACTAGAGGGACTAAAATGGATTTCACCCTAATTGAAATCTATATTTTTGTGCAATACATACAAAAAGTCCATCTAAATTCAACCCTTAATAAAAACTAATTCAAATAAGTATTGATTAATAAAATTAAATTATAATTAATAGGAAAAATCAATATTCCAATTTTTTTTAAAAAAAAAAACACAGGAAAATGAATATTATAAATAATTTTTTTTAATTAAAAAAAGGTTAAAACGAAACGAAAAACTAATAATAATAATAATAATAATTGGAGGCCACACTCTTGGTGGAGGAAGCAACCCGCCGACCTCCATGAATCCAATCGAGGAGAAAACTGTTAAATATGTTAAGTTTTATCGGTAGATGTTAATCAATTGGACTAATTTGTTACTTGTAACAAACACGGGGATCATATTGAAAAAAAAAAAAAAAACATCACAAACTATACAGAACATTCTCTTTGTAGATAGCTTTTAATCCTTTTATGTTAACTTTATCCTTGTTCAAACAAAATGGAGGTATAAATGAAAAATGTGATTTTTAACATTATCTTTGGATTGATTTGTTCTTATAAATTTGATAATGTACTTATGAAATACATATTAGGATAATGTTACACGATCAAAAAATTGGTCAAAAAATTAACTCAACTCATATTTTAATTGATTTGTCATTACCGTTTAAATCATTGAATGATATGGCCAATAATAAAATAATGACACATCATCTTTATATCGTTTGCGTTGGTTTATTGGTTAATTTGTTTAATTTGTGTAGTATATTGCATGTATTATATGTTTTAAAATTTTAATCTTAAAATGGGATATGAATTATCTATTGTTATAATATATTTTTCTGATCTAAAACATTTGAAGATAATATCATGCATATAAAGATAATAGAAGTAAAAATAAATAAATAAATCTCATTAATTGATTACACATGTCACAAGATCTATATAAATCAGGACAAATATCGGATCAATAGAGAATATAAATTCTTTAAAATAAAGGTGAAAAGGTAATGTTAAAGCTTTCGTCAAAGATGGCTGATTAAACTATAAAAACAAGAGTCAAAGATGGCTGATATTGGTTGAACTGTTAAATGGGAATTTTTTTTATTTGTTAATAATTGATTAATTATTAATACAGTTGGAGCCAAGAGGGGAGTGAGGGGAGTCTATATTGCCATTTAAAAAGTACTATTTGCTCCCATATTTTTATGGAAATCTATAAAAACTATTATAATAGGATTGTCGAGATCAAACAATACTTATATGGTCTAGATATCTAGGCCTATAACCCGAGAAGAAAACTCCCCACACATGCTTGTGAAATGCGTATGGTGGGATTTAAACCCCTCACTACTTATGTGAAATGGGAGTGCACTACCAGCTCTACTAAGAAGCAATATGTTTGATTAACTTTACTTAAAAAGAATAAGAATAAGATTACATTCAACCCTTATTCAATATACAGTATATTATCGACAAGATAAGGTTGGTCCGATAGTAAAACCCCTCACACCTATATTATGAGGTTGCACGAGTCTTCCTCCTAAAAAATAAAAAAAATAAAAAAATAAACCCCAATTTATGTAATAGTGCAATACTTAAAAAAATTAAAATAAAGATAAAAAAAAAATTATAAAAAAAAAAAAAAGAGAGTAAATTATCATACATCCTATAAGGCAAAATAAACTTTGTTGCATATTAAAAGACTATTTGAACAAATAAATGAAGAATTTATTTAGGGTTATTTTTTAGATTTTAATAGAAAATAAAATTTAAATGAATTATAATATGGGTATACTGAAAAAATTCTTTACTATAAAAAGTCTTTACGGTCAATTTTTTTTTTAAAGTGATATTTGAATTTGGAACCTCAACTCCACCGAAAAATATGATTAAATTATTTAATATCTACAAAGCTATTGCTTTCAAGTTTCAACCACCGAGAAATATGATTAAATTATTTAATACCTATCAAGCTATTGCTTTCGAGTTTCAACCACGTCATTAAAATAGAAGTGGAATGTAACATGTAAATTTGGTTGAGAACCCACTTACACTTTAAATTAACATAATTTGTATGATATGATCCAACGTTGATTTTCCTGAATCACATGATCAATACTTTTTTTATTTTTTAACTGATCGAATAACTTTATTTTAGTCAACTGAATCTTTTTTTTTTTTTTTCTTTTTTGATCCTTTTGATAACTGACATTTGTAATGCAATAAACTGTGACACGTACATGACGGTTCATACAACAATTTATTTGTTTTTAATTAGGTCAGATACCACCGCTGATTTCTTGATGACTATAATCTAAAACAATTGGGTTGGCTGCATACATTGAACCTTCAAATATCAGACAAAATGAGATATCTGATGATATGATTGAATTTTTACTTTTCCTCCCTTTGAAGACAAGCCTCTTGAAAAGTTATTTTACACCTTCCAAAATCAAAACGTAATCAAAGTTACACATGAATATAATTTCATTAATTAGATTTCATGCCTTTTATTTAATCAATATCGATCAAGAGCACCTATTCACCAGATCAGCAGTCTACAATACTACAATTTCAAAAAAATTTAAACGTTTTAAAAATGTTTTATGGGATTATAATCTTAACGTTCTAGACTTTTCAATTTTGAGAGTAATAATATAATCGGTTGACTAGACACAAAAGTCAACAACTTCCGATGAATCCGAGTTCAAAATAGATTTTGATTCTCTCCTTACCTCATATTTTTCCTAATCTCATATAATTTCATGACATATAAGTATTACAGTGAATGTGTAGATAAGATATTATTGGTTTTCACGATCATTTTATCAATTAATTAATCACATACTTTAAAAAGATTATGAAAAATATGAAATAGGGAGCAGATCCAAATTCGATCAAAATACATATAAACACATTTATTTGCTTTTTTCTGCAGTACAGTAAGCATAAGCAGTGTTGAAAATTATTTTATTTTATTTTATATTTTATTAAAGGAAAGGGTTTTGCTTGTCTGGTATTATCTAATATCTAGCTAGCAAGCATATCCTTTCCACAAGTCGAAATTGTATTGAATAATTAAAGCTCTTCACATGGTAAGGAAAACCATTAAACTAAAACCAGCTTCCTTTGAAATCCCTTCAATATAATTTGTATTTAAAGTAGATTAATATTATTATATAAAACTGAACTCGACCTGGTATAAGAATTTAAAGTAGATTAGTTAACTCGACCTGGTATTTAAAAGTTCAATTATAAATTACTGTGAGTCCGATCCGAATCCAAGTGGTATATATAAGAATTCATTAGGCTTTTCCATGTTAAGAACATGCCCTGCGTCACTGATTGTTACTAGAGCAGCACTTTCTCCAATATGCCTATATATAATGCCAAACAATTCACCAACACACATTAGATTAATGCTTAAAATGATATATTAAGTCAAATCATGTAACAAAACAAATTAGATTACCATTATGGATCAAATTCGACCCATAATAATAAATAATTAAATATCCACACACTTTTTCCTCTTTGAAAGTAAATAATTAATATTGTGGTTGAATCACTAATCAAATGCCTATGGGCTCTGTCAGTGTTTTTACACTAACCTTTTCATTCTATGTCCTAGTTCAAGAGGAAACATCTGATCTTGTTCTCCCGATGATATTAACGTGGGCTGCTTAAAGAGAAAATTAAAGAAATGGAAATTACTGTTAATAATATAATCAAGGAAACATGAACACACAAAAATATTATAATTTATTTGAATAATTAATCGAACCTGTTTGATCTTAGGAAGATTAGAAAGCTTTCGACCTTTTAGCATGTAGTGGAGCTGTTATACAATCTTACTCAAATAAATCAGAAAAATAAGTCTCAAGCTACTAGATAGCTACTAGATATGACAAACATCAAGTGAACAATAATCAAACAACAAACTGAAAAATAAAGAGCACAACTGATTTACGTGGTTCGATCAAATTGATCTACTCCACCGGAAGGGAAACACAAAAAGGATTTCATTATCAAGATCAAGAAGGATACACCCAATACACCCTCATATACAACACAAAGAACACTACAAACACAAAAGGACTGCTCTGTTATATTAGCCAAAAGAAAAAATGATATATCAGATCCCCCAAGTATTTATCTCACACGTGCCTACACAAAACAGATCATTCTAGAAGATATGATTTTTGTTGAGTAAGGAAATGCTTTCATAAAAGACATGCGGAAAACTTTGCCACATCAGCTTATGACTAAAGTCATACCAGCTAATTGTATTCAGGACCAAATATAACAATTCTCCACCTTTGGTCTTGATAAACAATCCAATATGAAACCGAGTCCCCCTTTCCTGTCAGCCAATTCTTCACAGATGAATCACATTAGCCAAATCTAAGCTGTCTTGGAACTTGGCTGCTGGAACAACCTTAGTTAGCATATCATCTAAGTTCTTCGAAGTATGAATCTTTTCAATCAATACTGTCTTCTTAGTTACTTCCTCTCGAATGAAATGTAACTTTACATCAATATGCTTTACATCAATGTATCTTTGACACATATAATTCTTCCAATTTCTCTCAAACACCAACAGCTGTAGTTTCTTTTGAAACCTCACATAGAACTCTGTCTCCTAAACCTAGAATTAGTGAACTATATGCCTTTTTCAGCAAGTTCTTCTTCTCATCATCCTTTATATCAGTAGGTAGCTTCTCTTCACCATCTAAAGCAATATCCAAACCTTCCTTCACCAGCACAGCCTTCATCTTCATTTTCCATAGCCCAAAATCATTTTCACTAGTAAACTTTTCTACTTCAAATTTCGTACCCATATTTGAGTTTGGTTGCAAAGACCCAGAAATTCCAAGCTACTTCTCCAATCGACTCCGATTAACAAGTAAAAGCTTGATCCAGAAGCTTTGATACCCGTTTGTTATACAATCTTACTCAAATAAATCAGAAAAATAAGTCCCAAGCTATTGGATATGACAAACATCAAGTGAACAATAATCGAACAATAAATTGAAAAATAAAGAGCACAACTGATTTACGTGGTTCGATCAAATTGATCTACTCCACGAGAAGGGAAACACAAGAAAGGATTTCATTATCAAGATCAAGAAGGATACACCCAATACACCCTCATAAACAACACAGAGAACACTACACATACAAAAGGGCTGCTCTGTTATATGAGCCAAAAGAAAAAATGATATATCAGATCCTCACAAGTATTTCTCTCACACGTGCCTACACAAAACAGATCATTCTAGAAGATATGATTCTTGTTGAGTAAGGAAATGCTTTCACAAAAGACATGTGGAAAACTTTGTCACATCAGCTTATGACTAAAGTCATACCAGCTAATTGTATTCAGGACCAAATATAACAGGAGCAATTCTCTCTTCTCTTCAATATAATCCTTACACATCACCTGCCCAAATATAAAATTCATAAAACTAGACTTTGGTTTAATTACTAAAGTTGCTTAAAATGTTATAGGGAGAAATCAGAAATCTAATCAACAACCTACACAAAACGCAATCCTATTAAAACTAGGAAAAGTTTATTAAAATGTTATGGATTAAAGTCCAATAAGAAGTCAGAAATCTAATTGACAAGCTAATCCTGAAGATTAGGTAAATAATTAATTTTAGGGCTTCTCTTAAATAGTTTAGTTGTTTCTAATAATTAATTTTCAATTTCTAATAGTTTGATTGTTTCCATCAAAGCTTCCTTTTTAAGAAAAAAAATCCACATAAAAAAAAATTCAAAAAATATTGAATCAGTCTGTGTTAAAAAAAAATCAAAAAAGATTGAAAAATCTCAAATATAAAACCCAATCTCCATTGGAGAAATCAAAAGAGATTGAAAAATCTCAAATATAAAAGTCAATCTCTATCGGAGAACTCTTCCACCCACCAAATACCATAGTTAATGCGTAAAACTAACGGTCAAACCCAATGTCTTATAGCCTCCTCCAAATCCTGACCGGATTCTAGCTTATGTATGTTAATTATTAAGGTTAGGGGTGAGTTTGTGTAATTTTCCCCAAAAGTCACTAGAGAGGGTGTAATTACTCAAACACCATAGTTAATTAGTTAAAGCTTAAAACTATCGATCAAACACAAGGTCAAGGTATCTTTTTGTATTTAATTAATTAGATTCTAGCTCACGTATGTTAATTATTAAAGTTAGGGTATGTTTATGCAAATTTACGAAAACCTCTCTAACTCCCTTAATTTGTCAGGTGTTTGAGGCAACAAAATACTTATAGCCTCCTCCAAATCCTGAACTCGAAACAATCCATTTTCCATGTGTTCCTCCTCCAAGCAAACTGTAAACCCCAGCACAGCACAAAACCAACCTCTTCATTTTCTCCGGAAACTGCACAGCCATGCTGTTCCCAACAAATCTACCATAACTAATCCCAACTAAACTCATTTTACTCACACCATGTCTCTCCAACATCTTCATCGGACAATCAGCCTGGAACAACTCCGTTCTTTCCAGGTTGCGTGTGTACGAGTAGTCCCCGAAAAAGAGTAGGTCGGGAATGTAAACGTTAAAACGGTCCGTGAAGTGGCGGAGATGTTTGCAGTATTGCCACGTTGCGTTGGCTCCGAAACCATGGATGAGGATGAGATTATGTTTGGATTGGATAGGGGTTTTGGGTACCCAACAGCAGGGGCGGCTCAAGGGTATCCGGGGCCTTAGGCGAAATTATAAAACGAGGCCTTGGATGTGTATGTCAAAATATATTAAATATACAGTAAAAACAGTTTATTTAAAATTAATTTTTCTTGCTTTTTGGGATGCAAAATTGTTTATTAAATTTTTGAATTCTAAATTTTCTAACAATTTTTTTTCAATAGATAATATAGCTAATCCATTCAATCTTTCTTGTAACATTGTTGATCTCAAGTAAGATTTTATTAATTTTAATTTTGAAAAACTTCTTTCTCCTGAAGCGACAGTTATTGGTATGGTTAATAATATTCTATAAGCAATGAATGCATTTGGAAAAGAATCAACTCTTTTTATATAGTTAAGTACTTCAAGAGGAGTATCTATGTCATCTTGTAAAACTTCTTTTAAAACTTTTAATTCAGAAAATAAATCTAAACCATCAATATCCGAAAGCATGTCATGTTTCAAAACACTTTCAAGATTTTGGCAATATTTTTTCAAATTGTCATCATCTAATGACTTTAATTTTTTAAACTTAAATAAAAACCCAAAAATATTATCATACAGTTGAAATTGCTCAAACCTTTTCCTAATTGAAGAAATAGCTTGATCTACTAAGTATAAAAAATAATCAATTCTAAAAGACTCTTCCATAGACAGAATTCTCTCATCATTATCATTCTCATCAAACTGTTTTTTCCTCCGAATAACACGTTTTTCATGAAAAATAGGTTCAATGTCCATTTCTTTTGCAATCTCTACAGCTGAAATCATAGCATTTGCAAATCCACTTTCTCTAAATTTTTCGAAAAAAGAAATTAGACCTTTTAATTGATCTATGGCAACATCAATTTGCATATCTTCATTTTGTAAGTTCTTACTAACAGAATTAACAGCAAATAATATATCATACCAAATAATCATACCTAACAAAAAATCAAAATTTTCTAATTCATATGTTGCTAAACAATTTGCTTCACTCTTTGTTTTAGGATCTTCACTAGTTTCCGCTAGTTGAATTAAAGCATCTCTAATTTGTGGAGCTTGAAATCTTATTGCTTTAACACTTTCTATACGACTCTCCCATCGTGTTTGTGACAAAGATTTGACAGTTAAATTGGGGATATTAACTTGTAAAATTTTCCATCGTTTTGTTGAAGAAGAAAATAATGAATATATACGTTGTATAGTACCAAAAAATGAAATAGCTCTAGGACAAGATTTTGCCATATCACAAAGAACTAAATTAAGACTGTGACAACCGCATGGAGTATAAAATGCTCTAGGATTTATTTCTAATAGTCTTTTTTGTACACCTTGTTCTTTTCCTTTCATGTTAGACCCATTATCATATCCTTGTCCTCGTACATCATTGATATCAAGTTTTAAACTTTTTATTGCACTCACAAGTTCATTAAAAAGGCCTTTTCCCGATGTATCAACTACTTTTAAAAATTCTAAAAAATATTCTTCTATTTTTATTGGAATTTTTGAAACATCTACACATCTTAGTATAAGTGTCATTTGTTCTTGATGACTTGCATCCGGAGTACAATCAAGTATAACTGAAAAATATTTTGCGTCTTTAACTTTCTTAATAATTGAATTTTTAATTTCAAGTGCTAGCATTTGTATCAACTCATTTTGTATATTGTGTCCAAGGTAATGATTATGAATTTCACCATTTTGAATTCGTCGAATATGTTCTTGCATTGTTGGATCAAATTCTGCTATCATTTCAATTAGACTTAAAAAGTTTCCATTATTTTCTTGATAGATTTTCTCATTCTTTCCACGAAAAGCCAAATTGTTTTTAGCAAGATTTTTCACCACAACAATAATCCTTATTAATACTTTTTTCCAATGTTCTCTTTCCTTGTTAATCTTTTCCTGGATATCTTTATCAATTGTTTTATTCTTTAACAATCTTACTTGTAGATCAACCCATGCATTCATATTAGTTATATGTTCGTTGCTTGTTTCATGGCTTTTAATCTTAGTGCTAAGATTTTTCCAATCTTTAGTGCCGTCATTACCTAGTTGATTTTTGTTAAACTTTGTGTTAAACAATTTGCAACAAAAACAATAGACTTTATCAAATTCTTTGGAATACACTAACCATCTTCTATCATGTTTTTCTCCGTTGGGCAATTTTCTAATATAGTGTGTGGCAGAGAAATGCCTACAATTTTCATCTTTTGGGAAAATTATATTGTTTTCTCTAATTGGGCCCTTTTCTATTATTAAATCTCTTATCTTATTATCAATGTTATCCCAATTTCCAGGATCATAGATACTATCGGAGATAATTGTTTCTACATTTTTTTTATTTTCCCCTGTATTTTTTTCATGTTCTTCATTTTGTTCAATGTTATCTATCAATTCAGTTGGATTTGATTGTTCAGCCATTAAATTTTCATTCAAGTCTGTACTTTTTTTGCTACTTGTGACAAATTTATCCAGAGCCCCTTTTTGCGATTCAACTAATTTTTCTATTCTTCTCCTTTTTTTGAGTTTTTCGTATCCGGATTCGTATTTTCTATTAGACATGTCTTCTATCTATTGTCTAATATCAGATTATCAATTATAAACACTTAAAAAAAACAAATAATTAAGTTATAGATGAAAATAAATAAATAAAATGACAAAAAAAAAATTAAAGTAACAGAGTTTAGAACAATAAAACCTGGAAGGCCGGAATGTTGATAGAAAGAAGATATGGTAAGAGAGTTTGATTGCAACAGGTTTGATTTCAATTTGCAGATTGCAATAGAAGGATTTGATTGAATATATAATATATAAAACAATAGATTTATTAACAATATATAATAAAAAATATATATAACAGTTGAAACTTGAAAGAAAAATAAATAACATTAATGAGTATTTAAGTCCACTTAAATGTGGTTTACTTGAAAATAGGAATATTTTACTTGAAAATAGGAATAAATGGTAATGTAGAAGTAAAAAAGAGATATTTTTTGAATAATAAATAGAAAGAAAAATACTGAATATTAATTGTTAAGATATATATGCATATTTTTTGATAATGAAAATATGGGGCCTTGATTTTAGGTGGGGCCTTAGGCAACTACCTTAGTTGCCTATAGCATCAGCCGGCCCTGCCCAACAGTGCATGAACGTGTTATTATCAAGGTTTGTCGAGACTGGGCGGAGACTTGCATTCTGGAAGGAGTGACGATATAACCAATTCAGAGATGTCGTGAAGCTGAAACATTTTGACAATTTTAGATGATCCAACATTGGAATTCAATAGTGCTGGCAAAACGAGCCGGCCCGGCTTGTTAGGCTTGGGCCCGTTAGGCCTGTCTACTAAACGGGCCAGGCCAGGCCTGGCCTACCAAGGAAGACGGGCCAAGCCAGCTTGTTAAAGCAAAAGTGGGGCCTGGCCTGGGCCCATGGCCCACGTAAGGACAGGCCGAGCTTAAACGGGTCGGGCCTAATGGGCTTAAACAGGCTGGGCCTAGTGGGCTTTAACGGGCCGGCCCGATGGGCTTCGCATTTATTTTTTCAAATACAATATTATTTTTTATACATTGTAATAATTTTGTGTAATTATCAATGTAATAATCTTAATATGAAATATAACATTAAAATAATAGTATATAAATAATATATTAAATAAATAAAATAAATTACAAAATAATTGAAAGAGTGAGTGAGAGATGTTGGAGATTGTAGAGAATAGAGAGAATAAGAGAGTAGGGAAGTAGAGAAAATGTAGAGAATGAGGTGAGAGTGATGGGGGTATTTATAGGAAAAAATGAGGTGAGTGTATAATTGGAAAAAATGTAAAAGATTTTAAAAAAAATGTAATTTTTAAAAGTTTTGGATATTTTTTTCTCTCCCAACAGTCACCTGGCTAATTACAAAAGCAACCCCTCAATTCAAATTTTGAAAAAAAAAAAAAAAATCAAAAATTCAAAAATTTGAAAAAAAAATTCTGACGGCCACGTCAAGGCCCGTTAGAAAAAAAAATTCAAATTTTTTTAATGGGCCACGGGCCTGGCAGGCTTTACCGGGCCTTACCGGGCCTAGCCCGGTTTTTCTCTAGGGGGCCCGGCCTGGCCCACTATCTTAACGGGCTTGGGCCTGACCCGTCAGGATAGTGGGCCGGGCCTGGTGGCCCGCCGAGGCCCGACCCATTTTGTCAGCACTAGAATTCAACAAGCTAAATCGCCGAAAGTTGTTTCCAATAGATCATTTGAATTTTATTCGTACCGTGCATGAATGGAAAGGGATATTTACCTAATCTTAAATAATAAAGGAAACATTCTATTTAACTTAAAACTAGAAAGCTAAATCCTAATTAATCCCGGTTTCTACGTGACTTGTCTTCTAAGTAGTACTAACCTAGCTAGAATACTTGTTAGCTGCCCTTGTAGGTTGTGAAAAAAAACATTACAATGATCTAGAAAAATACTATCTACACCAGATTTATATATATATATATATATATATATATATATATATCATTAAAATAACCTAATTACAATTTAAGGACTAAATATTTCAAACAAAATAATTCTTTTAAGTTGTTAAAAGGCAAAAAATCACCCGCGATTGCATTTAAAATATTTCTTTTCAAATCCTCCAAAGATAACATACTTCCAATATTATTATAATTTTATATTATACAAATTTCTTTCTTTTAATCTATAACTTACAATAAACAATTATTAAATAAATAAATAATACTAATAAACTTTAATCACATTTGTCACTTTCAACTCAACCTTAATATTTATTTATTTTAAAAATCAAAATTATTTCTATATTAATCGTGAATAATATTTATTTACATTATTATAAAGACGAACTTTTGTCTTTTGGTAGTGCTTCAACTCTGCTGTTTACTTGATAAACCTTCAAAATAATTATTGTTATTGATCATAACGTTGTTAAATGGACGTATAACCGGTGGCGGAGCTATAAATATAAAATAAAAAAATAAAAAAATAATTAAGGGCCAAAATAAAAAAAAATAAATAAAAACTTTTAAAATATAAATATAATTTCATAATTTTATAAACTCGTTTTACAAAACTTAAAAAAAAAAACAATTAGTGAGGCCCTCTTCCTTTTCCCTAAGGCTGTGTTTGGTATAAAGGAAAGATGGAGGGAGGGAGAGGGTTGGAGGGAGAGGAGAAGGGAAGGAGAGCAAATCTCTTGTTTGGTTGGAGGGAGAAGTGGGGGGAGAGGGGGAGAGGAGGGAGAGCTTCTCCTTCTGGGCCCACCATATTGGATCCCTCCAATGATGGGTGGATCACAATGGAGGGAGAGTGATGGGGGGAAAAGACAAAAATACCCTTCATTTTTATACTAACCTCTAATTTTTTAAAGGGCAATATAGTAATTTTATAAATTATATACCAATCCATCCATCCAACTCTCTTTTCAATACCAAACAATATGGAAGATATATATTATCCTCTCCATCCCTCCTACTTTCTCTCTCTCTTAATTCATCCATCTCGTATACTCTCCCTGTCTCCTACCAAATATAGCCTAAGTGTAAATGTGTAACATTGTAACAATATGTTCGATCCTTGCCTTTAGGTTTTTCAATTGTTTTTGGGATAATAGAGTCGGTGATTTGCAAGACATGGTCAGGGACCAATTAAGAAGACATGAAATTTGGTAAATATAAATATATAAAACAATTCAAGTTTTTGTAGCTTATAAAATAATTATTTATAGTTTAATTTAAGAAATAACCAATAAAAATTTTAATAGATGTTTGGTAAATTAACTTTATGAATATTCAACTTAAGGAAAAAATAAAAGAAAAGTGTGTTTCGTAAACTTTAATTGATTATTAAAAAATATCTAAAATGATATAATTGTGTTAAGATGTAGTTTATTATTATTCAAGTTTTTATTTCATTTTTCATTTTTTCTAGCTTTTTCAATCATTCCACTCACACCCCCCCGTTTTTTTTTTTTTTTTTTTAATCGTCCATTTTCCAATTATATATATATATATATATATATATATATATATTTCAATTCTTGTCTCATTTTATTTCTTAGTTTTTTTTTTTTTCCATATATTTTTTTAATACGCTCTTATTTTTTATTTGTCATTTTCAACTACCTTTTACAAAAACATTTATCGGATAAGGGCCTTAACATGCCTTGGGCTTAAACAAAGTTTGATGGATTTAAGGAGTAATTGCACAAACCCCCTTAAGTTTATGCCTAATTGCAGCTAAATGGACTTTAAACCTCCCCTAGCATTGGTTGGCTTCAATTAAATTTAATGTTTGACCAAACTTTTAGAGTAAAATGACTTTAATTCCCCTATTTGTATATTTTAAAACCTAAAATAAATAATCAAATAAATATTATATAATAAAATCAATTTTAATAAAAATAACAAGGATAATGTTATTATTTTTTAAAAAATATTCATCACCTATTTTCAGAAATATATTATATAATATATAATAAAAAAAGTTGAGTATAATGTGCAATTAACCCGGAAAAAATAATAACATTATCCTCAATATTTTTATTATATATTATATAATATATCTCTGAAAATGGTAAAGAATATCTAAAAAATTAACAACATTATTCTTATTATTTTTAATAAAAAATTAAATTTAAATTATATAATATTTATTTAATTATTTATTTTAGGTTATAAAATAATATAAATAGGGGTATTAAAGTCATTTTATCCTAAAAGTTTAGTCAAAGTTAATTTTAACGGAAGTTAACCAATATTATGGGAGGTTTATGTAATTTTGAACAAAATGTCCATTTAACTGCAATTAGATTTAAAATCATGGGAGGTTTGCGCAATTACTCCATTTAACTATTTAAGAATCATATCCTCACCCGGCTCAAAGTAAAGGCCTATATCACCAACTATCCACCAAGACAAAAGGCTTGTTTGTTTTTGTCTCTGAAAACATAAAGTCACCTCATCAAACATTTTTGTTTGTTTTTTTGAAAATCTGAAGTCTGAGAATGACCTAAATTTGTATGAGAAAAAAAAAAATTGAAATTTTGGACTCTTATTTGAAGTCTTATAGGACTTCAATTCTTTTACTTTTTTTTTTTTACCCAAACTGCCCTCAACAGATCCGGTGGCTTCGTTCATTCCAACCCATTGAAGATTCGATTATTTTCTAGATCGTTATGCAAGTTCCTCTTCCTCCATCTTCCGCAACCAAATTCGACAAACTCATTCACAGATCTGGTGGCTTCGTTCATGGTGAATATGCGGTGACTTTGCTGATCTTCACCTGATGGTGAAGAGAGAGAGAGAATCGGTTACTGGTGAGAGAGGGAGAGAGGAAGAGAAGAAGATAAGCAGTGGAGGAGAAAGAAGATTAATTAGGGGGGGAGTGATTGTCGGAGGAGAAAGAAGAGAATAGAGATTGGAGAGTGATTGGCTAAGGTGAAAGAAAATATTATATAATAAAATCAATTTTAATAAAAATAACAAGGATAATGTTATTATTTTTTAAAAAATATTCATCACCTATTTTCAGAAATATATTATATAATATATAATAAAAAAAGTTGAGTATAATGTGCAATTAACCCGGAAAAAATAATAACATTATCCTCAATATTTTTATTATATATTATATAATATATCTCTGAAAATGGTAAAGAATATCTAAAAAATTAACAACATTATTCTTATTATTTTTAATAAAAAATTAAATTTAAATTATATAATATTTATTTAATTATTTATTTTAGGTTATAAAATAATATAAATAGGGGTATTAAAGTCATTTTATCCTAAAAGTTTAGTCAAAGTTAATTTTAACGGAAGTTAACCAATATTATGGGAGGTTTATGTAATTTTGAACAAAATATCCATTTAACTGCAATTAGATTTAAAATCATGGGAGGTTTGCGCAATTACTCCATTTAACTATTTAAGAATCATATCCTCACCCGGCTCAAAGTAAAGGCCTATATCACCAACTATCCACCAAGACAAAAGGCTTGTTTGTTTTTGTCTCTGAAAACATAAAGTCACCTCATCAAACATTTTTGTTTGTTTTTTTGAAAATCTGAAGTCTGAGAATGACCTAAATTTGTATGAGAAAAAAAAAATTGAAATTTTGGACTCTTATTTGAAGTCTTATAGGACTTCAATTCTTTTACTTTTTTTTTTTTTACCCAAACTGCCCTCAACAGATCCGGTGGCTTCGTTCATTCCAACCCATTGAAGATTCGATTATTTTCTAGATCGTTATGCAAGTTCCTCTTCCTCCATCTTCCGCAACCAAATTCGACAAACTCACTCACAGATCTGGTGGCTTCGTTCATGGTGAGTATGCGGTGACTTTGCTGATCTTCACCTGATGGTGAAGAGAGAGAGAGAATCGGTTACTGGTGAGAGAGGGAGAGAGGAAGAGAAGAAGATAAGCAGTGGAGGAGAAAGAAGATTAATTAGGGGGGGAGTGATTGTCGGAGGAGAAAGAAGAGAATAGAGATTGGAGAGTGATTGGCTAAGGTGAAAGAAAATATTCTTTAATATTATTTTTTAATATCTTTTAATAATGATTAAATATACTATGGTAAATACCAACATAAGAGGTGTAAAAATGATCAATACCGCAAATGTGAGAGGAGTGACAAAATAATAATATCCCATAGTAATATATATAATTTTATTTAACATAAAAATAATATTTTTGTAGAATATAAATTAAAAGGAGCTATAATTTTATTTAAATAATGATATATTATTTTTGGATTAACAAGATATAAGTACATAATAAATAAATATAATAATATATAACAATCATTGATGCAAGGGTATAAATGTCAAATTATGGATTTTCAGATGTTTTTATTTTTAAAAAACAAACAGCTTAACACTTAATTTAGACTTCAGAAAATAAAAACAAACATATTGCTCAGACTTCAGACCCAATTCATAATTTTAAGTTTTTAGACCAAAAAATAAACACCACCAAACTGTTTTACACGATATTAAATATTAATTGAGGATTTAACTATTATGTATAGACGGTATAGTTTTCTCCGGGAAATAGTTAGTTTTTTTTACACTATATTTGGTTTGATGGAAAATAAAGGAAATGACAGGAAATGACAGTGTGAAAAGGAAAGGAATAGGTAGAATAGTGGTTTTAATGATTATTGTTTGGATGGTTATGCGTGGAAAGGAAAGGAAATGATAGTGATTTTATTTTATTTATGAAAATACTCCTTTTTTAACAATATGAATACAAACAATATATATAGTTATTTTTGGGATTTTGAAAAAATTATTAATGCTGGATTCCTTTCCTTTCTTTTCCTTTCCTTTCCTTTTCTTGCCTTTCCTTTCCCTCACTTTCCTCCCAAATTTGGATGGAAACCAAAGTGTTTAAAATAGAAAGAAATTATTCCACTCATTTCCTTCAATTTCCCTCAATTTCCTTTCTTTTCCCTCTTATTTAACCACCCAAACAAGAAATTAGAAATCCTCATAAATCCTTTCCTTACCTTTCCTTTCTCTCAAATTCCTTCAAACCAAACATAGTGTTATGGTTTTTTTTTTTAATTTTTTAATTTTTATAGACCATTAAATTGAAATTTAATAACTGGAAATTAACCCAACAACTATATCATACCTGTATATAGTTGCTGAACCCAATGAACATTTAATTATAAATAATATATCAACAAATCAAAATATACGCCAATATGGGCGTAGCTTACCTAGTAGATGAACGAGCTTGGGTTTAGGCAAATGACTCTCAGATCAGTGGTTTGAATCCTGCGAATGACGAAAGATTTCAAAAAAAAAAAAAAATTGGTCCCGAATTAATAGATATTGTTAAAATAAAAATAAAAAATCAAAATATACAACAATCAAATGAAGCCCGTTAAACTCAAATTCTGTATACCTTTTTTTTTGTCCTTTTAACTTAAAATTGCAAATGATATTAAACAAAAAACATATATATATATATATATATATATATATAACAAATCACTATATGGTCCAGATTGTTTCGGGTTTCAACTGGACTCAGCTCCATTTATAAAAGTCCAGCCCGGACTCAAAATTTTATATATTGAATCCATACTAAATTTGGGTTTGCTACAGTACCGAGCTGTGTCGGCCCTTATTCATAACTCAAACTGGTCCGCCAGTATCTCGCTAAATCCACACAGAACTTAGACCATTCCCAACAAGATTCTCTATTTTTCCTTACAATTAAGAAGCCAATTGTATTTTTTACGAACAAGGAGCCATATAACGGAGTGAAGACTCCAACAAGCCTCTATGAAAATGGCTTCCTATTAGTAGGGAGGATGAATTTGGACCATGGATTATTTGGGTTTAAATATATATTTTTTTGGATTAAATAAAAAATAGGGAGGATGAATTTAGACCATTGGATATGAGTGATGTGGATTCATCCTAACTATCCATTTCATTTGAAGAGAGAGGTAAAAAAAAAAAATAGGGAGGATGACTTCTCTTCCTAAATTTAGGGAGCCTTTGGCCGGAATTAAGATAGGGAGCCTTTGGCCGAAATTAATATAGGGAGTTGGATAGGGAGCCTATTGGATCACTTTCCGATTCATCCTCCCTAAATATAGTCAATGAGGTCCCCAATTCCAACCTATTGGGGATGCTCTTAGTACTCGACACGTACTCGACACGTACCCGACACATACCATGCATCTTTTCAAAACCCAAGCCCTTATAGTATTTTCCACCATACTCTAAATTCATGTCTCCAATAAATTTTTGAGTATGGGTTGCTCCCACCATACTCTAAAATCATGTCTCTAATAAATTTTTTAGTGTTTCTAAGATTGATACTCTAAATTTAGAGTACCAAATCTCATACTTTAAATTCACTTTTCAACATTTTTTATTCCATTTATATCCTTTTACTTTTGTAATTAAATTCAATTAATGTATAATAAATTTTAATTTATAAATTTTATTAACATTAAAATCATACCATTACAAATGTCTTATCTAGATCTTTGTAATGAGTTCAATATTGAATATTAATTAATAATTTTTTATTATGTTTTCCTCATTTTCATTTTATTAGTTTGTTATAATTTTCTCTAAAAAAATATATCTTATTACATATTAGTAATTATAAGTTAGTAATAAAATAAAAACAAAAACATAGTATTAATATTAAAAATTACAATAACATAAAAATATCAAAATAAGGATAGGAAAAAAAAAAACAAAAAACTTGCAACAATATCATTAACATTTCTTTATCAAAATAAATTTAATTACTTTAAGATGACAACCGATTGAAATCTTTATTTATACTAAATTAAAGTGATAATTCATAATAGTAACCTTTTCCTCTACATATATTATTATCTCTTTATCAAATGATTATACAAAAGACGCAAGTTGTCCCTAGCCTGGTGCTATTGTATTTTGGTGAAAAAATTTGATAAAAAAAAATTGTTTGAAAAGTTAGAAAAGAAATAATTAGATTGGGAAAATTAGTTGAAAAATATTATATAAGAAATAAGCAAGTTAAGAAAATCAGTTGAAAAATGTTAGAACCTAAAAATTAGTTAATAAAAATTCATACACTAATAAAATATTATATTTTTATAAAATTGTAAAAAAAAGTAAAAATGTTATTAAAAATAATATGCATTAAAATTTAGTTGAACAAAAATTTATTAAAGAAAATAAAAAATAATAATAAAAATATAAGTTATTTGAAGATATAAATAGACATAGGGATAGAGATATGGATAAGGATAAAGATAGAGACCATGGTGGAGGGGAAAAAAACCTAGAGATAGAATGCGAAAGAAATATTCCTTTTTAAAACCCTATTTTAGAGATAGTGATGGAGATGTGATGGGAGATGCTCTCACAAGTTGCACACTACTCCCACCCAGTCACCGTACAAAAATTAGGAGGGAAACAAAGATGAAAAAAAAAAAGCGGCAAATCCCGAAACTTCTCTCCCATTATTCTCTCAGTTGTACCAATGGGCAATGGCTTCTCATTTCGTCTCAATCTTTCACTCTTTGTTTCTCGCTGTCAGTCTTCAGATTCAAAGGTAAGTTTCTTATTCATTGTATTATCGAACTTTAAACGAAATCGCTCTTTTTTTTTTTCACGATTGATTGCGTCTGTTCCGATTCGATTGATGTTCTGTTGATTAATTAACTGAAAATTCTTAGCTCGAGATTTATTTATAGATGGAAAAACTGTGATTTGGAGAACAGTTCAGCTAAAAGATCTGAAACCATGGCTGTTTAATGTGAATCGTTGGATGTGCAATTGATACATTGCGATTTCTTTTTGAGGAAGTTTCATTAATACAAATTAAATTGGGATTAGAAGTTAGAAACTGATATTAATTCATCACTATGTTATTTTGGAACTTTATTCATTAACGGGAAGATTACTAGTTGAATGATGATTTTTTTTTGGGTAGTATGACATTGCGTATTCTTTCTGTTCTGGAATATAATTACTAGTCTTGATTTAATTTTGATGAAATACTGAAATCGTAGTGATTCTAAAATGCGGCAATAGTTGCATTTCTTAAAAGTTCTTTTGTAATTTTTCTTTCCTTATATTTGCGGATTTGATTTCTTGTCGAGGTTGACCGAGTGAGATGGATGGGTATCCCCTTTTAGGTCTGCAAATCGGGACATCGTGAACGGTTTCGTTACAAATTCTGGATTAATCAATCTCAACTCTCAAGGCACCCAAATGATATGTTAAATATTGTTCACAGCAGAAGCTATCAGTAAGATTTTCTTGTCTGCTTTGTTCATCTGTATACACACCCACATAGACATGCCAGTTTGCTGAAAACTGTTAATGTATTCTCGTTCTTTCTTTTACACTTTCTTATACTTGTATATCCATATTTACATATGTTAGTAATTGCTGTTAGGAAAAGACGCAATTTAAAGTTTAAAGACTCTAACAACATGCTTTGAAGATGGTCTAATTTTAAACTTTATTATACATTCGACTTAGATGCTTAAACTCTTGCCCTCATACAACCTTTAACTACATGCATTTGTTTCTTTTACATAGTTTTATGGGCTTATGAATGAGAAAAAAAGTACTATCACTTGTAATCCCTAAGATTTGAAGAATGGCTATGAATGTGACAATAAAAAATATTATTGTCACTGATAATCCCTAAGATTAGAAGAATGGCTCAAATTTGAGCATGACATTACACAATTACAAACTTTCCAACCATTTACATGTTATAAGTATCATGAGGTCAGAAAAACTTTAACAACATTTTTATTTACGATCCACTAGCTGTTAGTCTTGTTCAAGTACATGGTCGTATGGGCATTCTGAATCTGGTCCCACTCATTACAAATGCATCAGAATCTATGTCTTATTTCCATCTGCCTTACCTTGTGTCCTTTGCAACTTGCTAGCTGGGAAGTGAAGTCTAGCCATCAGGGGACGGGGTGCCCGTAAATTCTGGTCAAACCCCCTCACACAAACAAATCCTGTAAATCATTTTCAGACAAATTGAGCACTAGCCGATCATATGAAGTAAGGTCAATTAAGAAATACTCTCAGAAGAATAATAGGTTCTAGCATTTTTACTTCTTTTGGCCAGACAAAGCTTGCTTAAGTGAGGATCTATATCTACGTCTCTGTGCAAATGGTAAATGGTTTTGAATAACTGGTTTAGAATGAGCAAAGTAGGACCGACAGATATTGTATGAGCGTGATATATTAGACTGATGATTGTTCACTCCACCACTCTTGATTTATACTACCCACCACCCTTTGCCCCTTAAGATATACTCTTTGTTGACCAGCTGTTTAATCAAGATGGCAGTGTGTTGGTATATACATGCATCTCTCTCTCTCTCTCTCTCTCTCTCTCTGCCATACATACGCACACACGAACACAATCACTAGGCCAATCTCTCCGTTTTATCAAGATGGCAGTATGCGTATTCTTAGTGTATAGTTTTGAAGCTTTATTTGAGGGTATAACCTAGGAGCATTTGCCTAGTTTCTATGTCCTATTGATATTGTTGTTGTTATTATTATTATTCTTCATTATATTTCAAAGTATGTTTTACCTTCTGTCCTGGATGCATGTATTATTGTTTTGAGACATAGATGTAATACTATTGTTAAAATTATTCACTTCTGTAAAATTCTACAATATGTATTAGTATTTCCAGTACCTAATTACCCTAATAATCAGACCTTTTCAACTCTGATTCAGTCCCCACTTGATATGGGATCTATTTACATCAATCTATAGCCTTAAAATCTAAGTTACATTACGTCCCCAATCCCATTCTGCATCATATAGTGAATTTTGTCCATAACTCATCTGAAAACATCCCTGCTAGTGAAATTAATAAATTTGTCTTCTACCCCCTTTTCCAAAAGAAAAGACTTACTAACCAATAACAAAGTTTCCATGATTTTTAGGTAAGTAAAATGTATATCATAATGTAACCATCCTTTGTTTGCTTGTGAATGTGCACATTGTGGTGTGAATTAATAACAATTTAATTAAAAAGATTCAGATCTGATGGTCTCATGGGCATCAGAAGCATCTGTTTTCTGGGGCACATGAATCTTTCTTAAAATATATGTTCTGATGCTTGTACATGTGCTCAAGAAACAACTAGGTTTTTGGTGGCTAAATTTAGAATCAGAGCTTCCCAGAGTAACTAAATAACAAATTGACATTGTGACGTACCTCTCCAGAAGCAGTGTTGAATGCCTTCTGTTGTTAAACCTAACAGACAAAAACAGAAGTTGAATGCCATTGTTTAATCGCACATAAAATATTAGTCATTCTCTACTACCATTTTTACCTTTAAATATTGAAGGTACGGAGGTTCCGAAATAGACAGTCCGCCTTGGTAGGTTCCATATCCACTCCCTAGGAACAGTTATTGGGCACAAACTGGAATCATGGTCGGCAAATACCTGAGTGGAAATGGTGTGGAAAGGATGAGTTTTAAGTAGTGAATAGGAATTGAATAGTTGAGCACTGGAGTTGAATTTACCTCATTAACTTGGAAGTATGTACCATTTAGGGGAAAGCTCCCTCTCATGGCTGTTCTGCACGGTATCTGTTCATGACAAGTGGCTACCATTGGTTAGCATTTGATATGCACAATCTTTAGAGAACTTGTATGCGGCTATTAAATTTATACTCACCAAAAGTGTCCCTCGAACAACTTGGGACTCTGATTCCCTGAAACTGTTGCACGAAAAACATGTATTCTCACCACACAATTGGCCACACTCTAGTGAATCGCACCTTCTTTCAGGTGGTTGAATAGAATTTGCGGTTTCACCTAAAGTGAGCATTTTGGCATTTTGGCATTTGATGGAACCAATTAGCAAAAGGTCAAATCTAGTCAGAAAAATACAATTGAGTGGCAACATTGACATATTTTTTGACTTCATTAAATGATTTTATCTTAAGCTTTTCAAGAAGAATTTGTTATAGGTTGCTTGCTCACCTGGTGTCCATATAGCAAGGAGGTATCTGCCTGGATCATCAGGTTCCCGTTTATCTAACTGTAATTTGAGCAAGAGCAATTAGTAAGAGAAGAAATTTCAACATAGAATGTTAAATAATATTCCTCATTTACTTTTATCTCTGTAACAGAAATAATGTTCTAGTAAAAACAAGAGTGGAAACTTACCCCATCCAAAAGAGGGTGTGAATCTGGTAGTTCGTAGCTGCAAGATAACTAAGAATTAGTACAGACTGCAAAGAATTTACCTACTTTTAATTCCAAGATATGCAATGTTGCAAAGCATTTCTTTTCTATGCTAAATAGAGTAGCTTTTGTTCGTCAATGAATTTTATGTCATTCTTTAGCAGAGATGCTCTGCTTTTGTTAACCATATTTTTTGATTAATTACCGTGCATTCCATGGATGCAGCTCAGCAACTGTCAATTTGTAGTTTAAATGAGTTTATCCCTTTATTGTGAATGTCACAATTTAGCAGATATTCACCATTTAATTTTTTGGGCGCTCTTTACAACCAGCAGTAAAAAATCTTTCACCGTTTTTGGATGATTGCTTGATAATAGAGAATTAAGAGATGAGTGAATGTCTACTTACACTTGGTGCTTAGGATGATTGCTTGGTAATTAAGAAATAAGAGATGAGTAAATGTCTACTTACACTAGGTGCTCTGTTCGTAGACGATTCACATTTTTGAGCTTGGGCATAGGAATAGATGCTGTTGCTGTTAAAGCAACTAAAGCCTTGGACATATCACCTTCTTGAAGTTCCATACTTTTTTGCATATAATTTTGTAAAGTCTGAGTGAACTCTTCCATGTTAAGTTTGATTGTAGGAATCTCATCAGGATCCTCGCATAATGTATCCTCAATGTCATTTTCTGATATTTCTGTGCACTGTGGTTCTGGTGTTGCTGGTTCTTCAATAATAGGTTCACAGTTATTAACTCCAAATTTTGCCTCTGATTGCTGGTTTCCAACTGATAGTTCAGTTGCTTGGGTTAGAGACAGGGGAAGTTGATTGATTATCACAGGAGGATTATTGTCAGGTATTCTGTTTTCCTCTGCACTCACTATAGCTTTTTCCTCCGGCCCTGGCAGGGCAAGCCTTGAGCTGATTTAACAATGCACTGTTAGTCAACTTATCAGATGTATTTGATACTACATCTTATAGGGATGTTTGTTCCGGTGGGTTTACAGTAAGGGATCCTGGCGTTTCCTACAATATATAATAACATATGTACCCTCTTACCTTGGTCTAACTGGATTTCTTAATTAGCTGATTTATTCTTATTTCTATATGATAATTCAATGTCTATAGATTACTTGAGGGTTCTGGATGATGGTCAACACATGAAAGTGATTGATGCTTCGTCAGACTAAAAATGCATAAAATATAAGGTTCAAAACTAAAAATTAGAACAAGTAAGATGCAAACCTTGCAAATGCACTAGCAAAATGTCTGCATTCTCCTCTCATTGGACACGCGTTGCAATTTGGTTTACTTTTTGTGCAGAAGACCTGCACAAAACTCAAAGAATATATCCCACTCTTATCTTGTTATTGATCAGCAAGAACAAATTGTTTCAAATTAATTTGTGTGCATATGCTTGTTATTGATCAGCAAGAACAAATTGTTTCAAATTAATTTGTGTGCATATGTAACAAACCTTCCCAAATGTAATCATCTGATAATGCAGCTCATACCTGTACATAATATTGCATCAAATTAGTACGCACTTAATTCTAAGAATGGTTATTTATTCAAGAAATAAATGGATTTTATAAGTATAGTAAGATGAAGTGGAATTTATCTTTACAATGTTCTTTGGTCAAGTTTGCATAGTCGGGGCCATAGATATTTTTGAATGGATTCCAGCACCGGGTACCTATACATGGGACAAAAATGTTAGCTGTTTGTTGTGAACACCAATAGTTTACATTATCAATCTGATTATACGTGGTACTCACATTTCTAGGAGATGCAACTGAAGTGACTCAGGCAGTGGTTGAATAGGAACCCATCCAAGTCTTACAGCTATGCGTCCAACATTTGTGTCAACCTATTATAAAAATCATGATAGTTGAGATCTGTTCTCTTTATAGTAGATATATTTGCAATTAATTTTTAACTTACTGGAAAAGCAAGTTGGTGAAGCGTTAGAAGTCGCACACACTCCACGCTTTTCAAGCCTAGTCCCCGTATGCTCAGTAGATACTCTCTAAGAGGACAAATTAAATTTGTTTATGAATAGCAGAGAAGGATGATTTGCATCTTTAGTACATAATATGCAAACAAAACTTTGTATATTGGTATGAGATGTTTTAGAAGTAGCGCTGTAGATTGAGGAAACAATTAGAAGCTGAAGAATTACTTTGCTTGGTCAGGTGGAACATCCCTCAGCCATTCCAGATCAATGCTTCCATGTTCTCTAACCAGTCGGTTCAGGAAATCCTGCATGAATTTTCAATTAAAACCATATGATCTTAAGAGCTTTCCTGTCTCTTGAGTTCATTTATAGATTCAAGATATTTTGTTATGGAATTTTATACTATTACCTTTATTCGTTCAGCAAGCATGTTGTTCATACCCCGTTCCTTGATGGTGTTGGCAATCTTATTAACATCAGCGCATCTTACAGCTTCCCAATCCAATGAGTCCATGGTGTTTGCTGTTTTTTCTCTTTTCATCCCATTTGCTTCCACCTGTCTCCTTAAACTATCCCAGTCATAGTCATTTTTTATCTCCTTGCCGACTCGTCTACTTTTTGCTTTTGAAGAAGCCTGATTATATTCTTTAAGTTCCTTGTGAAATGAGTAAGATGTTTTCTGCTGACCGCTGTTTTGGTTATCAAATGCACTGCTTTCTCCGACATCCGGGCTTTCTCCTGAAAGGTTTGTCAAACTCTGATGTGGCATTTCATTGTGTTGTTCTCGAGGCAGTGATCCATTAATGAATCTAGAATCCCCATATAGACCACTTTGATGCCCTGCAGTTGTATTCTTCTCTTCAAGCATGCTATTGCTTGATTGCTTATCGGCTGTGGAAGATCTTGGTGCTTCTTGAACATTTGCAGTCAGCTCAATTGCATCTGTAGCTTGACTCGTAACTTCAGGAGTTAATGCAATTTGTTCTGTTACACTTCTTTTATCATTGATGTTGGAAACACTAGAAGATCTTGTTTCTTCTCTAGTTATCCCACAGCATTCAACTACAACTGCTGATTTTTGGGTAATATACGAACAGAAATTATGGTGTTGGATACTTGATACTCCTAAATTTTTTTTAGGGTCATCCAAATGTTCCACCTCCTGTCTTTGATTGTCGTGCTCCATGATTCGGAATCGGTTCTTTTCATTCTGTGAGTTCTCATCAGAAGACATATTGCCATTTCCTTGATTGTAAACTTGATGTATCATTCCAGATCCAGTCATCTGTAAAAGCTCCATAAACGAAGTGGAGCTGTTAAGTTTAGATCCATTAGTCAGACTGCCTGGGTCTGAGTTGCTGTCGGAGCTTGATCTTGTTCTTTCAGCATTTTGAATTGAAAAACAAATGGAATTTTGAGGTGAAATTCCAACATTGGTTTCTGTCCTATTTCCTTTAGAACATACTGTCCCTGACCCCTTGATCTCTGTGGTTGATCTGTTGACAATCAAATCTGCATGAGTTTCTGGACCACTTTCACAAGAATTCAACAACTTGCATTTTGACGTATTTGTCAAGTTAATGCAAGTACTGCTTCCTGTGGAATCATTACTGCTGACAACCTCTTTCTCTTCATTATGCTTGAACTCATGGTGAGTAATGGAACCCTGGTCACAAGCTGGTTGATGCAACATCTTCTCATTCCATTCTATGATGTCTTCTGGATTCAGGATGCAATCTACTGGTTCTTCAATCACTGGGCTAGACCCTTCTACATGGCATGGTTTTGTGTTCTTCATTTTGTGGGGAAAATGAGCAGCAAGTGACATGAATGCAGAACTGCAAAAAATGAATTGACAAAGTAAGAGGTTTCCTATCTACCTTAACTATTACATCATGTTTTCTAAGATTAACAAAATTTTAAAAAACTATTTCACCTTGAAAGATGATCTGAAACATTCTGAGTTAGAAAGACCCCAACCACTGAGTCCACAACCGATCCCTTCCATGGAGAGAAGCGTCTATCCCCTGTGGAAATGGCATTTATGACAGTACTTGTTACTAAATTCAGTGTAAAAAAGTAAACTTTCCCAAAAATAGAATTGTTAACAGAGCATGAGAATCATGTACACTAAAGAGATAGGAGGAAGAAAGAATTGAGCTGTGTTTTAGTCAATCAGTAGTACAAGTATATAAAGAGTTGAGAAAGGAAATAAATCAATCTACACTCAATCTATTCTAATTGACTCAATTTAGAGCTGATTGACAACTCAATATATTAGCTAATTGACAACTAATTTCAACGGTTCTAACACCCTCCTCGAGATGGAGCATAGATATTTTCAGTGGCTCAGTGCCTAACTTGAAACAAAGATATTGAAAAGTTTAAAAGGCGATAGATCAAACATCAGAATGGAAGAATATAATATGCATAAAAAATTCAGTGATTCTTTAACAGCCCCCTCAAACTAACTAAAGATGGTGAGATGAAGTAATTTGAGTTTACAGAATTACAACTAAATTATTTGACAGAGATGTTGATGAAATGGCACGACAGAGTAACTGACTTGATAGTTTTTTTTTGAAAGTGGTTGGCACCTCTTTCAAGCCGGTCCTTTTCTATTGAGATGCCTGTCTACTTCAGCACTAATCGATTGGAGTCTAGACCATGCACACAATTTGACTACCTAATTCTTCACTTACTGAGTAATTAATATTCTTGTACTGTTGGTGGACATTATAAAAGGGGTGTAGAATATTATCATGTTCTTTTGTTTGTAGAACACCTATTGATATATTTAATTTTGATTAATCAAAGCTTTAAGATGCGCCATATTTATGTTGAGAGACTTTGTTTTGGTGGGTAAGAAGTTAAATTCCTATGCTTGATTTTTAATAGTATTATATGGTATGTCAGGAAAAAGAAGAGGAAAAAATTTGGAATTCTCTCCCTTGAAATTGGAAAGAGCACAATAGTATCGTATGTTATTACCTACCTACCTACATTCTATCTCGGTTGATTGTGGTTCGAGTTACTGTAAAATCCTTAAAACCCATGTCATTGTTTTGAACTCTTACCATTGTGAAGTGCAATATGGCAACTGGAAAATGTCAGGAAAGTGAATAGCTACCTTGGACAAGATGCATACGGGCTATAAATGAGTCAACACGGCCACTGAACACTTTCCGTTCTTCTTCCCACCACTTTGTGTTCTCTTCATTTGTTCCATCAATACCTTCACTGTTGATATTTTCCAGTAGAAGCTTCCATACTCTATTAGTTTCTTCATCCAGCTCTACCTTAGGCCGTGGGCGCCGTTTCTTGACAAGATTAATTGAACCATCAAATGGTACAACTGTGCCATCTCTGCCATAGAGAATAAGTGCATTCTGCTCGTGATTTCTCATATTGTAAGGGACAAGTGCATATTGCTCTGGGTATTCAATGTTGCTACTTTCCCTGTTGATGTCTAGATGCTGTAATTGCTCTGTGATTGCATCAATAGAAAACATCTGTTTCCATGCTAGTTCTGGAAGAGCACCTGCATCAAATGATTTTTTCTGAAATCAGTAACAATTTGACAGAATTAGTAAGTTAAGTAGATTCTTTCATCAAGTACCTAATGTGCTGGCGGAGAATTGGTGGCCACTATACAAAATGACGTTGTGTTTTTGCATTTTATTTATCCTGGAGGAACCTGATTTGACAAGAGAGTTTCTCTTATTAGTACGCTTCTTTTGAGTCAATGTCTCACGCAACTTTGCCACTAGGATTTCTATGCACGTGTGAGGTCTCTGTAAATTCCCAGTTTGTTGCTTATCACGATCCATTGGTCCTTGGATTTCTGGGTAAGTTGGTTGCATTGTGCATTCTGCTATTCTGGTTAGTGAAGCTAAGTCCCGAACCCGAGTGGGGCATCTGGATCTTTTCCTTCTCAATTTCTCAGTTGGGCTCATAGCCAGGATAGCCTCCAAAATTTGCCTTTTATCTTGAAGACCTGTCCTTGCTTCTCCAAGTGTAGCCGAAACTACCTTATCATTAGATTGAGGAGCTGAAATCCAATCATCAGCTTTTGATGCTGAAGAATCTGTTTTGGTTTCACTTTGAGAGCATGTTGTTTCCAGTGTGACATCTTTTGCAGCTGTGATTGAAGATGATGTGCTAGATGAGGTTGAATTTTGCCCCTTCTCAGTTCGTTTTTTCTTGTAAATGATTGGGAAATGTGCCCATTGCATCTGGTATGATCGAAAATTATGATAGTGAATACCATTCTGGTTAAAGCTGCCAGTGTTTGCATGTTCATTAGCATTACAAGACTTTCTCTTCGGTCCCTGTGCTTGTCCTTGCTCAATCAAGTTTGTGTAGATGCCGCATTCATTTGGTGATGCTCGGGTGCCAATCTGCAACATGACATGTTTAGTGTGGTCCTGCCCATCATTTGTAGTTTCTTGATCTTCATTTTCTGCATTATTCTTTCTGCCAGCATTACTTTTTTGTTGTCGAGGAATTTTCTTAGTAGGAAGTGGTGTTGTTGGTGCTTCTCCTTCAGCCAACGATATGCAATCTCTTAACATTCCATTCACTGAACGGGTGAGCCCATAAGTAATGCCTGCTTGTGTATTTTCTATAATCACCTCAATGCCTTCATCCCCTTGCATGGTTGCTTTTGATTGAATTCTTCTATAGGAGTCCTTTGCCTGCAATTCTGAATCTAAATCAATTGTTGACTCACATGTAGGGTTTTCATCTCTAGGCTGGTCTTCCAAGTCAAAATTTAAGGTCCTTTTACATGACTTCTTGGAAGGCTCGGGTGTTTTTGGGTCATTAGATTTTCCAGCTGGTTCAGTTTGGGAAGATGTTGAGTCTTTGTTGAGTACCTTCTTTCTCACATACTTCCTCTTACCTCTTGGATTTGCTTTGGAACCAGCAGGCTTTGGAGTCATCACTTCAATCCTTTCGCTGAGCTGCATGGTTGATTTTGATATATAGAAGTCCTTTGCCTGTGATTCTGAAACTGAATCAAAAGTTGGCTTGCCTGTGGAGTTTTCATCTCTGGACTGTCTTTTGATATCAAAATTTGAAGTCTTTTGGCATGGCTCCTTGGTAGACTCGAGCGTTTCTGGGTTAGTGGATTCTCCGGCTGCTTTGGTTGGGGAAGTTGTTGAGTCATTGTTTAGTCCCTTCCTCCGCACGTACTTCCTCTTACCTGTTGGACTCTCTTTAGAAACAGCAGGCTTTGGAGTCACTGGCTTTCGGGTTCTGGGTTTGCCTTCAGTGATCACCTTTGGCCTGTGCTTTTTCCTCCTTTGTTTCTGCTGGGGCGTTTTGTTTAGGTCAATACCATCAATAGCTTCCTTGTCAGGGTTGTGATTCTCCATATGGTGTGTGGATTCAGCTGCAAGTGACACATCCGTAACAGGATCCAGGAGATCTTTATTGCATTGGATCCCGTTGGAGTCAACCCTTTCAGCAGCAATTTCATTATTCTGTCCATCTCTTTCCTGATGTGTTCTGTCGTTGGTGCATGAATTTTGTAATTCAGAAACCTGTTTGCTTTTTACTCTGATGCCATTATCTGGTGTAATGGGAACAAACTCAGAGATTGTGTTATTAGAGACTGCGTTCGGCATTTTTCCAGGAGGGAAATTTAGATCATAGGAATGCTGGTGTGGTATAGAAAGTTCATCTGTAAAGCACCAATTCTACATGTCAGGTCAGTAATTTAAGGGACAACAATAAAAAATGAATTATAATGTTAAAGGGAAGCATAATAATTGTTGGCTTGTTTATGATAACAGGTTTGAATCTTCATTGATTCAACTGCGTTTGAAGATACAAATAAGTGTAGGGACTACAGCTTAACATTCCTCTTAAAGTGTGGAAAATGACACCAAAAGCTTTAAAAGGCATGTGTGAAATGCAGTTGGGTTGGCCATTGGAAGGTCTCTCTTGGTGTGATATGGAGTAAATCTAAACGAGATTTTTCAACTCTGGTTTCCTGGTCTCCTAAATGCATCCATTGTTGCAGGTTGGTGACTTCTAAGACAGTTTATTTTCTTACTGTTGCCTGCAAATGGTTAACACAAATGGAACTTCGGCTTTCATACTCTTTTATGTGTGTACAAGTGCATGTATGAATAACTAAACATTAGCTATATAAAGGAGTCAAACTTGGTTGTGCTTACATTGAGATTTTGTGGGAGCATAATTTCCATTAGTCCAATGGTTTGATCTAAATGAAAAATTTGCATTCTCGAGCAGGTGATGTGGGTCACCATCAGTCTGAGAAAATGCAGTGGAAATGCAAGAACCTGATGGGGTGCCAACATCTCTTTGTGCTGCTATATTGGCATTTACTATTCCAGCTGCATTTGCAAGGGCCAAAAGATTAGAACAAGGTATATTTTTCCATTGAGCCATGGGATCCAAAGCAAACTCTCTTCCTGCTTCAACATTATTACAGTTAATCCCAGCTGAACTTCCCTCCCAATTATTAATGCAACCATTCATATTTGTGTAAATACCAGGATTGAAACACGCAAACCCATTATTAGCTTGAGGTCCTTGACTACAATCAGAGGAAAAGCACCCTGATTCCAGCCACTTTGCCTTATCCAGCTCGTTTGCTTGCCCGTCTGTGTAGATCGGCTGTCGTTTTGGCAGAATGGGCCTGAAAGGAGTTGCCGGAATCCATGAACCTCGATTTTCATACTCCTCTCTGCCTGGTAAGCCAGTATCCATTGCTTGACTTTATTTAAAATCCAGTTAATATTGTGAATTTGCTCTCTTCTGAGCCTCACTTATATCAAAAACTGCCTTTGCATTGCTTATGAAATTCACTCTCTATCAATGACCAAATTTGGAGTGTGACTGACAAAATCTCTGTTTCTCTCTATCCCGTTCTATTGAAGCATCCTGCTAGAAGAAATTAAAAACAGAAAATCAGCAAACAGTAAAAAAAAAAAAAAAAAAAAAATAATAATAATAAATTAAGGTGCTAGAAGAAATTAAACAGGACAGCAGGCAGAGACTCGCACCTCTGTTTACTTAATTCCTTAAAAATTCTCCATAAAAACTTTTTCTTCTAATAGATCTCTGTTGTCTCAAAGCCCAGATGGCAGATGCTCTCATGGTAGCAGTGTGAAAGTTGAATTGAAAGGGTCATAGAATTCTGTTTTTGTTTTTTTGATAAAGATCGCAGAATTGCTGCAGATACATAAAAATTATTCATCTCACACCCTACCAAATTTCCTTCTCACGAGTAAAAGATAGCAACAGAATACAAGAAAATCCCTACAGATCCTCTTAGTAATCGCCAGATAAAATGCCATTTTACTCTCTTCTGTTGCTATATAAATTGACAGAAATGAAAATTAAAAATAAAATAACAATTATAAGGTATCATAGTTACCGTAGAACTGAGTCAATGCCGGAGATCTGGTTCAGTCACTTGAAGGTCAAGAAAGTGAAAACGAGGTATCTCTTGGAAGTGAGAAATTTGGAAAAAACGAACCATGAGCAATGACCAGAGCATTTATATTATAATGACCTCTTTGAACGGATAACTCTTTTTTAGTTTTTTCCCGGTAAACAACTCAGCTTTATTATTCAATATTCTATTCTCGTAACTTAATTTATTATTTTCTTATAATATTTCATGTCAGTAATTCAGTAAATTTGTCTTTTTCAATAATAATTTCCGGTTATAATCTCTAAGATATTAATGAAGTATTAAGTGTGTATTTCTCTTTCTAATGCGTATTTGTTGGGTATTAAAAGATGTATTCAATTTCTATAAATAATAATATAAAAAAAAAAAGTATTCAAGGGTATAATTGTCCATTTATGGTGGCCAATGACCACGGCGAGTTAAGCGTCGAAGCAGGACCCAAACACGTGACCTAACTGAAAATCAAAGAAGCTTATGTGGCGACACTTGGCACGTGAGAGCGTGTCAAATGTCAATTTTGGGGTTAGTTTGACGCCGTCAGGTTCGCTATTAGCATTAGGGTTGGCGGTGTGACCGAGAGGCGAGAGCATTACCTGCTTTTTGTTTGTTCTCATCTGTCGTTAAATCCAGAGAATTTCCTGGGTTAGCATTTAACGCCGTTAGTGGTCCCCCCTTTGGCCTTTAGTGCAATGGTGCACGCTTTACAATTCAAGGGTTGGTGATGTTAAATTGTTAATGAGATCTGGTGCGTACGGTGACATGAATTTATTATTGGCATCAGAATCAGATGGTGGTGGGGCGTTAATGTCTGATAAGTATAATATTTTTTATAATTAAGTGGTAATTTTAAAATGTTTAGCACATCGGATAAATAAAAATAGTTTGTATTGACTTAAAATTTAAAATATTTTTTCGTTTATTTGATCTATACTTTTTAATGGCGGAAGAGGAAATAATTTAAGTGTAATTAAATTATTTATTTGATTTTTGATTTTTTTTTCTTTGTGTGACCTTAGGAAACACGTTAACAAACTTTTGAATAATAATATAATACTGTTTAAATAATCATATTATTGTTGTTTTCATGACAGGGACGGTTAAGGATGATATATATATATATATAGAAAATTGTTTGAATAATCATATTATTGTTGTTTTCATATCGGTGACGGTTAAGGATGATATATATATATATAGTTTTTCTATTATCAATTTATCTTAATATAAAATATATCAAGACGAAATATATATATATATATATCAAAAAGACTACATATATATATTCAAGTCTTTAGAATTCTAACCGATTAAAATTCGTGTAAATTGTATTTTGTACTAATTTCAACCGATTGAAATTCTAAAGACCTACCCTAAAAATTTCAGGTCCAATCTAACTAGAGAATTCCTATATATACTCCATTCAGATCATGCAGTCAAGCACCCACATGAATTTAAATTTTCGTTACAAAAGTCGTCCAATTCCGTACCTCGTGCTTCCATTATAGGAATCCTAATTAACTTTGCTATTCCATGATTAACTAGTTTAAAATTTGTAAATGATCTATTAATCTGTGGACTTAAACAATTGTACGAATAATCAAATTGGATAAATTGAGGGAATCAGTGAAATGCTAACTCTATTAAGCAAAAATATGAATAAAGGTACATTATAGATAAGATAATACAAAAATTAGAGGTTTTTAAATTTTGTTTTTTTGAACAATTATAATATTTTGGAATTTGGGATGGGTCATTATTCGAATTCACAACCTCATGAATGTAAGTGCGGAGTTTACCATCAACATATCTTATATTTGACGCATCTAACAATTACAATTAATACAGTTTGTAGTGTGAAATTTATGTAAAAATAAATAAATAAAATAGACTAAAGTTGAAAAAGTATTTAAAAATATTTTAATACTAATAATAATTACACAAATAATAATAATAATAATAATAATTTATAAAAAAATGCACATTTATTTTTAAAACTCAAATGCCACCATTGGTCTCAACACCTGTAAAACTAGTAATTACATATGTTACAATAATAAAAATTTTAGTAAATAAAAATAAAATAAATTTTTTTTCTAAAAACTAAGAGATGACTATTGGCCTCCTATAATATTTGTCAGGCTCCTTGATTACTGTGAGTTCTATCATACTCAATATGTTGTCTTTATATTCCTTTTTTGGAAATTATTTATTAATTTAATTATAATATTTTTAAATATTATTTTATCTAATTTTAATATTTGTAAGTAGTCTAAACATTGAAAAAGCATATACTAAGTAATTACATAAGTTACAATAATATAATTTATAATAATAAAAAAAATACATAACTCAAAGGCCACCGTTGGCCCCTTATGAAACTTTTTACAGTAATAACAATTTTAAAAAAAATACTCATTCTTTTTTAAACTCAGAGACCACAACCTGCCTCCAATAACACCTATCAGACTCTTTACTATTGTGACTCTTATCTAACTCCTATGATTCCTATATGTTGTCTTGCATTTGTTTTAATAAATTATTTATTAATTTATTATGATATTTTATCTTAGTTGTAAGTAGTCTAAAAGTTGAATTCGTATTCTAATTTTTTTTTAAACTCTAAGTAATTACACAAGTTATAATAATAATAATTTATAAAAATAAAAATAAAAAATACATTTATTTTAAATTTAAAGGCCACTGCTGGCCTCCGACATCTATCAAACCCCTTTAACTCTTGTGACTCTATTTTCTTGTCTTTATATAATTTTTAATAATTTTATTATTAATTTAATTATAACATTTTGAAATGTTATTTTATCTAATTTTAATATTTGTAAGTAGTTAAAACGTTTAAAAAGTATTCAAGATTTTTTTTTAAAACACTAGTAATTATAAAAATAAATACACATTTTTTTAAAAACTTAGAGGCCATTGCTGACTTCTTGTGGCATTAGTAATTACACAATTTACAATACACTTTATTTATTTATTTATAAAATACACATTTTTAAAAACTTAGAGATTACTGTTGGCCTCCTATGATATTTATTAGACTCCTTGACTTTGTTATGACTCTAATATGTTGTCTTTATATATATATATATATATATATATAATTATTGTTAATTAATTTATGATATTTTAAATGTTATATTATCTAATTTTAACATTTGTAAGTTGTTTGAAAGTTTAAAAAGTATTCAAAATTTTTTAATACTTTACTAGTTACAAAATCTACAATAATAATAATTTATAAAATAATATACATTTTTTTAAACAAAATTCAAAGGGTATTGCTAACATTTTATGACACCTATCGGTTTAGTACAAAAATAATAATTTTAAATAAAAATAAAAAATAAACATTTTTTCAAAACTCATAAGTCAATGTTGGGTTTGTTATGACACATGTCAGACTCTATTGTAACTCCTATCTGATACCTATGACTGTTATATGTTTTTTTTTTTTTTTTTTTTAATTATTATTTTTTTATTTTCTTGTGGTTGCACTATTGATCTCATATGACATCTCTGTTAGTCTAATAAATACACAAGTTATAATAATAACAATTTTTAAAAATAAAAATAAAAAATACACATTTTTTTAAACAAAACCACATATTTTTTAAACTTGTCTATATATTTGTTTATAATAAATTATTTATTTATTTTATTATGTTATTTAATTTAATTTTAATATTTATAAGTAGTTTCAACATTTAAAAAGTATTCATTTTTTTTTAATACTCTAGTAATTAAACAAATGACAATAATAATAATTTATTAAAAATATATACTTTTTTTAAAACTTAAAAGCTATTGCTAGCCTTATGTGATATCTTACAGAGTAGTAATTATATAATTTTTTTTTTTAGTGTAATTACTCAAGTTAAATAATAATTTTTTTTTAAATACTCATTTTTTTTAGAACTCAGAGGCCACTTAAGGTCCTGTCAGACTCCTTGATTGTTATGATCCTATTACATTCATGTGAATCTTATCTATTGTCTTTATTTATTTATAATAAATTATTTATTAATTTAATTATGATATTTTTAAATGTTATATTATTTAATTTTAATATTTATAAGTAGTAGTATTCAATTTTTTTTTAATACTAGTAATTAGATAAGTTACAATAATAATAATTTATATTAAAAAAAATACACATTTTTTAAAACTCAAAGGTCATTATTGCCCTTCTATGATACCTTTTAGGGTAGTAATTACACAAGTTTTATTATTATTATTATTATTATTATTATTATTTAAGTGTAATTACTCAAGTTAAATAATAATATTTTTTTAAATAATACACATTTTAAAAAAAAACTCACAGGCCACTTGTGGCCTCTCTGATAGATTTATTGATTGTTGTGAGTCTCTCTCTCACTCATGTGACTATTATATATTGTCTTTATTTATTTCTAATAAATTATTAATATTTTTTTAATACTCTAATAATTACATAAGTTATAATAATAATAATTTATAAAATAATAAACTTTTTTTTACTCAGCGACCACTTTTGCCTCTTGTGATATATATCACTAGTAATTAAATGAATTACAATAATAATAATTTTAAATAAAAAAAAATACACATTTTTTTTAAAACCCATAGGCTACTGTTAGACACCTATTAGACTCGTAGACTGTTATAACTCTTATATGATACCTATAATTGCTATATGTTGTCTTTTCTTTTTCTCTTGCGACAAGTATTAGTCTAGTAATTATACAAGTTACAATAATCATAATTTTAAATAAAAAAAATACACATTTTTTTTAAAACTCATAAACCACTATTAAACACCGGTTAAACTCATAAACTGTTGTAACTCCTATCTGACACCTATGACTGCTATATGTTTTTTTTTTTTTTTTTTTCTATGGCTACAGGTGACATACATCGGCAATATAATGATGCTTTTGATGGTCTAATAAGTTCTAATAACTATTTTAAAACTCAGAGACCATTGCTGGTCTCATGTGATGACCTAAGGACACAAGTTAACACTATCTTTTTTAAAATAATATATATATTTTTTTAAATTCAGAGGCCACTGCTGGACTCTTGTGACACATGTCAGTCCAGCAATTACACAAGTTGCAATAACATTAATTTTTTTTTAAAAAATATTTTTAAAAAACTCATCGACCATTGTTGGACTTGTTATGATACATATTAAACTACTGGACTGTTGTAACTCCTATAGGACACCTATCGGTGTTTTTTTTTTTTTTGGTTTTCATTTTTCCTATTGTCGTAGGTGACATGCATTTGTAATATAGTGATGTTTTGATGGCCTAATAAGTTCTAATAACTGTTTTAAAACTCAGAAACCATTTTGTTGTTACAATAATAACAATTTTTAAATTTTTTATTTTTTTTAACTCCGAGACCACAAATGACCTCCTATGATACATGTCAGATTCCTTGATTGTTGTGACTCTTATCTAACTTATGAGACTCATATATGTTGTCTTTATATTTGTTTTTAATAAATTATTTATTTATTTATTTATGTTATTTTATCTAATTTTCATATTTATAAGTTGTTTGAAAGTTTAAAAAGTATTCAATTTGTTTTTAATACTCTAGTAATTAGATAAGTTATAATAATAATAATAATAATAATAATAATAATAATAATAATAATAATATACATTATTTTAAACTTAGAGGCCATTGTTGGCCTTCAGTAATACTTGTCAAAGTAGTAATTACACATAGTTTTTTTTTTTTTTGAAAGTTTAATTACACAAGTTAAATAATAATAATTTTTAAAAAAAAACCTTTTTTTTTTTTTTAAATCTAGAAGGCCACTAGTTACCTCTTATGACACCTGTTAGACTCTTTGATTATTGTGACTCTATCTCACTCATGTGACTCTTATCTATTGTCTATATAATTTTTATAATAAATTATTTATTAATTTAATTATGATATTTTTTTTAAATGTTATATTATCTAATTTTATATTTGTAAGTAGTTTAAATGATTAAAAAGTATTCAATTTTTTTTATTACTCTACTAATTACACAAGTTACAAGAATAGTTATTTATTAAATAATACACTTTTTTTTTTAAACTTAGAGGCTACTGCTTAGCTTATGTGACATAGTATAGTAATTAAACAAATTACAAAAATATTAATATTAAGTAAAAATAAAAAAAATACATATTTTTTTAAACTCATAGGCCACTGTTGGACCTGCTATGACACATGTTAGACTCATGGACTGTTGTAACTCCTATATGACACCTATGAGTGTTATATGTTGTTTTTTTTCTTTCTTTCTTTCTATTGTTGCAGGTGACATGCATGGTAATATAGTGATGGTTTTGATGGCCTAATAAGTTATAATAATTGTTTTAAAACTCCGCGACCATTAATAAATACACAGGTTCCAATAATAAGAATTTTTTAAAAAAATACACATTTTTTTAAAACTCAAAAGCCATAAATGACCTCCTGTAACATATGTCTGACTCCTTGACTATTGTGACTCCTATATGACTAAAGTATTAAAAAAACTTTAATACTCTAGTAATTAGACAAGTTATAATAATAATAATACATATTTTTTAAAACTTAGAGGCTATTACCAGCCTTCTGTGATACTTATGAAAGTAGTAATTACATGGGTTAATACTAATAATTTTCTAAAAAATACATTTTTTTTTAAATCAAAGACCACTGGCGGCCTCTTATGACATCCGTCAGACTTCTTAATTGTTGTGACTCTATCTCACTCATGTGACTCTTATTTATTGTCTTTATGTTTTTTTAATAAATTATTTATTAATTTAATTATGATATTTTTAAATGTTATATTTGTAAGTAGTTTGAACAATTAAAAAGTATTCAAAATTTTTTTATTACTCTACTAATTACACAAGTTACAGTAATAGTAATTTATTAAATAATACACTTTTTTTTTAAACTCAGAGGCCACTGTTTGACTTCTGTGACAGTCTAGTAATTACAAAAGTTACAAAAATATTAATAAGTTCTAATAACTGTTTTAAAACTTAGAGACCATTAATAAATACAAAGGTTAAATAAATACACATTTTTTTTTAAAACTCAAAAGCCAAAGATGACCTCCTGTGACATATGTCTAACTCCTATCTGACTTTTGAGACTCTAAAACATTTTTTTTGTTTTGTTTAAATAACAAGAATTTATTCAAGGCTATCACAGGCAGCAACACAAACAAGGAACAAACGAGCCAGCGACAACAAAACAACACACCACCAAGACGCAAGAAAGAACAAAACCAACCAACAAGAAAAAACCCCACAAAACAACCCTAAAAGCAAAGCGGACCAAACAAAGCAACAAAGACAACAGAACAACAAGCAGAGGAAGAGAGGGAATTGGTCACAGCAAGTAGACCAGAAACCAACGCAGAACATCACAAATCACCCCACTGCAGGATCTCACTTTGCACACTAGAACCGTGCTTAACTAAAGAATCTGCGAAAGCGTTGATGACTCTATAATCATGGATCACCACCATTTTCACCATCAACTTCAGACGGTTGCGAACCTCGAAAATTACATCAACATATTTCAAGCAACCAAAGTCATCCCCATTCACCTAAGACACAACTGATTTACAGTCACTAGAGATGGTAATGTCCATGTTGTGGAGGTTAGCTTTGGAATAGCACAACTCCATAGCTCTTTTAATGGCTAAAATCTCAGCAGAGTTTGAGTCCATGATTCTAACAAACTGGGAGAAAAGACACAACACATTGTCATTCGAATCGTGAAGAACGCCTCCAATGCCCACCAGCCCCGGATTGCCTCTAGAAGAACTATCCACATTAAACTTGAGACAGTCCACGTCTGGAGGGGTCCACTCCTTTATTTGATTAGACTTAAAATGATGCTTCTCAACACACAAGTCTCTCAGGTTAAGGAGAAGAGTTGAGATAGGTTCCGAGGATCCTTTCTTAAAGTGTTTAAACCACCACACTATCCTAAATTTAACCATGTCCACCGCTTGTTCCCTGGTTGTTCGAACGCCATTGAAAACAATTTGTTTTCTACATTCCCAAATTGTCCATGAAATCACAAAGAATAAAGAGCACCAAATTCTTTCATAATTTGCTCTCGGACAACATCCTCTCCACCCTTCAAACCAGCCTTTCAAACTGCTATGAGACACCAGCTCATACAGTTAACAAACTGCATGATACTGTTTGAATAATCATATTATTGTTGCTGTCATGCAAGTGACGGTTATTGATGGTAAAAATGATATATATATATATATATATATATAATTTTTCTATTGTCAATTTGTCTTGATATAAAATATATCATGACGAAAAATATAGAAATATCAAAAAGACTATATATATATTCAAGTCTTTAGAATTCTAACCGGTTAAAATTCGTGTAAATTGTTTTTTGTACTGATTTCAACCAATTGAAATCCTAAAGACCTGACCTAAAAATTTCAGGTCCGATCTAACCAGAGAATTCCTATATATGCTCCATTCAGCTCATGCAGTCATGCACCCACATGAATTTAAATTTTCGTTACAAAAGTCGACCAATTCCGTACCTCGTGCTTCCATTATAGGAATCCTAATTAACTTTGCTATTCCATGATTAACTAGTTTAAAATTTATAAATGATCTATTAATCTATGGACTTAAACAATTGTACGAATAATCAAATTAGATAAATTGAGGGAATCGGTGAAATGCTAACTCTATTAAACAAAAATATGAATAAAGGTACATTATAGATAAGATAAAACAAAAGTTAAGGTTTTTAAATTTTGTTTTTTTGAACAATTATAATATTTTGGAATTTGGGAGGGGTCATTATTCGAATTCACAACCTCAAGAATGTAAGTGCGGGGTTTACCATCAACATATCTTGTATTTGAAGCATCTAACGATTACAATTAATACAGTTTGTAGTATGAAATTTATGTAAAAATAAATAATAAAAAAATAGACTAAAGTTGAAAAAGTATTTAAAAATATTTTAATACTAATAATAATTACACAAATTATAATAGTAATAATAATTTATAAAAATTACACATTTATTTTTAAAACTCAAATGTCGATGTTGATCTCTTGCGACACCTGTCAAACTTGTAACTACATATGTTACAATAATAAAATTTTTAATAAATAAAAATAAAAAATACAAATTTTCTAAAAACTAAGAAACCACTACTGGCCTCCTATGATACATGTCAGGCTCCTTGATTACTGTGACTTCTATCAGACTCAATATGTTGTCTTTATATTCTTTTTTAAGAAATTATTTATTAATTTAATTATAATATTTTTAAATGTTATTTTATCTAATTTTAATATTTGTAAGTAGTCTGAACATTGAAAAAGTATATACTAAGTAATTACATAAGTTAAAAAAAAATATAATTTATAATATAAAAAAGTACATAACTTAGAGGCCACCATTGGCCTCTTGTGAAACTTGTTAGTTTAGTAATTACATATGTTACAGTAATAACAATTTAAAAAAAATACTCATTCTTTTTTAAACTCAGAGGTCACAACCGGTCTCCTATAACACCTATCAAACTCTTTATTATTGTGACTTTTATCTAACTCATGTGACTCCTATATGTTGTTTTGCATTTGTTTTAATAAATTATTTATTAATTTATTATGATATTTTATCTTAGTTGTAAGTAGTCTAAAAGTTGAATGCGTATTCTAAATTTTTTTAAAACTCTGAGTAATTACACAAGTTATAATAATAATAATAATTTATAAAAATAAAAATATAAATACATTTATTTTAAATTTAAAGGCCACTGCTGGCCTCCGACATCTATCAAACCCCTTTAACTCATGGGACTCTATTTCTTGTCTTTATATATATTTTAATAATTTTATTATTAATTTAATTGTAATATTTTTGAAATGTTATTTTATCTAATTTTAATATTTGTAAGTAGTTAAAACATTTAAAATGTATTCAAGATTTTTTTTAATACGCTAGTAATTATAAAAACAAATACACATTTTTTAAAAAACTTAGAGACCATTGCTGACCTCTTGTGGCACTAGTAATTACACAATTTACAATAACAATTTTTTTTATAAAATACACATTTTTTAAAACTTAAAGATTACTGTTGGCCTCCTATGATATTTATTAGACTCCTCGACTTTGTTGTGACTCTAATCTGTTGTCTTTATATATATATATATATATATATAAATATATATAATTATTATTAATTAATTTATGATATTTCAAATGTTATATTATCTAATTTTAACATTTGTAAGTTGTTTGAAAGTTTAAAAAGTATTCAAATTTTTTTAATACTTTACTAGTTACAAAATCTACAATAATAATAATATATAAACACATTAAAAAAAAAAAAAATCAGAGGCTATTGCTAACCTTTTGTGACACCTATCAATTTAGTAATCACAAAAGTTACAATAATAATAATTTTAAATAAAAATAAATAATAAACATTTTTTCAAAACTCATAGGCCAGTGTTAGGCATTTTATGACAAATGTCAGACTCTATTGTAACTCATATCTAATACCTATGATTGTTATATGTTGTTTTTTTTTTTTTTTTCTATTTTTTTGTTGTAGTACTATTGGTCTCATGTGACATCTCTGTTGGTCTAATAAATACACAAGTTATAATAATAACAATTTTTAAAAATAAAAATTAAAAAAAAAAACACATTTTTTAAACAAAACCACATATTTTTTAAACTTGTCTATATATTTGTTTATAATAAATTAATTATTTATTTTATTATGTTATTTTATTTAATTTTAATATTTATAAGTAGTTTCAACGTTTAAAAAGTATTCAATTTTTTTTTTAATACTCTAGTAATTAAACAAATGACAATAATAATAATTTATTAAGAAAATATACTATTTTTAAAACTCAAAAGCCATTACCGCCTTCTGTGATACCTTTCAGAGTAGTAATTATATAATTTTTTTTTTTTAGTGTAATTACTCAAATTAAATAATAATTTTTTTTTAAATACTCATTTTTTTTTTAAACTCAGAGGCCACTTGCGGCCCTGTCAAACTCCTTGATTGATATGACTCTATCACATTCATGTGACTCTTTTCTATTGTCTTTATTTATTTATAATAAATTATTTATTAATTTAATTATGATATTTTTAAATGTTATATTATTTAATTTTAATATTATAAGTAGTAGTATTCAATTTTTTTTAATACTAGTAATTAGATAAGTTACAATAATAATAATTTATAAAAAAAAATACACATTTTTTAAAACTCAAAGGTCATTACTGGCTTTCAGTGATACCTTTTAGGGTAGTAATTACACAATTATTTATTTATTTATTTATTTATTTATTTATTTATTTATTTATGTAAGTGTAATTTCTCAAGTTAAATAATTTTTTTTATAAATAATACACATTAAAAATAAATAAATAAATAAAAATTCAAAGGCCACTTGTGGCCTCTCTGATAGACTCATTGATTGTTATGACTCTCTCTCTCTCACTCATGTGACTATTATATATTGTCTTTATTTATTTCTAATAAATTATTAATTATTTTTTTAATACTCTACTAATTACACAAGCTATAATAATAATAATTTATAAAATAATACACTTTTTTTTTAACTCAGTGACCACTTTTACCTCTTAAATAAAAATAAAAAAATACACTTTTTTTAAAAAACTCATAGGCTACTGTTAGACACCAGTTAGACTCATGGACTGTTGTAACTCCTATATGATACATATGACTGCTATATGTTGTCTTTTCTTTTTCTTTTGTGACAAGCGTCAGTCTAGTAATTATACAAGTTACAATAATAATAATTTTAAATAAAAAAAAAATACACATTTTTTTAAAAACTCTTTTCACTTTTTTTTTTTCTGTGGCGACAAGTGACATGCATTGGCAATACAGTGATGCTTTTGATGGCCTAATAAATTATAATAACTATTTTAAAACTCAAAGACCATTGCTAGTCTCATGTGATGGTCTAAGGGCACATGTTAACACTACAATTTATAAAATAATACATTTTTTTTAATTCAGAGGCCACTACTTAACTCTTATGACACATGTCAGTCCAGCAATTACACAAGTTGCAATAACATTAATTTTTTTTAAAAAAAAAACTATTTTAAAAAAACTCATCGGCCACTGTTGGACTTGCTATGATACATATTAGACTGCTGGACTGTTGTAACTCCTGTATGATACCTATGAGTGCTATATGTTGTCTTTCTTTTTTTCTTTTTTCTTGTTGTCATAAGTGACATGCATTGGTAATATAGTGATGTTTTGATAGCCTAATAAGTTCTAATAACTATTTTAAAACTCAGAAACCATTTTGCTGTTACAATAATAACAATTTAATTTAATTTTTTTTTAACTCAAAGACCACAAATAGCCTCCTATGATACATGTTAGACTCCTTGATTGTTGTGACTCCTATCTGACTTATGAGACTCATATATGTTGTCTTTATATTTGTTTTTAATAAATTATTTATTTATTTATTTATGTTATTTTATCTAATTTTAATATTTATAAGTAGTTTGAAAGTTTAAAAAGTATTCAAATTTTTTTTAATACTCTAGTAATTAGATAAGTTATAATAATAATAATAATAATAATAATATACATTATTTTAAACTTAGAGGCCATTGTTGGTCTTCAATAATACTTGTCAAAGTAGCAATTACACATAGGTTTTTTTTTTTATAAAGTTTAATTACACAAGTTAAATAATAATAATTAAAAAAAATACCTATTTTTTTTAAAATCTCAGAGGCCACTAGCTACCTCTTATGACACCTGTCAGACTCCTTGATTGTTGTGATTATATCTCACTCATGTGACTCTTATCTATTGTCTTTATAATTTTTATAATAAATTATTTATTAATTTAATTATGATATTTTTAAATGTTATATTATCTAATTTTATATTTGTAAGTAGTTTAAATGATTAAAAAGTATTAATTTTTTTTATTACTCCGCTAATTACACAAGTTACAAGAATAGTTATTTATTAAATAATACACTTTTTTTTAAACTCAGAGACCACTGCTTAGCTTCTGTGACACCTGTCATTATAGTAATTAAACAAATTACAAAAACATTAATATTAAGTAAAAATAAAAAAAATACACATTTTTTTAAAACTCATAGGCCACTATTGGACCTGCTATGACACATATTAGACTCATGGACTGTTGTAACTCCTATATTTCACCTATGACTGTTATATATGTTGTCCTTTTTTTTTTTTTTTTTTTGGCTCCAGGTGACATGCACCGACAATATAGTGATGGTTTTGATGGCCTAATAAGTTATAATATGATCAAGATCCTCTCCTTGATCCTTATTTTTCCTTAGCATTTTTCAAGTGTAATTAAAACATCAAGTTGCATGAGAGAAAAAAAAGTGATCAAATCTTGATCATGTATTTTTTATTTTGTTTATGTGTCATTAGATTATAGAAAGTTAAGAAAAAACAAGACAATGAGATGATCTTGATTCGTTATAATAAATACACAGGTTCCAATAATAAGAATTAAAAAAAAAATACACATTTTTTTAAAACTCAAAAGCCATAAATGGCCTCCTGTGACACATGTCTAACTCCTTGACTATTGTAACTCCTATTGACTTCCGAGACTCCTAAATGTTGTCTTTATATTTGTTTTTTAAAAATTATTTATTTATTTAATTATGTTATTTTTAAATGTTATTTTATCTGATTTTAATATTTATAAGTAGTTTGAAAGTATAAAAAGTATTAAAAAAAAATTAATACTCTAGTAATTAGACAAGTTATAATAATAATAATACATATTTTTTAAAACTTAGATGTCATTACTAGCCTTCTGTGATACTTATGAGAGTAGTAATTACACGGGTTAATACTAATAATTTTCTAAAAAATACATTTTTTTTTTTAAATCAGAGACCCCTGGCGGCCTCTTATGACACCCGTCAGACTTCTTAATTATTGTGACTCTATCTCACTCATGTGACTCTTATTTATTGTCTTTATGTTTTTTTAATAAATTATTTATTAATTTAATTATGATATTTTTAAATGTTATATTATCTAATGTTATATTTGTAAGTAGTTTGAACAATTAAAAAGTATTCAAAATTTTTTTATTACTCTACTAATTACACAAGTTACAATAATAGTAATTTATTAAATAATACACTTTTTTTTTTAAAACTCAGAGGCCACTGTTTGACTTCTGTGACACCTATCAGTTTAGTAATTACACAAGTTACAATAATATTAATAAGTTCTAATAACTGTTTTAAAACTCAGAGACCATTAATAAATACAAAGGTTACAATAATAAGAAATTTTTAAGAAAATAAATACACATTTTTTTAAAACTCAAAAGCTACAGATGGCCTTTTGTGACATATGTCTGACTCCTATCTGACTTTTGAGACTCCTAAACGTTGTTTTTTTTTTTTTTTTTTTTGAACAACAAGAATTTATTCAAAGCTATCACAGGCAGCAACGCAAACAAGGAACTAACGAGCCACTGACAACAAAGCAACACACCACTAAAACACTAGAAAGAACAAAACCAACCAATAAGAAAAAAACCCCCACAAAACAACCCCAAAAGCAGAGCTAACCAAACAAAGCAGCAAAGACAACAGAACACCAAACAGAGGAAAAGAGGGAATTGGTCACAGCAAGCAGACCAGAAACCAGCGCAGAACATCACAAATCACCGCACTGTAGGATCTCACTTTCCGCACTAGAACTCTACTTAGCTAAAGAATCTACGAAAGCGTTGAAGACTCTATAATCATGGATCACCACCATTTTCACCATCAACTTCAGAAGGTTGCGAACCTTGAAAATTACATCAACATGTTTCAAGCAACCAAAGTCACCCCCATTCACCTAAGACACAACCGACTTAGAGTCACTAAAGATAATAATGTCCATATTATGGAGGTTAGCTTTGGAATAGCACAACTCCATAGCTCTTTTAATGGCTAAAATCTCAGCAGAGTTTGAGTCCATGATTCCAACAAACTGGGAAAAAATACACAGCATCTTGCCATTCGAATCGTGAAGAATGCCTCCAATGCCCACCAGCTCCGGATTGCCTCTAGAAGAACCATCCACATTAAACTTGAGACAGTCCACGTTTGGAGGGATCCACTCTTTTATTTGATTAGACTTAAAACGATGCTTCTCAACACACAAGTCTCCCAAAGGAGAAAAGCTGAGATAGGTTCCGAGGATCCTTTCTTAAAGTGTTTAAACCACCACACTATCCTAAATTTAACCATGTACACCGGTTGTTCGAACACCATTGAAAACAATTTGGTTTCTACATTCCCAAATTGTCCATGAAATCACAAAGAATAAAGAGCACCAAATTCTTTCATAATTTGCTCTCGGACAGCATCCTCTCCACCCTTCAAACCAGCTTTTCAAACTGCTATTGAGACGCCATCTTATCCCCCACCAACTAATGCACTATTCCCATAGAAGGCTCGACCAATGACAATGTAAGAACACATGATCAACCGATTCAGTTTCAGACTCCTTGACTATTGTGACTCCTATCTGACTTATGACACTCATATATGTTGTCTTTATATTTTTTTTAATAAATTATTTATTTATTTAATTATGTTGTTTTTAAATGTTATTTTATCTGATTTTAATATTTATAAGTAGTTTGAAAGTTTAAAAAGTATTTAAAAAAAATTTAATACTCTAATAATTAGACAAGTTATAACAATAATAATACATATTTTTTAAAACTTAGAGGTCATTACTAGTCTTTTGTGATACCTATGAGAGTAGTAATTACACAGGTTTATTATTTTTATTTTTTTAAAAGTTTAATTATACAAGTTAAATAATAATATTTTTTCTAAAAAATATATATTTTTTAAATCAGAGGCCACTGGCTGTCTCTTATGACATCTGTCAGACTCTTTGATTGTTGTGACTTTATCTCACTCATGTGACTCTTATCTATTGTCTTTATGTTTTTTTAATAAATTATTTATTAATTTAATTATCATATTTGTAAATGTTATATTATCTGATTTTAATATTTGTAAGTAGTTTGAACGATTAAAAAGTATTCAAATTTTTTATAAGGTCAGACTCCTTAATTGTTGTGACTTTATCTGACTCATGTGACTCTTATCTATTGTCTTTTTTTTTTTTTTTTTATAAATAAATTATTTATTTAATTAATTATGATATTTGTAAATACCATTTTATCTAATTTTATTATTTGTAAGTAGTTTGAACGATTAAAAAATATTTAAATTTTTTTTAGGGAGCAGTGTTAACCACTTAACTTGTGCCCTTAAATGTTATATTATCTAATTTTAATATATGTATGTAGTTTAAACGTTTTAAAAGTATTCAAAATTTTTGTCATACTTTAATAATTATACAAGTTATGAGAATAATAATTTATAAATATAAGACACTTTTTTAAATAAAACTCAGAGGCCACAGTTAGCCTCTTGACGACCTCCTTAAATGTTGTGACTCTCATCTGACTCTTATATATTGTCTTTATATATATATATATTTAATACATAATTCATTAATTTAATTATGATACTTGTAAATGTTATTTTATCCGATTTTAATATTATAAGTAGTTTGGATGTTTAAAAAGTATTAATTTTTTTTAACTCTAGTATTACGCAAGTTACATTATCTGTTGTCTTAATATTTTTTTTAATTAAATTATTTATTAATTTAATTATGATATTTTTTTTAAATGTTATAATATCTAATTTTAATATTTTTATGTATTTTGAGGTTTTAAAGGTATTCATAATTTTTGTCGTACTCTAGTAATTGCACAAAGTTACAATAATAATAATTTTAAAAAATAAGACAGTTTTTTAAAAATCAAAGGCCTGACTTCTTGTGATACCATCGGTCTATTATTTACACAAATTAAAAAAATAACAATTTAACAAATAAAAATAAAAAATACATGTTTTTTCAAACCCTGGGCCACGGCGGACCTCGCCAGAGCCTCTTTGAATGTTGTGACTCCTATTTGACTCATATATGTTATCTTTATTTTATTTTTTATTAAATTAATTTTTTTATTTAATTATGATATTTTTAAATATTATTTTATCTAATTTTAATATTGTAAGTAGTTTGAATGTTTAAAAAGTATTCAAAATTTAAATAATAATAAAAGAAACTCTACTATTATTTAAGTTATATTATCTGTTGTCTTTATATTTTTTAATTAAATTATTTATTAAAAAATTAATTATTAATTTAATTATGATATTTTCAAATGTTATATTATCTAATTTTAATATTTGTATATAGTGTGAACATTTTAAAAGTTCAACTTTTTTTTCCATACTCTAGTAATTACACAAGTTACAATAATAATAATTTATAAAAATAAAATACATTTTCATAAACCTCAGAGGCCCCTATTGGCCTCCTGTGATACCTTAGAAAAATAACAATATTTTTTTTAAAAAAAAATGTTCATTTTTTTAAACTCAGAAGCCACATTGACCTCTTGAGAGACTCCTTGAATGTTATGACTCCTATGACTCTTATGGGTGCGTTTGACACGGACATGGGACATGACAAGGTGGGATGAGACGGGACAGGACAGGTTGTTCCATATTGTGTTTAGAATATCTGGAACAGAACTGTTGACTGTACTATTATGCGTTTGGTATGGCTAGAACAGGACGGGACAAGATGTTCAAATGACCAAAGTGTCGCTCCTGTCATTTCCAATGTTTATATCAATTTTATCAAGTTTGATTTTTTTTTTTGAAAAATATCAAATAGTATTGAATTAAAATTAATTAAAAATCAACGGTCCACAGTGAACACCAAACCAAAATCTGAAAACAAATCGAAAATCATCATCATCATCATCATTATCATCAACGATGAACACCAAATAAACTGTGAAAACAAATCGAAAATCAACTGTCCACAAATCATCATCAACGGTGAACACCAAACCAAAATCATCATCATCATCATCAACAGTGAAAACAAATCGAAAATCAACGGTCCACAAATCATCATCATCATCATCAACAGTGAACACCAAACCAAAATCAGAAAACAAATCGAAAAACCAAAAAAAAAAAAAAATCGAAATCAAATAAAAAAACCCCACCATCATCGTCAACGCCAACCCACCATTCACAATCAAACCCACTACCATCATCAACACCAAACCACCAGCTTCAATCGAACCCAAATCGAGAACTTAAAAACCCCCAAATCAAGAACCCTAAATCGAAATCAACAAAAGCTACCTCCAAAATCGAACGGAGAGAGAGAGGAGAGAGATGAGCAGGAGAGACTGAGATCTTTCTCCTCGCCGTCGGCCAAAGAAGAGAGAGAGAGAGAGAGAGAGAAGCGTGAGAAGCGTGAGAAATGGCTTGGCTGAATGGGGTTTGGGTTTTATTTTATAGTTGGTATTTTCGTAATTTTGGGTAGATTTGAGGGCAAAAATATCTTTTCTAGACTTGTCTCATGCATGGGACAAGTCTGGCCGAGGGTCTGAGGTGAGACAAGTTTTTATGGTTTTTGTCCCACCTTGTCTTGTTCCGTCCTATGCTAATAGCGCGTTAAATATGGGACAACAAAAAGTTGTCCTGTCCTGTCCCGTCTCGTCCCGCGCACCAAATGCACCCTATATGTTATCTTTATATTAGTTTTTAATAAATTAATTATTAATTTAATTATGATATTTTGTTAATGGTATTTTTTTCTAATTGTAATACTGTATGTAGTTTGAATATTTAAAAAGTAATCAATTTTTTTATAAAATAATAATAAAATAAAAATAAATAATTAAAAAAAAAAACTCTAGTATTATACAAGTTGCATTATCTGTTGTCTTCATATTTTTTAATTACCTTTTTTTATTATTATTATTTTTTTAAATGTTATATTATCTAATTTTAATATTTGTATGTAGTTACAACGTTTTGGATGCTAAAAGTATCTCCAATGCAAGAGTGGCTTGTGAAAAAAAAAATATGTCACGTAAGATTAATAGACATTGTCAACATGACCATCTACTTTCAAATGGTTTGTTGCACAACTATTTTTTTGGTTGACTTAACAAGTACTGAAATAAAAAAAATAAAATAGGAAAAAAAATAAACACATCATTAAAAATAATGTGTCTTAGATAGAAGCATTAGAAACTAAATTTTGAGTTGATTGTCAATTAAGTCTATTTTTATACCACATAGGAAGTAAGTTTCTTGACATTGTTTCTATGTCAACGATTATTGGTATGCAAGTCACTTTTACATTGGAGATACTCTAAAGTATTCAAAACTTTTGTCATACTCTAGTAATTACACAAGTTACATAAATAATAATTTATAAAAATAAGACTCATTTAATATTGTTTTAAATGTTCAAAAAAAATTTCATACTCTAGTAATTACACAAGCTACAATAATAATAATTTATAAAAATAAGATACATTTTTATAAAACTCAGAGGCCACTACTGGTCTTCTGTGATACCAACCAATCTAGTATTTCCATAAGTTAGAAAAATAACAATTGTTTTTTTAAAAAAAATATTCATTTTGTTTAACTCAAAAGCCACGGCTTGCCTGACTCCTTGAATGTTGTGACTTCTATGATTCTTATATGTTATCTTTATATAAGTTTTTAATAAATTATTTATTAATTTAATTATGATATTTTTAATAGTATTTTTTTCTAATTGTAATACTGTGCATAGTTTGAATGTTTAAAAAGTAATCAATTTTTTTTTTTTAAACTCTAGTATTATACAAGTTACAATATCTGTTGTCTTCATATTTTTTAATTAAATTATTTATAAAAAATATGTATTAATTTAATTATGATATTTTTAAATGTTATATTATGTAATTTTAATATTTCTATGTAGTTAAAACATTTTAAAAGTGGATATAGGCTTGGTGTCTCCCTTGATTATCGTGATAACCCTTCTGGTTCTTCTAATTCCAACCGGTGGAAGTCCATTTGGAAGCTGAATGTCCCTCCGAAGGTGAAACATTTTGTGTGGAAGGCTTGTAAGGGTTGGCTCCCTACATTGACCAGTCTTGCTAGGCGTGGTATTCCATCGAATGAATGGTAACTGTCATGTGTGCTCGAAAGTGTCGGAGTCGATCGTTCATGCTATTTGGGGTTGTGTTGCTATGAAAGAGACCAGGTTTGCTTGCTTCTTCCTTGCTGGCGTTGATTGGAGAGATGATTTGAGCTTCTAGGATGTTTTCTTGTACTGTTTTAATAATCTGGAGGAGAAGTTGTTGGACCTGTGGTGTGGTAGAGAGCATGGTTCTAGAGAAATCAATGGGTTCACTACCCGTCTGATAGGAGGAAGGACGATGTTCTTGTTTGGGCATCTAACTCCATGGATGAGTTCTTATGTGATAAGCGTCATGTGCCTGTTTCGCCTTCTCCCACACCCCCCCCCCCCCCCCCAAATTTCTGTGGTGAAATGTTATCCTCCCCTGAATGGTATTTTTAAAATTAATTATGATGCTGTTATAAGTTCTGATATGCAGTTAATTGGTTTTGGCTTAATTATCCGCGATTCGGGAAGGGGGGGGGGGGGGGGGGGGTGCTTCTTCTGCCTAAAGGGTAGTTGCTTATTTTTCTCCACTGGTTGCTAAGGCCTCTGCGATTTTGGGTGGTTTGAGACTTGCTATTGACTCTGGCTTTCTTCCTGCTGTCCTGGAAAGTGATGCGAAATTTTTGGTGGACCTGATTAATAATGAGAAGATGTTTGATGCTGATGTTGGCACTTTTGTTAGTGATATTGTTTTGCTTGCTCGCCAGTTTAACATTAGTATTTCTTTTTTCCCTAGAACAAAGAATGTTGCTGCCCATTCTTTGGCTAGGCTTGCCTTAAAGGCACTGAGAGTAGTTTTTGGTTGGGTGTTACCCCTGCTTGTTTGGAATCTATCGTTTTGGCTGATTCCCTTGCTCTTTTTGGTTAATAAAGTTGTTACCTTTTCAACCAAAAAATAAAAAAGTATTCAAAACTTTTGTCATACTCTAGTAATTACCAGTGTTCTAGTAAGCGATAGGCGCTAGTCGGGCAGAGACTCAGCACCTAGCATCTAGGTCGATTAGTTGGCGATTAATCGAAAAACACAATTACAAACAAATTCCAAATATCAAATCCATAGAAAATTCTTTTATTTTTCTTTTTTCTTTTTTTGTACAAAGGGGGCTAAACAGCCTAGAAACAAAGAGACAAAACGAACTAAAAGCTAGGCACATGCCTAGAACTAACAGCACCCTTGAAGTTATGATCGAAGCAATCAGAAATCTGCAGAGGAGGGGCTTCAAAAATATTAGTCCCCAAAGCAAGAGAATGTCCCAAATTTGCCAAGCTATCTGCCACTTTGTTACTTTCCCTCTACACATGCTGAATTTTACAGCTCCAATTACTTCTCAAGAGGGATTTGCACTCTTGGATAATATTAAAGAGAGGATGGTTCGCAGAACTGTCATTAATGATAAGGGCCACAGATGACTGCGAATCAGATTCAATGACAACTTTTCTGAAACCAGCTTTCCAAACGAACTTTAGACCCTTCAACAAACCCCACATCTCAGCTTCAAGAACACTCCCCGATCCCTTGTTTAGAGCAAAACCCACCGACCATTGCTTTAGATGATTCCTGGTGACACCACCAGTAGAGATGCAGCCCGAATCAGGATTTCTACTACCATCAACGTTGAGTTTAACCCAATCAAACTCAGGCAGTCTCCAGGATAGAAAATTCTTTCCAAATCCACAAATGTCAAATTAATGAATTATTATTCAAAATCCAATCATAAACCAATCCAAATTCTCAAACACCTATCCAAATGCAATCACAAACCAATCCAAATCCAAACATAAAGACACAATCAAATCAGGAATTTGACTCAAAAATAAAACATGAATTTAGTTGAAGTAAAATTGATAGTTTGCAATTGTGGCCCAATTGGCTTAAGGTTACATCTGACCTAATAGGCCTCAATTTGCAATCCCTAATCCCTCTTCTTTGTCGACGATCCGAAATCCCCAATTCACTTCCAATCCCATTTTCAATCCATTCCAGACTTCTTAGGTGTTCTAGTTTAGGTTTGTAAGCTTTCGACGATCTCTGGTTTGCTTTTTTTTGGGTGATCTGGTCGAAGATGAAGGGAACAACTAGTTTACGTTTGTAAGTTCCAAATTGAAACGCGTGGGTTTGTCTCTGTTCTGGGTTGGTGATGTTCTTCGTGTCCTCTGTTTTTGTGGCTTGGTTTGGGTTTTGATGGTGTCCCGCCTATTTTGGTTTTTGTTGTTTCTTCAGCTGTGCTTGATTTGTTTTGCTTGTCTGTTGGTTGTATGCTTCCTTTTATTGTTTTGGCCAGTGTGGCTATTAATAATGTGTCATTCAAATAAAAAGAAAACAAGATCGTTTTTTTTATTTATTTATTTTTTATTTATTAAAAAAAAAAAGGCTAGATGGGGTCAACAGCTTTGACCCCGCCTAGCCGACTAGCCGATTAGTCGTTGATTTGCCGATTAATCGGAGACCGTGGAATGAGGCCGATTTTAGTCTTTTCGCCTCAATAACTCACCTCCTAGCTGAATTGTACTGATTAATCGGCCTAGGTGCCCGACTTCTAGAATATTGGTAATTACACAAGTTACAATAATAATAATTTATAAAAATAAGATACATTTTTTTAAGACTCAGAAGCCATATTTGGCCTCTAGTGACACCTGTCAATCTAGCAATTTTAAAAATAAAATTTTAAAAAATACATTTTTTTAAACTCACATGCCATAGCTGGCCTCCCTATGGACTCCTTGTTTGTTGTAACTCCTATCGGACTCATATATGTTGTCTTCATATTTGTTATTAATATTGTAATTATTAATTTAAATATGATGTTTTTAAATTTTATTTTAAGTAGTTTGGATGTTTAAAAACTATTCAGATTTTCTTTAATCTCTAGTATTACGCAATTGACCTATATGTTGTCTTTATATTTTTAAATTATATTATTTATTAAAAATTACATATCAATTTAATTATGATATGTTTAAATGTCATATTGTCTGATTTTAATATTTATATGTAGGCTCCGTTTGGAAGAGCTTCTTCAAGTAGATCTTTTAGGAGTATACCTTTTACAAGTAGAGCTTTTAATGAAAAGTTGTAGTCATTTGATTGTCAATTAGAAAAAGCTTTTTTAAATGGTAGGATTATCAAAATATTCAAAAATTAGTTTAAATGACGGGGTTATATTAGATATTTTAGTGTTATTAAAAAAGTTCAAAAAGATCAATATGAAAAAGCCTAAAATTCGAGCTGCTCCAAGTAGATGTAAAATAACAATTTTAATCATCTAAAAGCTCTACTAAGTGACAACCAAACTATACAAAAAAATTTGAAAAAAGTTTTTTTAATTAAAAAAAAAAAAAAACTCTTTTAACCAGTAGAGAATCTCTTCCAAACGAGCATGTAGTTTGAACGTTTTATAAATGTTCAAAATTTGTGTCATACTTTAGTAACTACATAAGTTACAATAATAATAATTTATAAAAATAAGACACGTTTTCTTAAAACACGGAGGCCACTCTTAACCTTCTGTGATACCAATGAGTCTAGTATTTTCACAAGTTAGAAAAATAACGATTATATATATTAAACTCAAAGGCCACTGGCCTCTTGACAAACTTCTTTAATGTTGTGACTCATATCTGACTCCTATATTTTATCTTTATATTAGTTTTTAATAAATTAATTATTAATTTAATTACGATATTTTTCAATTTTATTTTATCTGATTGTAATACCATGAGTAGTTTGAATGTTTAAAAAGTATTCAATTTTTTATATTAAAAAAAAAAAAAAAAAACCTCTAGTATTATACACGTTTACATTATCTTTTGTCTGAATATTTTTTAATTGAAATATATATTAAAAATATTTATTTATTTAATTAAATATAATATTTTTAAATGTTATATTATCTAATTTTAATATTCGTATGTAGTTTGAACGTTTTAAAAGTATTCATTTGTACTCTAGTAATTACTCAAGTTACAAGAATAATAATTTATAAAATAAGACACATTTCTTTAAACTCAGCGACCCTGTCCTTATATGACACCAATCAGTCTAGTATTTTCAAAAGTTACAAAAAGAACAATTTTTTTTTATAAAGAATACACATGTTTTTTTTTTTTTTTTTTTTTTTTTTTTTTTTTTTTTTTTTTCACTCAATATCATTAAAATAAAATAAAAAAAAAAACAAAAGAAAAGAAAAAGAAAAGCGAAAGCAAAGTGGCACGCATGCCCTAAAACAATAATCTAAAAAGGTACGCAAACCTCAACAACAGACAAGGAAACATGAACCCAAAATTAACCATTCCCTTCTGCCTCAAACGGTGCGGCGTAATTAAAAATAGCAACACAATGTAATTCTGCATGAGCCAATGAAACTACAGAATCAGGGCGGATCTTAATCTCAGCAACATATAGGCGCTTAGAATTTCCCTTACTTAATTGAGACTTGAAATAAGATAAACTCTTGAAAGTTGGTTTCACTCTTCTATTCGATTTTCTCACCACGGGAATCTAATTATTGTCGGGATCAACTAGATCCTGAGCTTCAGCATACTTGTCATCCTTCCTTGAGAAGTTGTTACTTGGATTCCCAGAATTATCGCTTCCTAAATGAGCAGAGATTGAATTGGTAAAATCCTTATCATGGACAAAGTGATCTCTAGATTTTTCTCCCAAAACTGTTGTAACAACTGGAGAAATTTGAATTGGTACGGTAATCTCCTCTGACAGTTGCGGAACCAAAATATGAATATTTTCCTCAATCGGATACTGCCTCTCACGGTGACTGCTTTGCTCCTCAAAAACCAAAAATTGCATATTGTCTACCTCTTTTTGACCAGGATTGTCAACGAGAGCCTCCGTGTTTAAGGTCCCTACATTTTGACTCATACCCCTTATATCTTGCTAATCATTGTCGCAATTGTGCACCATATGGTCTACATTTAAATTAGCCTCTATGTGCGTAGTAAAACAATCTGCATCATATTGAGAAACAATCTAAACCTGCTTATTAACAGATTTATAAACTTGTTATGGCCCCCTAGATTGAGATTTCATGTGGGGATCAGACACAACACTTTTGCCTTTATCAACACTTTTGCGTCTACATGAGTTGACATTATGACCAATCAAGCCGTAACTAGAGCAAGTTGGGGGAAGGTTTTCATATGTGATATGAATGGGAAAACCATGATTCTCACGTTCTACCATGATGGTTTCGAGGAGCTCCAAAGATAAATCTACTTCAACCAAAACTCTAGCAAAATGCCCATAAATCTCATCTCCAGTGGCTCGATCAAGCCGTAAAGGAGTTCCGACCCCTTTTGCAATCTCCATTAAGGTTATTGTAGACCAATACTCATAGCATATTCCATACATATGGATCCAAACTTTCGCAAGTATTGATAATTGGTGCATACGGATCAGAGTGTCGTCTCCATTGGAATAATCGAAAAACACCATTAGCAAGAGTGCAAGTACCCCCACCCCATATATGTCTCCTATCTTCCTCAACTGAAAACTTGATGACATTGAAGCCTCTTGGCAAAGGAAATAATTTCCAAGCTCCAGTTGGCTTCCACAATGCCTTGAGAATGTTTTTCAAATCATCCAATTTGTGGGGCTGAGACCCTTTTTTGCAACAACAACCTACCAAGGAGATTATTCTTACATAACTGAAGGCGTTGCAGTATTGGTTCCTCTGAGATTCTCACATAGGTTAAATCACATTTTTTTGATTGGCTTAAGTAGTTGGTCCAAATCAATGCTAAGTTCAAGAGAGGCACCCAAAACTGTAGCAAAGGTCTTTTGATGAGTAAAAGCCTCCTCAACATCACTAGAAGGATGTGGAGATAGAGCTTCAGATTGAGACTCGAGACCTTTAAGCGCATCTGTTGCCATGGCTAAATTAACTGTATTCTCACCCAAGACAGGAATAGAAGGCAACACATTACCTATATTGTGCCATCCACTACTAGAAGAAACGTTCCCTTACCACAAATAAGAGTTGTGTGTGGAAAGGAAACCAAAATGGCCTCCAAAGACCTGGGAACCTCCACGGGACCAAGCATGGGAGGAGAATCCATGATCTGAATCACAAGAGAAGCAACCGAAACAACAACATAGATAATCTATAATATAAAAAAAGTGAACAATACCGTCACGTGAAAAGTGTCGACAGTGAACAGTCGCTGCATGAACAGTGCGCTAGATGAACTGTACCCCCCTTGTGAACAGTGCTGTCGGATGAACAGTGTTATCGGGTGAATAGTGCCACCTAAGCCCTAATAAACCCTAGCAGAGCTTTTACATTTGGTTCCCCCCATCGAAAATTAATAAATATATAAAGAATACACATGTTTTTAAACTCACGTACCACAACTGGTCTCCTAACTGACTCCTTGAATGTTATGACTCCTATATATCGTCTTTATATTAGTTTTTAATAAATTAATTATTAATTTAATTATCATATTTTTAAATGTTATTTTATACAATTTTAATGTTATAAGTAGTTTAAATGTTTAAAAAGTATTCAATTTTTTTAATACTCCATTATTACACAAGTTACAATAATAACAATTTATATAAGAATATAAAAAAAAAAAAAAATACACATTTTTTAAAACTCAAAGGCCATTGCCGGCCACTGCTGGCCTTCTATGACCCATGTCCGACGTCTGACGGTTAAGACTCGTGACTCTTATCTGTTGTCTTTATATTTTTAAAATAAATTATTTATTAATTTAATTATGATATTTTTAAATGTTATATTATTTAATTTTAATATTTGAATGTAGTTTTATCATTTTAAAATTATTCAAAATTTTTGTCACACTCTAGTAATTACATAAGTTAATATAATAATAATTTATAAAAATAAGACACATTTTTTTTAAAACTTAGAGGCCAAGGCTAACATCCTGTTACACAAGTCAGTCTAATAATTACACAATTTACTATAATAAAAATTTTAAGAATAATTTTTTTTTTCCATTTTTTAAACTCAGAGCCACATCTGGCTTCTATGTTGTCTTTATATTAGTTTTTAATAAATTAATTATTAATTTAATTATGATATTTTTAAATGTTATTTTATCTAGTTTAAATATTATAAGTAGTCTAAATGTTTAAAAAGTAGTCTACTTTTTTTAATAATCTAGTGTCACACAAGTTGCAATAATAATATTTTATATAAGAAAATAAAAAATACACATTTTTTTTAAACCTGCCTTTATACTCCTTGTTATGACTCTTATCTTATTCACGTAACTCTTATTTGTTGTCTTTATAATTTTTAAATAAATTTTTTTATTAATATAATTATTATATTTTTAAATGTTATATTATCTAATTTTAATATTTGTATGTAGTTTGAATGTCTTAAAAGTATTCTAAAATTTGGTCATACTCTAGTAATCACAAATTACCAGAATAATAATTTATAAAAATAAGACACAATTTTTTAAAACTCAAAGGCCACAGCTGACCTCCTATAACACCAGTCAGTCTAATAGGGATGTCAATTTCATTTGGACCGTGATTACCGAACCGAACCCAAATCGTATGGATTGGATATGGGTCATCATATTCGGTCGCGGGTCGGGTTTGGATCTAAAATAAAGGACCCAACTTTTTGGCATGGTATATAAATTTAATAAGAACTATCCTAATCCTAATTTCTTCTTCTCTTCTTATTGCCACAAATCGGTTCTCAAAGTCTCAACCTGAAAATGATTATAATTTGTAAAATGTAAGAGCAAATCGCTCTATCATGCAAATATTCATATACTAATTCGAATTTTTTTTTGAGTAATTTTTGTTTTGTGACAATTTTGCTTCTTCCAGAAAAATGAACCATCAAAAAACAAAGGGTACTCCAGCCAAAAGTCTGGTGCCTCATAAAAAAAACCTATAAAATATTTTATTATTTTTCTATTTTATTTGCTGTGAAGCAGAAACTGAAATGGTGACATCTCAATTACGCCTATTTTAGCATTCATACATTAAAGAACAAATAAAATAATTAAAAATATCAAATATATATATATATATATAGAATAATTAAGCAATGCATAATAATCGTGAATTTGGCTATGTATATTTTTGTATCATACAAGCACATGAAGAACTATCCTAAATCAGGTTTTGTGGGTCCATGGGTCCACCGGTTCAGACCTGGACCCATGACAATTCACTGGTTCTCAGGGCAGGTTTGGGTCTGTTTAAGACTCGTGGGTCTAGACTCAAACCCAAACCCACGGATTTTTACGTGTATGGGTCCAAATTTTTTTGGTGAGTCTGGATCTATTAGAACCTGATCCGAACCTGATCCATTGTCATCCCCACTTCTGATAGACTCCTAGAATGTTATGACTCATATCTGATTCATATATGTTGTCTTTTTATTTTGACAATATTACTCCTATATATTGTCTTAATATTAGTTTTTAACAAATTAATATTTGTATGTAGTTAGAATGTTTAGAAAACTTTTGTCATACTCTAGTAATTACACAAGTTGCAAGTAATTACACAAGTTGCAAAAATAATAATTTATAAAAATAAGACACATTTAATATTGTTTTAAACGTTCAAAAAAAAATTTCATACTCTAATAATTACACAAGCTACAATAATAAAAATTTATAAAAATAAGATATATTTTCATAAAACTCATAGGCCACTACTGGCCTCCTGTGATACCAGCCGATCTTTTATTTCCACAAGTTAGAAAAATAACAATTGCTTTTTTAAAAAATGTTCATTTTGTTAAACTTAAAAGCCACGACTGGCCTCCTGATAAACTCTTGAATGTTGTGACATCTATGACTCTTATATGTTATCTTTATATTAGTTTTTAATAAATTATTTATTAATTTAATTATGATATTTTCAATGGTGTTTTTTCTAATTGTAATACTGTGTGTAGTTTGAAAGTTTAAAAAGTAATCAATTTTTTTGTTTAGAAAAAAAAACTCTAGTATTATACAAGTTACATTATCTGTTGTCTTCATATTTTTTAATTAAAATATTTATTAATTTAATTATGATATTTTAAAATGTTATATTATCTAATTTTAATATTTCTATGTAGTTAAAACGTTTTAAAAGTATTCAAAACTTTTATCATACTCGATTTACACAAGTTTCAAAAATAACAATTTTAAAAATAAAATTAAAAAAATACATATTTTTTTAAACTCACATGTCACAATTGGCCTCCAGACTTCTTAAATGTTGTGACTCTTATTCAACTCATATATGTTTTCTTTATATTTTTTATTAATATTGTAATTATTAATTTAATTATGATATTTTTAAATTTGATTTTAAGTAGTTTGGATGTTTAAAAACAGTTCAGATTTTCTTTAATCTCTAGTATTAACCAATTTACCTATCGGTTGTCTTTCTATTTTAAATTATATTATTTATTAAAAATTACATATTAATTTAATTATGATAATTTTTAAATGTCATATTGTCTGATTTTAGTATTTATATGTAGTTTGAACGTTTTAAATTCAATTTTAATGTTATAATTATCATTTTTTTTTTAATGTTATTCTATCTAATTTTAATATTATAAGTAGTTTGGATGTTTTAAAAGTATTCACTTTTTTTTTTTATATACTCTATTATTACACAAGTTACAATAATAATAATTTATATAAGAAAATATAAAATATACATTTTTTAAAACTTAGAAGCCACTTCGGCCTCCTATGCCCCTGTCTGACTCCTTGACGGTTAAGACTTGTAACTCTTATATGTTGTCTTTATATTTTTTAAATGAATTATTTATTAAAAAATATTTATGATATTTTTAAAGGTTATATTATCTAATTTAAATATTTGAATGTAATTTGAGCGTTATAAAGTATTCAGATTTTTTTTCATACTCTAGTAATTACACAAGTTGCAATAATAATAATTTATAAAAATAAGACACATTTTTTAAAACGCAGAGGCCACAGTTGACCTCATGTGACACCAGTCAGTTTAGTATTTACACAAGTTACTATAATACCATTTTTTTTTTTTTTAAAGTTCACTTTATTTTTAAACTCAGAGCCACGACTATTCTCCTGAAAGATTTCTTGAATGTTATGGCTCATATATGTTGTCTTTATAGTAGGTTTTTTTTTTTTAATTAATTATTAATTTAATTATGATTATTTGATTTAATTTTAATATTATAAGTTGTTTGAATGCTTAGAGAGTATTCAATTTTTTTAATACTTTAGCATTACATAAGTTACAATAATAATATTTTATATAAGAAAATAAAAAATACAAATTTTTTTCCAACCCAGAGACTACTGCTAGCCTCATGTGACCCATAGTATACCCCTTATTAAGACTCCCGTCTTATTCATGTGACTCTTTTTTTTCTTCATATTTTTAAAATAAATTGTTTAATAAAAAAATATTTATTAATTTAATTATGATATTTTTAAATATTATATTATCTAATTTTAATATTTGTACATAGTTTGAACGTTTAAAAGTTTTCAAAATTATTGTCTAAAAAAATATTCAAAATTTGTGTAATACTCTAGTAATTACTCAATTACAAGAATAATAATTTATAAAAATAAGGCACGTTGTTTTAAAACTCAGAGGCCACGGCTGTCTTTCGTGACACCGATCAGTATAGTATTTTCACAAGTTAAAAAAATAACAAAAAATATATATATATATATATATATATATATACATTTATTTAAACTCATGGCCACAACTAGCCTCATGACAAACTCCTTGAATATTCTGACTCCTATATATTGTCTTTATATAAGTTTTAAATAAATAAAATTATTGATAATAAATGATATTCTATCTAATTTTAATATTATAAGTAGTTTGGATGTTTAAAAAGTATTCAATTTTTTTAATACTCTAGTATTACACAAGTTACAATAATAATTTTTTATATAAGAAAAATAAAAAATACAAATTTTTTTCAAACCTAGAGGTCATTGCTGACCTCAGTTAGACACCTTATTAAGACTCCTATCTTATTCATGTGAATCATATTTGTTGTCTTTATATTTTTAAAATAAATTTTTTAATAAAAAAATATTTATTAATTTAATTATGATATTTTTAAATGTAATATTATCTAATTTTAATATTTGTATGTGGTTTGAACTTTTAAAAGTATTCAAAAATTTTGTTATACTCTAGTAACTACTCAAGTTACCAGAATAATAATTTATAAAAATAAGACATATTTTTTTAAAAATCAGAAGCCACAGCTGTGCTCACGTGACACTTTCAGACTAATATTTACAAAAGTTACAAAAATTATAAAAAAAATTATAAAAAAAAAAATACACATATTTTTACAATTTTTTTTAAAAAAATAATACACATTTTTTAAACTCGAGGAGTCGATTGCCACATTTGACCTCCTGACAGACCCTTGAATGTTGTAACTCCTATTTGACTCCTATAAGTTGTCTTTATATTAGTTTGTAATAAATTAATTATTAATTTAATTATCATATTTTTAAATGTTATTTTATCTAATTTTAATATTATAAGTAGTTTGGATGTTTAAAAAGTATTTAGTTTTTCTTAAACTCTAGTACGTATTACACATGTTACATTATATGTTGTCTTTATCTTTTTTAATTAAATTATTTATTAAAAAAAAGTACTTATTAGTTTAATTATGATATTTTTAAATGTTATATTATTTAATTTTATTATTTAATTTTATTATTTATATGTAGTTTGACCATTTTAAAAGTATTCATAATTTTTGTTATAATACTCATAATTTATAAAAATTAGAACTCAAAGATCACAGTATGTCAGTCAATTAATTATATTAGTTTTTTCTGTTTATATATATACGGGAATTTTCCAATGAGGATGCCATGATATAATTATATAAGAACATTGAATGTGAGCCACTCGTTTTATATACTTTGACTTGGTATGTATGCACTTCTCAAATCACTTTTATAAATTAATGGTTCACATTCAATATCTTGATAAAGTTATATAAGGATGCTCTGATAGAAACGCGCATATATATATATATATATATATATCAGTTTCAATACATGTGGATTACTAATTATGTTGAAACTTTGACAAATGTATATACTTTGAGTTATATAAATATAATGGTCCACATCCGACATATTGATGAAGTTATATTAGTGCACATTGACTTGAAGTTATATATATATATCATATGCTGCAATAAGCATTGACTTGAATATATATATATATATATATATATATCATATGCTTCAATAAGCATTGACTTGAATATATATATATATATATACGGTCTCGTTTCTATTAGGACATCATTATATAAATTTATCAGGATATTGAATATGAACCACTCATTTATAAAAGTGATTTGGTTTTAAAGTGATTTGATAATTACATACATACCAAATCAAAGTATCTAAAACGAGTGGCTCATATTCAATATCCCTATATAATTCTATCAGGTATACTCATATAAAAACTTTCGTATATATATAATCTGCTACAGTTGTATAAAACCTAATATACTGTCGAGTTGAATGAATATTGTGTTGATCAAATAACTTCGTAATATGTGAAAGTTAGTTAATACCGTTGAATAAAGACACTTGAAAGTTGAAACAATGAAACGCACACAACACAAAAGTAAGAAATGAAACAAAAGTAGGGTATATGGCCCCCACTACATAAAATCAAATAATTTATGATTAAACAAATATAGGTTAATAAGCGATTCTCATGCAAAAAGGTTATGTAAACCTTTCAACTAGCATCTGGATTCTGAGCTTTGAATTCCGTTACGGCGTAACTTTTTTTATTTTTTATTTTCTTAACCCTGGTTAGATTGACATGCACCGATATGTCATTCACCAGTTACCACCTCTCGTGACTCGTGAGTCACGAGTAATCAGGGAATCTTATATCACCTCTTTTGGCGTTCTCTTGACTATTCTGTTGCAGAGCTCCATTTATTGTTTCGTGACGCAACGTTTGCTATCATCACACCTCGACACGTGTACAATGGCTCCCTTCCTTGATCAGTTGATCTATCTTCTTTTTTTTTTTTTTTTTTGGCTTCTGTCGGTGACTCTGTCAGTCTGTCTTGTCTCATACTCTCAGTCTCTGAATGGTTGGCCTTGCTCTTCGTATAGCTTTCTGATTTTGGGAATCTATATAAAGTGTGGTGCACTCTAGTAGTCTAGTGTCTCTCTATACGGTTGTCCTATTTATGTTGGGCAGGTACAATTTTAATATCTAGCTCTATACTAAAAGCATTTTAAGAGAAAATAGAAATCATAATATAAAGTAGCCTTAAGATACATTTGAAAAATACTATATATATATATATAAATTATATTTCAATATTTTAAAAATAGATCAGGTTATATCAATTCAATTTTTTGATTTTAATATCTCAACCATTAAATTAAATAACGTATGAGTAAATTGGTAGTTGAGATATTAAAAATTAAAAAATTGAATCATAAGTTTGAATTGATATAAAAGACCTTTTAAAAATAATTTAAACACAAATTAAAATTTAATAAGTTTGTTGTCGATTTACTTTTATAAAGGAGAATGAAGGGTTATAAACTTTAGTGTTTGTAGACTTTATTTATATTTTATTAGTATAATAAGATTGTATAAATTTCACGGTAACTGCATTTATAATATTAGGATTGTATTTTTTTTTTTTTTTTTTTTTTTGGACAGTAATATTAGGATTATATTAATATATGCATGCCCTTTAAATACATATTAATGACTTTTAAATATATATATATATATTAATGATTAATAAATTAAAGTAATATTTATATGTATTTTTTGAAAATATGAATAAGTGTACATTAATATATTGAGATGATTATAAATTTTTATTATAATTTTTTTAATTAATATATGTTCTTAAGACATACGTTAACATATAGATTATCAGTCTTTCTACTATCAGTTCGTTCTAATATAAAATATATTAGGACAATGAATGTGGACCATAGATTATGAAGACGTTTTGATAAGTGCATACACTTTAAGTCAAAATATATAAATCTAACTGTTCATATTTTCCGTCCTTATATATTTTATTTTAGAATGCACAGACAATAAAAAAATTATATATTTTATTAACGAAATATTTACCGGTATTACAGTTGATAGAATAATCCTTCAATCATGACACTTAAAATTTAGCACTAAGTCTTTTTAATATAAACTTTTCAATATCTCAAAATTCGTGTGCCGTTGACCTTATGTTTCACTTTTCATTTCAAATAAGGTGACTATCATTGGTTTTGAAATTCGTCATTGACCTTTCTTTTTAGTGGATACAACAAAAATATATCGTATGCGTTCTTAGAGTACGTGTTAATTCATAAAAAAATATTGAATTTATTATTTTCTGTAGTCCAACACAAAACGAACCAAGAGTTAAACAAGATTTATTGAAATCAAACGATATATGTTTGACCCGATTATCTATCCTTATAAGTTTGGATGTAAAACTCTTTACACATATTTATAAAATACATACTGTGAGACTCACTCCACCACTAACTTGAAAGGGAAGATGTATACCATCGTGGATATATGATATACAATAAAACTTCGATAAATGAATGTTTGATAAATTAATAATCTTGTTTAAACAATAAAATGTTCTGGTCCCGACTTGGGCCAATGGACTAAAATAATAACTTCGCTAAATTGATAAGATAATAATTTTTTTAAAATCCTTTAAGGCCCAACGAACATATAAATTAATAATTGGTTAATTATATAAACTAAATAGCACATAAAAATTCATAATATATATTAATGAACTTGTTGCCTACAACTTATCTTTTTCTCAATTCAGTTCATCTCAAAAACATGCATCTAAAGTCATTTGTATTTTCACTATACCTAAACTGAACTAAACATCATCCTTAATCTATTTCAATGCATACACCGTATTTGATTTTTTTTTTTTTAAATTTTTTTTATTTCATTTTGTAGCAAGTAGTTATTTATGGTTCTACTACTTCAAAAACATTTTTTGGAGAAACCATTGGTAAAATATAATTGTCATCTAGATCACGATAATAATCGGTAGACATATTCATTACCCTTAAATAATTTCTTGATCAATATACAATTTCATCACTGTGTCATTTTCACTAAGATAATTCAAATGATGTTCAACGTCCATTAAATTTTAAAGTTTGACGTCATCCATTGTTTATTGTTATTATTAATTGTAAGTCATACATGTATCTTGATAAAAATAATAATAAGGGCATTCTATTGTACACGGTTATTTTTTGCATATGATTACATGCAATCATGTTAAAACAAGATAAAATTTTAATGTGATTGTATCATTTTTGATACGGTCACAATGGGAGAACTCTTTTTAAATTAATAAATATTCATTTATCGATAAATTAATAAATTATTCATTTATCGATAAATAAATAACCCCTCTAAAATAATAATTTTTCCTATCCCAACAATATTATATGTATAGGGGTTTTACTGTATTATTATTATATACACTGCATGTGTTAATGGTAACTCGAACCTAAAATACTACCAAATTTGAAAATTTTACAAATTTAAAGGTATTATAACTATTTTTTTCCGATTTTATTAAATATGAAGCATCGAAAAAATGAAGAAAAGTATGACAAATAAAAATAGTAGTTATGGTGCATAAATAATTTTCAAATTTGGTTTTACAATTAGATTTCATTAAACTTATTTAAAAAATTATATTAAAATTCAATAAATCAATGGATTTAATTGAAATACTTACTTTGTTTTAAAATAATGGATCGTTAGGAGATAAACATTATATAAATAATTACACGTTTTAATTTATTTTTACAAACAAATAAGGTAACTCCTACTCAAAAACCCAATTTGGTGCAACATTTACATTAAAATTGTACAACTTTCACACTATTTATTTTTTTCCATCTCCAACCTATTGCACCAAATGTTACACTAAAAAGAATATTTCCCTTTTTTTTTTCTTTCTCTTTTTTAATTATTTTTTTTAACAATTAATATTTCACCCCATAATTAACATAATATTGTAATAAGTTAAGAAATTACGAAATTAGTACATTAAATTATTTTTCCTTAATTTTGGTGTCTTCCAATTAGTGGTAATTTATTTTATCACTATGAAGTTTGTATGAAGTTTTTAAATGTTTTTATCAATGTTGTATTTTGCTTTAATTTTTATATTTTCAATTTAGTGATTTTTGTTAAAAAAAAATTAGTAAATTTTGTATTATACACTTAATTTTAGTTTATTATAAATGTTAATATAAATAATAATTAAATTAAAAAAAATGTAAATTAAACAATATCATTAAATAATAAAACGAATACATTTGGAATAAATTTGATTGATTAAGGGTAAAACTGTGATTAAATAAAACTTTTAAATAAGGGATACAGTTAGAATAAATTTTATTTAATATGGGTCAAACTGTGATTAAATAAAACTTTAGGAACAAAAAAAAGTGAAGAAATTGCGTTAAATGAACAATGTTGTGCCAGGGTTGCCGCAACATTGTTCATTTCAACAAAATTACTGGAGAGCAAATCTTGCTCTAATTTGTCGATGCTCTAATTTGCTGATTTCCTCCGTTTTGGTGAAGGGTTGGTGATGCCCTAAGACCATCTCAAATGGGTCTCCATTTTGTCAAAATGGAAATTCATTTTGGATCTCCGAATTAGTGATCCAAATCTCAATTTCTATTTCATTGTTTACATTAAATAATATTATTTTATCTCACCTATCAACTTTTTCATATTTCTAACTAAACTCAATTAATTTAATATAACTTTTTATTCATAAATATAATAACTATAAAAATTATAAATATTTTATTAAGATCTTTCGAATGAGTATAATATTAACTATATTTTAATTATTTTTTATTTTTTAATAATGAATTAGTAAATATTTTAATTCCAAATAAATGTTCTCAAATCATCAATTTTTATATGTTATTAATATGTATAATAATAATTAACTCTAAATAATTCAATAAAACAAAATATTAACATTAACCTCTCCAATAATGCAAATCTTTCTCCACATTCTTGTTAAATATTATTAGGTGTAAAAAATATAAATGTTAAAAAATTATTTCAAAATCATTTCGTGTAAAATAGTTAGGTGTGGATAATTATAAAAACAGTTAGAAAATTTTTGGTGTAATAAAAGTGAGTAAATTATTATCTAACATAATTAAATTGTACATAATAAAAAGAAAACAATTTTATTAAGGAAAGTATGAAAAATAGTAATATTTTATTATTTGAAGATTTTAAAATGGAGAATGACTACAGTAGTAAATTTATGAAGATATAATATTTTAAGAATATATATATATATATATATTTTAAGAAATTTTAAGAATATTAATATTTCATTTTCTGTCTTTAAAATAGAAAAAATTTTAAAGAACCATCGGATGGTTGAAGCAGTAAATTTATAAAGATAAAATATTCCAATAATATTAATATTCTATTTTCAGTCTCCAGGAGAAAATTTAAGTGCGCTTTACTGTAGAAACTGTGTTGGAGGAGTGTGTGGCAGGGTATCAAGTATCAACGTGACGCGAGCGGCCCAGGATGCATTTAATGCTAGATTGTATCATCAGAATTTCATGGTCGACGTGACTTGTAATCATTAACAAAATCATTTTGTAGTTTTTTTATTTTATTATTATTTTCCCTCCGCCATGTACATACCTGACGTAATTTTTATATTTTTTTAACTAGCATTTTATGAGTTATTAAATTATTTTCATTTTCTAGTGAAAATAATAAATTAAAAAAGGAAGATAATTTGAAAATTTAAAAATAGTTTCTTATTTTTCCATTTTAAACCTATTTTTAATTTATATTTCATTGGAAGAATTATCTTCAATTAATTAAATTTAATTATTCTTGTGTAAAAATATTAGTTTTAATTTTGAATAAATAAGGGTAGTTTAATCTTTTTATTATTTCTGTTTTAAAAGCAGATAGGTTTAAGTATACAAATACATACTTACTCTTTATCTATATTTATACCAAACTTTAGGATAGATCAGGGTATTTTCCCCTAAAAAAATATCCATAAAAATTATGTACTAGCTTTTTCTTAATTTTTAGGGCTTGTTCGATTTTCTCACATAACACTTAATGACATTTAATGTGTTCCAATAAGTTGTTTTGTTTGATTTTTTAAGTGATAAAATCACTTGACACATATTTATAAAAGCGAAAAATGTTCACTTTTCACTTAACTAAAAAGCATCTGGATTGATATTAATTTTATACTTCCAAACAATCCTCACAAATCTAATAAATTTCTAGTTTTGTCTTCTCCCACAAGCCTAAATCTAATAAATTTCTAGTTTTGTCTTCTCCCACAAGCCTAACTATATTAATTTTTTGGGTGACTATATTGCTACCCATGAAATATCTCCACACATCCATTTTTTCTTATAAAAATATTATTTAAATAACCTATAACAAAATTACTTTTATACCCAAATAATATAAATTCATTTGTTGCAATTACAACCAGGGAAAAAAAATTTTAAACTTGTGTTATATATTATTTTATTTTTTCTCTAATAAAAGATAAAAACAATAAAAGAGGAAGTCACTTTGTTAATAGAAACAAAGACAACATCACAATGTCAATATATCTTTACAATTTCACACACCTTCTTCTCCATTTATTATTAGTTTATTACCATAGGCTCTCAAAATTAAGTATGAGAAACAAGATAGAAAAAAATATTAATAGATTAAAGAATAAATGAAAATAAATAAATAAAAGAAATTAGTCAATGTTTATATATTAAAATATAAATATATAACAAATAATAGTTGAAAGGGTATTGATGTAAATCAGATATTTATAACTTAAAAAAGACAAACAATTTATCACTTATATTTAATTTTCAATGAAAAAAAAAAAAACATATTTTTTCAGTTTTTAGTTTTTAGTCACCTTTCAATCTTCAGTATAATTTAACACTATTCAACCTTTGAACAACAAATCAAACATAACCTTAGTTTTTTTTTTTTTTTTCTTTTTTTTTTTTGGTTTCTTTTTCATTTTGGTCCCTCTAAAACATTCCATTTTACTGCTCTGGCCCCTCCAAATAAAAATTCTTGGTTCTACCCCTTTGCATAACACCCCTTCTGCAATGAGAGTTGTTTTTTGGACTGTGGTTGTAGTTATTGATTTAATCATGTATCGATGAACACCTAATCCGAACAGTTTAGACTTTTTTTTAAAGAAAAAAAAAAATACAATAATTGACATGGAAAACAAAAGCTCTTGGAACAAATGGTTAACAGTGGTAGATACCAAATTATTGATGATCATATATGATTGGATGAATGGATGTTAAGATTTTTCATGATTTCCTCGAAATCATGCAACCAATGGAGATCGGTAAAAGTTCACAAAAGAAGGATCGTATGATTAATTTATGGGTAGTGTTAACTTGTGTCCTATGAGTACATGTTAAGAACATACAAGTTTCTTTTATGGGAAACTCAATTGCTATATTTATTGTAACAGTACAATAAATACAGTAGTTGACTTTCGTTATGTAGTAACTTTTGAGTTTTTAACCTGTGCCCTTAGGACACATGTTAACACTACCCTTAATTTATAAACAATTATTATTACTATTATTATTATTATTTTGTTATGTGAAAGTATAAACAAAAATTATTTGTATGAACTATTTGCATTGTAACGAGAAACATGTAAATGGTATTAAGACAAAATAGTAGCAGCACCTTTTTTTTTTTTTTTTTTTTTTGACAAAAGATAAATTATGCACTTAATAGTACCAATGTCATGCAGTTTGGTGTAAAAGGTAATGAATATGTAATTGTTATTAGGGTTAATATTATAAACCTCCCCTCATCTTTGAACTATTATTGGATGTATAATTACAAATTCTTTTATTTTAGAAACCTCTCCTATAAACTAATACTGTTAGCAATCTGTTTGTATTGACTGATTTTGACTATTAAAAAGTCTAAAATATCCATATTTAAGCTTCAATTGTATGAATTGATCAATTCATATGACAATATTAATTTATTTGATAAAAGTATAAAGGTATAATGGTCAATTCATACAATTGAAGCTTAAATAGAGATATTTTGGACTTTTTAACGGTCAAACTTGGTCAACACAAACAGAATGTTTATGGTGTTAGTCCATAGGGGAGGTTTTTAAAATAAAAACATTTGTAACTATACATCCAATAATAGTTCAAAGGTGAGGGGAGGTTTATAATATTAACCTTTATTATTATTATTATTATTTGTTGACAATGAATTTGTTATTTCAATATCTAACTATATAAATTTACATACCGTAAAAATAAAAAAATAAATAAAAAAACTATGTAAATTTACATATACTAGAGGAATTTGTAAAAATAACCATATAAAATTATTAATTTTTATTTTAAAACATATACATTGTTTTTCATATTTTTAACAAGAAGGAATGTGCAATGGCCAATCTGCCATGATATAAAAACAAAACCTAAACACCATTGTTTGTTTGTTGATGTTTCATGTTGCAAATAAAAGAGAACGACGAGAAAGAGAAGAGAGAGAAAGGACTGGCAGGAAAAAGAGATTGGCGTCGGAGAAGAAAAAGATGTCAAATGTCGTCGGAGAAGAAAGAAGGATGCTAAAGAAAAAGAGGTGTCATAGTAGAAGAAGAGACGACGATAGATGTTTGGGAGTAAAATTTTGGTTTAGTGCTGTTTATGGGTATGTTTCACATTGGTCGGGCTCCCGAGTGTGAAACATACCCATAACATCAAAATATCAATTTCAAACATCAAAGACGAATTTGTTGTAACCATAAGAAAAAAAAAAAAAAATTTAATTAAAAAAAAAAAAAACATTTCTGCACAAAAATTAAAATTATGCAAGGAAAAAAGACCTGAGATTGTATGAATTGACGTCTTCTGAGTTGTATTATGTGTAATTTCAACAAATTTGATGTGTTAACAGGGGCATAGCTCAGCTGGTTGATGAACGCGCTTGAGGTTTGAGTAAATGACTCCTTGTTTAATGGCTCGAATCCTACCAATAGCGAAACCTTCAAAAATACCCGATTCCGAATTAATAGATACTATCCAAAAAAATAATAAAAAAATGATGCATTTGTTGAGTAAAGAAATCAATGGCTAAGATTTATATATTCGCGTAGTTACAAATCGCAGGACTTTCTGCTAATGGGCTATGCACGAATAGAAGCCCAATACAAATTTAAATGCAAATCATTAGATGTGGATGTCATGAAACATGATTCTATTTATATATTTTTGTCTCCCAACGACTTTTTTTTGTTTTTTTTTTTTTGTTTTTTAAGCTCAACCTTAAAGGTCACTGAAAATAGAAAATCATTTTAATCAAACTTTTTAAAAATGTATTTAGATTCTATATGTCAAAAAGTAATACTATATGATCTAAAATATTAATACAAATGATGTGATAAGTGAGCTGTTATTATCATATAAATTATAAGATGATGCAATAGATGACATGGTAAGGACAAATCACTTACTAACTTTATCATTGAGTCGTTTGAGATACAATTATTTACTGGTAGTGTTAACATGTACCTTTAACAACTATAAATTTACTATGATAGGAAACCCAATCAGGGCCGACCCTGAGATTTTCGGGACCTAAGACGAACTATAGAATATGAGGCTTTTGATACTTTATGTATGTTTACTTGATTTTTTTCTCTAGTAAATACTTATAAAAATCAATATAATAACTCAAACTCGAGACTATAACACAAAAAAATAGAAAAAAAAAAAGTTACCAAAATAAATTTTTTATAATTGCATAAAAGAATATATCATTTAAACCTTACTCGTTTCACATTTTTAGTAACAGAAATATTAATTAAGCTTACATGTTTTCAAAAAAGAAAAAAAAAATGAAGTGTATTGATTTAATTACCTTCGAAACAACGTTTCTAAATTTTCGTATAAAAAGAGTATTGAGTTTTTTTATAGATATAAAAGATGATTATTTGTGACAAATATGTGTGTTGCTAGGATTTAACCCACCGCCACCCTTGATCCAATGTTGTTTTTGTAAGAATGATAAATGAGTTTCTATTGGTGGACCTTTAAAATATATATATATATATATGTATATATGTATAGTGGTCTATTTTTAAATTTATTTATGGGTTGGGTATCCATCGGTGAGCCTTTTTAAAAAAAATTATATGTGTATTGTGAACCTTTTTAAAGTCATTTATAAACTTGTTTTATTTAAAATCTTAGATTGACTATATTATAAAATCATTTTTTTAAAAATACAATTTGGGGACCCTTTCCAATCGGGGACCCTAGACGGTTGCCTCAATGGGCTCCCCCTAAGGCCAGCCCTGAACCCAATAAATGCATAATACTATATTGATATTATACTTTTATTGGATTTCCTATTATAGGAAATTTATATTTATTAAGGGTATATGTTAACACAACCTAATATATAAATTACTTCTCGAATCAACGTCAAAAACCAAGCTCTACCAAATGAAAACTAAAAAAGAAGGGTGGCCAATAAAAGACAACTCGTGATCATATGGGAAGTTTAGATATCACACCTACTCACACATGAAACAAATAAATAATATATATAGAAGGGCATCGGTCAATCAAAGCCGGCTTCACACGAGGTAAAGTGTTAAAGATCATATGTATCCGTTTAAGATATATAGATCTTCATCCTCATATCTATTCCTATTTTTAAAAAAACAGGATAAATTTATGGAATTTTTAAATTGAGGTAAAGATATTTATCTATATTCCGTTCAACCCCATATATATTGGATTCGATTACTAATAAGTATAAACTTAACAAATAAAGTCGGATGATTGACATTCTGTTACTATCATTTTATATGTATATGATTATAATTATATATGTTCCCAATGTGCCTATGATTTAACACTGGGCAGACCGTTAGTCGGTGTATCATCTTATAAGAATAGATTTAAAATCTATTAAAATTTTCTATTTCAAAAGAGAAAAATGTAACTGATACCCATAATCATACATGCAAATGAATTAAATCTTGGAAAATATTTCAAAAAAATTTCATGACATTAACGTGTGCCTCAAGGGCACATGTTAAAAAATATATAATAATTACTATACAAGAAAGAAGACAATATATTTATTATCATGCTTCAATAAATGTAATGATTAAATGCATTGTCTTATTTTCTTATATAGTAATTATGATGTTTTTAACCGGAGCCCTAACACCACTCTTAAAATAATAATACTTACATGTTATACCAAGTTTATCATATAGATTATAGTAATGAAACTAGCTTTTAGGGTATTGGGTGAGAAAAAAAATACGAAGTAATTTATGTAAGTAGAGTTAACAATAGCACAATAAATCATAAATTTATTATATTTATAAAATATTAAATTAATATGTGATAACGAGGCCAGGGTGGATATAAGAATGGTATCCATTAAACATATCCATCATCGTTACCAAAAATAAAATGAATATACCAACTCCGTTTGAATAATTTTGCCATCCATACGTGTAAACCGTAAAACAAGTAAATAATAAAAACAAAGGGCATTCAATTAAAACCAATCAGATTTACATGTGAGAGGAAGGGTTAAGATCGCGTCGGTACGTAAAGCTTAATAAAATAAAATTATAATAAATCTTACATTAAAAGCAAGTTGGTACAATGGTACTACACAACCTAATGAATCATATATATATATATATATATATAAAACCATCCACCAATATATATACCACTCATCTGACTTCACCTCGTACTAAATTTCAATTTGACCAATTCCTTTAATCCCTATCCAGTAGTAATTTTGTCCCAATTGGAGGTCAAAAGCATAACTTATATATATTTATATAAAATATACAAACATGTATCAAATAATGAGAGTTGGGGCATGCGTCCTAATAATAATAATGAATTACACAAAACCAAACTTTATGTAATCAAATCTAGCTATGAAATTGAAGAAAGATGTCATAATAGAAAATGGAGCAATCAATTAGCATTTTCATCTTATCCAAACAAGACACACCAAAACCACTAAAGGAAAGTAAATAAAAAAAAGTACTTGTAAGTTGTAAACTGCTTATGATTCTAGAGAAAACAACAACAATTGAAATGCCACCTCAAATCTTTTTCCGTTGATGGATTACACAGTAAACACACGTTTGAGTTTTGCTTCTATTGTCTATATACACTGCTCGTTTTCAGGCTCGGCTTTCTAGGATTGAGAAATGAGAACCGAGAAGCTATCCAATCTACCTCACGCATGTGTTGTTTTCACTTTTCATTTATAAAGTAAAAGTTGTTGTTGGTGGCCCATTGTATTTGTACGTAGCTGCCATGGTAGAAACTAGAAAGTAGAAACTAGTCAATTGCCTTCTTAAGGAGTACTGTTTTATTTACCTGTGAGCCTGTGACTGAATGATGCGTTTTCAACAATCATGTTTCAAAGACAGCAATATAAATAAATTCAACAAGCCATTCAATTATATTTATATATTAAAAAATATATATAAATCATCTGTACTATGATCCGATAAAGTTACTATACTGATAATGTAATTAAACCACAATAACGTTACATGATCTAAAAACTTAACCCAAAAATCAATCTAAGTAATGTACAAATTGATTTGTCCTTATTTTATCATTTATCACGTCACTCTAAGATTTATATGTTAACAATAAATTACTTGTCATTGTCATTTAGATTGATTTTTGGATTTTTTTTTTATTTTAAAGTATTATATAAATTCGGCATAACACTAAACTAGCCTGATCATCCTGTCGGATTAATTTTTTTTAGATCGTATAACATTACTTATAAATTGGGTTAGATTAACCAACTTTCGAGAGTATGAGCAACCAAAAATGACAAGAGTTATAGGTATGATTAAACAAATTCGACACAAACTGGGTTAGGTCATATGTGTATGTTAGAACATACCGAGATCAAATGCTAGAAGTTGGCTCATATATATATATATATATATATTCTCAATTTCTCAGAATTGGAAAATATCCACTCGTACAATAAACTTATAAATAGAGAATAAATTAAATAAATAGAGAGTTTTGTAAGAGGAAGTGTGGCACCGTCTGCCTCTCTCTTTCTCTGTGATTTTTTACTGATATGAAAAGAACGAGAAGTATCGATAAAAGAGAGAGAGGGTGACAAAAGTGGCAGCACCTTCACCTCCTTTAGTCATTTTGTCTGTGCATATGACTTTTGAGAAAAACAATGCGATAATTGATGACTTTTCTCAACTACCATTCAACCTCCACTACCATTAAAAATTGCTAATTTTGCTTGGATTTCAGTTAACTTCTTCATTCACGACACTCATTATAATTATTAAATCATGTTTATGGCAAAGATTTCAAGAATATATATATATATATATATATATATATCAAGAATCCAAAAACTTAATATGAAGTATATATATCCGATGTCTTTTTTTATATATATTTTTTTATTTTTATGATTATGTATTCGATGTCTTGAAATAATAACTTATGATTTTTTTATATTTTTTATTTTTTTTATATTACCTTTTTCAATCCTTGTTATGTTATTGACACCCATTTAAAAAAAAAAAAAATGTTATTGACACAATAATTTCACCAGATATATAAGTCAATTAGATTATATTCAATCGGTATCTATTGATTTTCATTGTATACAATTCTTCTAATCTTTAAATAGAGAATAAATTAATATTTAAACCTTGAAAAAACAAAATTAAATAAAATAGTAATTTTTTCAGATTTAAATTATTCGGATGTATTTCTCAACATATAAAGGCGCATCTTAACATACAATCATACATAAAGAGCCACATAGATAATTATAAAGCCTGCACTCATGAGTCATGATTTACACCACTAGCCAAATTTAAATATCTTTTTATTTATTTATTTATTAAAAATATCCTTACATTGGAATGGTATTGTCATGTGGTCCCGATGAAGAGACTTCGATGACAATAAGAATAGTAATTTCACAAATAAAAGAAGAACAAAAACAACAAATCATAATTTTGATCGTACGTCAATGCTATTTAATCATTCGTAGAACCAAATCATATTGGGTCCGAGAAATTAGACTTTCAAAATCAATTAACACAGATTCAGGTATTAAAGGCCCAATGAGTTGGACCTTTAATGGCCTTGATTGGAAAAAGAGTTTCTACTTTCAAGATAAAAATGTTTGAAAATAGTTTGGGTAAAATGGCAGTGAAACCATCACCTCTCAAAGGTATCTATGTGGCCAAACCAAATGATAGTTTCTTGTTTCCCAAGAATTGTAGAGTTTGGTGGGTGATCAAGTTTCGAACTCAGGCTCGCTAAGCGAGGGGATTCCTGAATTATCCCAAAAAAAAAAAAAAGTAGAGAGATTTATGACATTTCCCAAATTAGATCACTTTTTCATCTAAGGAACCGACCAATGTCAAGATACAAGTCTAAAATACAAAACTGTTTGCCCAAGACCGAATAAAAATCTTGAAATTTATGCACCAAGTGTGTTCCACAATGGAATGGGAAGAACTATCAAGCGAGAAATACATAAGGATACAAAAAAGAACCACAACATATCATGTAGGAGACTGCAGAAGCAATTTCGCTAATAGAAGTACGGTAATATTCTCCAAGGAACAAGTCTACAGTATTCTGCCCATACTTCTCTATACTTTTCAGCACAGCGAGCTTCATCTCTTCTCTCTCTCCATATCAGCAGGATAAGAAGATAAATTGGATAAAAGTAAGGAATGGGAGAACTGCAAAACGAACGAGTGAAATCTCAGAGAGGAAGCTTTTCATAAGTTGAACATGTAGAATTATTTACATATAAGAAGAGAACAATTTGAAAATTACCTTATCCCACAAGGTAAACTAAAGGACAGCGCCAGCAATAAGTCTCCAAGGTAATTACAATGCCTTGCCATTCCCCTTAAACACAATAGTCACAACAATATCATGAATTTGCATGGAATGAACATCAAGAGCATGATTATCATTAAGTATTCTAACCACATCAACTCTTCATTTGTCTGCCTACTGTTACCATTTATGATCCCTATTAAAATCTTATCACTTCAAAAATCGCAATTGCAACAACACCCTCAGATTTACATCTCCAAATTATTTATCCAAGTACCAGTCTACTGGAATGGTAATAACAATATCAACTGATGATAAGCAAAAAGAAGAAAATTATATAGATTATGATGGAAACCTTACCAATAACCAGAAGCGAGCAACTTTCCCCCAATTACCCTTGGAGGCTTACCCCATATAAGTGCTTTAGGATTCTTTTTGAACAAATGCTTTTGCTTGTTAGCTCCTCTGAATACCAGATACCTGCTCACTTTCAATTGTCAAAAGTGCAATCTGAGCCAAAAGTCTCAAAACAAGCCAGTTTTTATTGAAGCAACAAAGTACCAACTATACATCAAGAGGAAGTTACCCAATCAGAAAAACTATGCAATTTGCTATAACAGGAGCAGTTGTTATCTCCACATTGTTATGCAAAAGCCACCAACCCTGTAACAAAGAGTAGGATCAGTATGTACAACTAATCAATTTTTGTAATCTTTTTGAAACAAAGTAGTCAATTTTTATTTTCGTATCTTTTTGCATACAGACAGCAATCAATAGTCCATATGTCTATTAGAAAAATTTCAGAAATAGTACCAACAAAATATGGCAAAAGTTTCATGCTCTGGTTAATAGTTACATGCCTGGATGCTAAAAGTGAAAGGAATCCAGACTAGATCTCCAAATACTAACATGAAGCCCAATCTCTCAGCAATTATATCCCACCTGTATAAGGTGCATACATACAGATTAGATATGTAAACTGTGAATTAGAATGTAGAAAATGACAAGATAACATCACAACCATTCAATAAAACATAAAAGACAACAATGTAGTGAGAGAGAACTTGCTAGGTTTAAAATGATAGATCTTACCAAGGAAGGAAAAAGAAACAAGTGAAATAAAAAGAGGATATAAAACTACAGTACATGAGCACATAATTATGGGTACAGGGTACATTAAACATAAATGCCTTTTATGTGGTTTCAAAAGACAGCAATACATTAACTGCAAGTTTCAAGAAATATGCTGCTTAGATATATAAATAATTCATCAGATCAACAAAACTCCAGATCCTGAAAAGATTTTTTTTTTTTTTGTTGAAAGAAGAGACTCAAAGTTTTTTATCAAGCAGTAAGGTAAGGAAAATGAACCAAGCATTTGCCTGCTAGAGCTTTAACTTTAACTTAGACATTATGTCTGAATTCAAGATGAGTTTCTCTATGTAGCTTGACATTAGATTAATTTGTTTCGCCATAAAGAGTAAACCTTAAATTTTTTTTACAAAATCAACTATATTCTAGGTAGTTGCATCTGATTGTGTATTTTGACTATAAAGTCGTTTGTACATGAAGAATCGGAAAAGGAAAATGAAAAGTAAAAATAATGGTGGTGCCATTATGTGGTGACATGACACCAATGCAAAATCTAATATCAGCTCCCTTGCTGCTATGTTGAATCTAGCCATGATGAACTGTCATGCAAAAATTTCAGTACAGCTTATCTGTGCTGGCCTTAGTTTTGCTCAGATTCTGGCTTTTCCTATATAGCAGGGCTAGCGTATACCGTTTTTTTTATCCAAATGTACCACCATCAAATATGTAGCATTTTTTTTAATCAGAAACTTAAAATTCATTAAAGATAAAAAAGAATACGCGGAGAGCTGAATAAGCTGTCCACAAACAAACCTATCAAAAGCTAGAAAACCAGGACAGTCATCATCACTACTATCACTAGCAGAGATTCAAGTCTTATTGACGTTTAACATATAACATATAACATGTTTTAGTCCTTTTATTACTTGATTGTGTGCGCTCACTGTTATTTTAATTTTGTTTTGTTTTTTTTTTGTTTTATTTTTACTTTTCTCCTTTGTTGTTCCCTTATTAATTTACTGTTTTGTTGCACAACAAATAGGTTAATGTTGGATTGCAAGGTCAACAATTAATTACGCATAGCCTGCCAACACCAAGAACAATACCAGTAGCAACTAGCAAGAATCACAATAAAGAACAGTCGTTACTTCCAATATACAGTCAAGCTCATATATAGTGTAATAAAATCAGATGAAAGGAGCTCCTCAAATACCCAAAAGATTACATTAAAGAGATACCATAATAAACTTACGTGGAGGTCATGTACTCCTCGTAAACAAAATAGTCCAGGATGTATAACTGGAACAAAGACAAAGCAGAAAGAATACTTTAGAATTGAAAATGGCATGTAAATTAATAATAAGAGCAAAACTTGTTACATTGCATCACTAGATTACCGCAGAAAATGTCTGGTAAAGGATCATTGATCGGCTTAAGGGGCCATCGAAAACACTTTTCGCTAAAATTGATAAGTTGATAAGTAGCCATCCCATCATTCCAGCTCTAACAAAGAAAAACCTACAATTGATCATTTGACCAATGTTAGAATTCAGCATGTCTAAATGCTTTTGTATGCTACTCAATTCTGTAAATTCTGAGTGTTATTTATCACGTACTTGAGATCAATGCCCAAGAACTGAGGATTCAACTGTATTCCAAACCACCTAAAGAATTACATACAAGGTGGAAACATCAGGATAATATGACCAAATAATGTTGAAAATGGCCAAACAATATGGAAAGCAATTCAACAATTGTAAGACAAATTTTCATTTCAAAGACAACAAACTGGAAATTTGGTAAAAAGAAAATCCTCACAAATATCAAATTCATTGGTTAGTTCCCTAACAAACTAGACAGGAGTATGGTTCAATAGAATCATTTGTATGCATCATTATTTTTTCAAGTACCAGTCGTGTATTAGGTTTCCGGTGATGTGTGCCTTTAGGGAAGATCCCTGATTGTGAGACTTACTACCAGCAGCATAAAGTACCAATGTCACCTGGCATAGAATTGTAAGGGGAAAGGGAAAAAGTGATTAGAAAAGAAGTCGTGAAGTCATAAGCCAAGAAACAATTTGCAGGAAACAACTACTATAAAGATGAATAGTGATTGTATCGTTGTATGACTGACAAGCATGCAATTGGAAACTAATCCTGGGACAGATATTGTGATCACGCTGGAATACGAATTTGAATTTTTTAGTCCCTAAAACAGGAAGAAAAAAAAAAGAAGACAAATCCTGAGAGATGAAGGGGGAAATGAGTACTTAAATTAGGTAAAAAGCAACAATCCAATGCTGCACAAAAACATGGAATATTTGCCCTTAACGATCATGTCAAAGCAATGATTCGTCAGGCTACTGGGGCAGGATTTCTTTGATCAATACATTGCAAACAATAGTGGAACACAGTATTGTAATGGTGAGGTAGAGGCACCTCAAATAAAACCTAAACAGTTCAAGTTAAATAACGAGTTCAGTAAGTTTCTTCAAAGTTTAGTACACAGAGAGCTCCAAGGTTATGATAATGCATCATCTAGAAAGATGCAAAACACATACAGAGAGTAGACATCCACTGACGAAGATTTTTACCAATTTAAATGAAAAAAAGTGTACTTTAGTTCAACAGCAGCAAAACAAACAACCATAAGCCAAAAGTCTACAAGCAGCAAAATATGAAAATGTATGACTTACAAGGACACTGAATATAAAAGTTGTTGATAGCAGCTCAAGACCTCTATCTGATATCACCTGAAAAATTTGTCACAATATAAGAACATACATGCACATTGGCAAAATGCAAGCACCCATAATAAACTAATTTCAATAATCAAAGATGCAATTAATGCTCCCTTGAATTTTCCGCTATGCATTTTCAGTTCAAGTAAATATCCAAATCTATCTTATAAGTTATACCCAATTAAACCAATAAAAAAAAAAAGACAAAAATATAGAGTCTGAAGCTTCTGAGAGGAGTGATCTATAAACAATCCCACCCTTAGTCATTTTCAAACATGTAACCCACCACCAAACTAAAACCCGCACTCCTGCACCTGCCAGTTCAAGACTTCACCGTTTTATAAGACAATTGCCCGTTTGAAGTTTAAAAACTATTCCTTGAATAACATACAACATTTAAAAATCAGGTATGACACTGGATTATCTTCAATCAACAGTACAATCTTGATTTTATTCAAATATGTGCTATCATATGACAAATTCCAGCAAACTGAGAATCAGCAAAAAGCAAGAACTACTAATCATAAATATAATAAAGAAGTGCAGTGATAATTAACAAGAAACAAGTAATGATAGATAGCAAGTACATACAGTAGGCGATATGAAATTCATCCAAGCTCCAACTCCAAGAAGCCCAACCAACAATAAAAGTGACAACAAACCTAATTAAAAACAATGAACCATTATAAACCTCATAAAAAATTACAAAACATAACCCACCAAACACAAATTTTTGAAAAATTCAAAAATCTACACAGCTAAGAATAGAAACTGACCATTGCATCGATAATGAAGTCGAGTGCCATCGCGTAATACAACTCCTTGAACTACTTTACCGGGTAAGATAGACCCAAAAATTGCCAAGTAGGTAAAAAATGTAACCAATATCGCAACCTGATAAATGAAAAAGGATTCAAAGAATGAGCAGAACATGTGAGAATTTGTGCTGACATGAAATTGGATCAAATAGAGTACAATTCTTATGAAAAAGAAGAAGTACTTACAGAGTCTAAAGAAGGGATTAGAGCATGTAAAAGAATACCAAGATCCATTATTAGCAGATGTGAACTGATACACACTCTCTCTGGTCTCCACTTCCTGATCAGTGCAGAGCCTCTTACAGATTACAAGTTACAACTAAGCATTTTCGTCGATACTGATACTGTAGCGCTTTATTTTCAATTTTAAATAAGAAAGTCACGCATGTGATGTTTTGTATCAAAGATTCTAAGAGGCGGAGAAAAACTTGGGTGCAAGCGTGCAACCGAATAACCGATGCACCACGTTTGGTTTTAGTCGGAGCTTGGCTAGTTTTAGAGTTTTTATAATTTTATTGTTTAACAGGGTTAGGCTGGTTTTCACTGGACTATCATCTTAAGACAGCAAATCACAATGGGCCCGACAAAGCAATTATACAACCCAAAACTTGTTCAGTCTTTGAAGGGCCGGAGCCGCTACTTAGATAATTACCCAATTATCAAATCTAGCCATACACCTGTACAGTTGGTATTGCGTTACATGATATTACGGTGTTACGTGGAACATCAAAGTTTACCCTTTTAATCCTTCATTTCATCGAACCCTAAAATAAATTTTACATTTCGACGAGGGATTCTTTTTAATATTCCAGTAGTTGCTTCTAGAAGAAAAAAACAAACCACTCTCCTTACTCGTCACTCGTCAGTCTCCCTCTCTGCGACTGTACCATGTCAACGTCAATGGAGTTTTGGGGTATTACTCTCGTCCTCCGATTACTCGATCGTATTTTTGTTTACCTACATTAGAGGTTTATAATTTTCGATTGTGTTTTGTTATGTTTCGTTTATGTATTTTTTTTATCTTCATTTATGGATTTTTGTTTTTATTTCGACATTTTATCAGTTTTTTTCCTGCGAATAATGCAGGAAAGTGAATTAAATCACTCGTATGAGGAGATGATCTTTATTTTTGTTTATAAAATATGTATTCTGATATTCGTGTTTCTTTTTTCATGGATTTTATACTTCAACCTTTGATCTGTTTGGTTGCGGAGAAAATGTGGAAGAATAATAATACCGGTTATTGTAGTGGAATTTTTTCTTCATTTATAGTGTTTATGTCTTTGAGTTTTCGTTTTCAGCTGCTCAATTTTGTTGTTTTCTTATGAAGAAATGTAGATGTTTGTTACAGTGTTTTTGTATGTTATGATAATGTTTGGTTGTTATTTGGTTTTGATCATTAGACAAATTTTTAGTGGAAGTTTTTCTTCATTTATAGTGTTTATGTCTTTGAATGTTCGTTTGTTTCAGATTATGACTCTTATAGAAGACTATATATAAATTCGAGGTTGTTGTAATTTTCACTTGCTCTATTTTGTTGTATCTTCACTTTTCTTCTTTTGAATGAAGAAATGTAGATGTTTGTTACAGTGTTTTGTGTGTTATGACAATTGATAATGTTCGATTATTATTAGCTTTTGATCATTAGACAAATTTGTAGTGGAAGTTGTTCTTCCTTTGTAGTGTCTATGTCGTTGAATCTTTGTTTGTTTCTGACTATGTTCTTATAGAGGAATAAATATAAGTTCGAGTTTGTTGTAATACCTACTTGCTATATTTTGTTGTATCTTCACTTTTCTTATTTTCAATCAAGAAATGTAGATGTTTGTTACGGTGTTTTGGTGTGTCAATGTGTCATGTTAATGTGCAATTATTATTAGGTTTTGATCATTAGACAAATTTGCTTTCAAGTTACAACAGAAAAAAAGATATTGCAGTTTTTGAGAAAACTGAGGATAAGAAATGAAAAAGAAACATTTTACACTTTGGTGAACATTTTGCATGTTATTTTTTCATCTATTAATTGTTAATGATCAAGAAAGAATTTATGTCATTTGTTGTTTTGTTGCCTCATGTTAGTTATGATTTTTTTTTACTTGATTAATATATCAACTTTTATTTTTTGTTGTATGTTATATTTGGTGTATTAGTGTGAGTTCTGCATTACGGTTTGTCTGGCACAACAACTGTTTTTCTTATATTTTTTTTAATTCTGTTACTCATTAATTCCTTATAGATTTAAGACTAGATTCTTTGAGCTCTCGATATTGATATAATAGCGTTGGTACTTGGATATTTGACGTAATTTGGCCTTATGCAATTGTACTTCTTGTTATTTGATGCTGCATGTAATCCGGTACTGTCTTGTTTTATTCCTCATCATGTTTTTTGACATCCAGGTGTTGAAGTAAAAAGTGGGCAGCCACTCAAGATTAATCCTGGTGATAACAAGATTGTGCATCTTTCACAGGTTATAATCTATTGTCAATGGCCATAAGCCCTTACTTTTGTTGGATGCTTTATTTTTTTTGGGTGCTAACTGTTGATAGTTAAATGGTGCTTGAATTGCTGATTTCAGGCTTCACTGGGCGAGGTCAAGAAAGGAAGTGAACCTGTATGTCTGTATATAAAAGTTAATGATAAGAAGCTTGTTCTTGGAACTCTTTCTGCTGAGAAATTCCCTCAGTTGAGTTTTGATCTTGTTGTTGAGAAAGATTTTGAGCTGTCTCATAATTGGAAAAATGGGAGTGTCTATTTCACTGGTTATAAAATTCATGTTGATGAAGGATATCCTTTTGACTCATTTCTTTTTTACTTTAAAATGTGTTCTTAAATAAATTTTTACTTTTATTATGCATTGTTTCAATTACTGGAGTCTCCTTGACTGCCTTTTGTTTTTCCCTCACAACTGATGCCGAGGAAGATGATACTCCTGGTGAGTCAGTGTGATGGTGCTTGTCTTGTATTCTGTATATGTATTTAATCTTGTTTTAATTATATGTTCATTATTATCTTGAGATCTGCAGAGTATGCAGTTGAGGTTCCGCTTACTGACAATGGTAAAAATAATCCTTAGTTTGTATATTTTTTTATTCCTGAACTATTATATTCTGTAAATTTGAGAATCATTTGTCAACTTTTTACTTTGTAGGAAAAGAGGAGTCACGAGCTAATTCTGTTTCCGAAAAGAATGCTACCAAGCCTGATTCTTCTGTTGCCAAGCAGAAAGTGAAGAATGTTAAACCCAATCAACAGGCGGAAGACAGTGATTCTGATGATGGTGATTTGGAAGGTTCATCCACTGATGATGACGAGAATAGTGATGAAGAGGTATATTCCTTACTTACGGCACCTTTCATAATTCAATGGCACCTATTTTTTTTTTTTGTGAATTACTACATTTTTATTTTCGTACTCAACTCCCATATCCTTTCCTTTGTTCCCCGGGATTTAAAGACTATTGTCAGACCCTACAACCTTGGTGGTCATAAAATCATAGGATTTATAACTAAATATCCTACGTAGGTGGTCCCAAAGGGTATTGAGCCCTTAACCTCTTGGTTGAAATATTTTAGAAAACTTAAAGCTATACTTGACTACTTGTTGCTAGGATTGGTCTGCTACAATAGTCTCTATGCAACTGACATCTATCACTCTGTTAGTCTGATACAATTTAATATGTTTCTGTTTAGAATTAAACAGTTGAAACATTATTAGTTTATTACTGAGGAAATAGATTTGTATACTTATCTAATATGATTATGTGGTCTACTAGAGGACTAGTCTGTGATAGTCTGTTCTTGTTGTATCTAATTCATTACTAAAAGAAGTGTACCACTTAGCTAAGGAGGACTACAACTGTAATATACTGGTGTGATTGTGTGAATAAAGAGTTGGGGGGCTATTGCTCCTATTGCTACTGTTTGCCTTTGGCAATGTATGTATGTATATTATGATGATTTGAGGAGCATTGATTGCTTGTGGTTTAGACTCCAAAACCGGTGGTTAGTCGTATGGATGAAAGTGATGAGAGTAGTGGTGAAGAGGATGAAAGCGATGAAGATGATGACGAAGACACCGATGAGAGTGAAAGTGATGATGAGGAAGAGAAGACACCAGCAAAGGTGAGGGCACTACTATCAATATCTTTTTGGTACCTAGCTGCTTGTATGGGGTTGTGTGTGTATATATATATATATAATTGGCATCTTCTGAGCATTCCCCACTAATTATATTTATTTTCTTCTCTTGAAGGCTGAACTAAGAAACAAAAGACCTGCAGAGTCTGCTACAAAAAACCCTGTTCCTGATAAGAAGGCCAAATTCATCACACCTCAGAAAACTGGTGATCTCTTATTCCATACATGTTCTTAGAATGAGGATTATTTTTCTTGTTCTCTTATTTTTGATTGTTGGCTCAGACGGGATTCGTTTAGGTCATCAAAGAATTTTTTTGTTATGAAGTATGATGTTTACCTTTAATGTTTCTCCCACTTAAAGACCCATCATTTAGTTTTGGTATCTATTCCCCCAAGGGTTGGTTATTATCTCTTTTCAGTAGACATTCTTTTTGTTTATGCCAATCCCTGTATTATACTGAATTATGTTCGACTAATATCAACAGTTTTGTTTGTTTATATTGCTGAAGACTTAATATAATCTGGTGCAGAAGGCAAGAAAGGGATTAGTCACACTGCAACTCCATACCCTTCAAAGCAGGCTGGGAAAACACCTGCCAACAGTGACCAGGCAAAGCAGCAAGCTAAAAAATCAGGCGGGTCATACTCCTGCAAGTCTTGCAACAGGTAAATTTCCTGCATATATTTCTTCTATTTAGAGTATGGATCATGCTAGTATACAGGGTCTATAACTACAGAGTAATTGAGAGCCATTGAATTGAAATCGAATGGTTCAAATAAAGGAAGAGTCTTGAAAAATAAAAACTAAAATTGTTAAAAATAGATTAGGTCTCCCTTGTAACTGCCCTATATAGTTACAAATCCATTATACCAGCTAAACCTTTAGAGTAATCATGCTTTCTCACATTATCCTTCATGCAGGTCATTTACCACTGATGGAGGTCTGCAAGCTCATACGAAAGCCAAGCACACTGCTGCAGCATGAAGGGTAGGGTTCAAATAATTTCATGCATTTTGGTTACCTTTGTGGGTAAAATTACAACTATAGAAGAGGAAGAGTGAGGAACGGGCTAGTAAATTTTAGGGTTTCAAACTAATCTCCTGCTTATCAACTCTGGCCTGGATTTGTGTTTTGTTGGATGCTTTTCGACGTTTCGATGAAATACTAATATCAGTAATTCAGTATATATTGCTAGGTCTCACTACTTTCCCCGCTTTAAAAATGTTCATTCTAGCACCAAGAATTGAATTCAGATCAGCTTGTTAAACTTGTGTTTGTCTCTTGAAATGTTTACTGGAAAAGTAACTTTAATTAACTCTTAAAATACATTTAGAGAAACAAAAGTATGGTTTTTATTGTATTCTTTGTCTATGAATCGATTTTGAGTAAGTTTGAATTTGCTTAAAAGAAATATCAAGTCACAATGGTAACAGATTTTGTAACATTTTAGTGGCGTAAGAAGACAGAATAACATTGAAGATGGTTGACTGCACAATTTTAACAATTATTTGGCCAAGCTTCTGCTTTAGTTTCCATTGAAAGTAGTATTAGATGAGCATGTTATGTGATAAGTTGTGTTTTGCTCACATACTCGGTTTGATATTGTTATAAGATAACAGATTAAAACTAAATTACTATCTATTTTAGCGTTATCGCGTCATAAGTAAATCCGTCCTTCAGAGCATGTAATGTAAACCTATGGCCAGGACACAAATATTAGGACCCCCGAAAAAAATCATATTTGTGCTCCCCGCATTGGGAATCTAGGGATGTCATTAGGACCCCTACCACGTGGAAGCGGGGTTGGGTATTTGGTGGAGGTACCCTGCTTTTGTAGAGCTTTTTAAAATTAATTTAACAGAACAAGTTTGAAATAATAAGACAATTGAACTACTTCATAAAATAAAATAGACATTTTTGGGTTAAGGGAAATGGGAACGGGTAGCCCACCAATTCCACCTGTGTTTATATGTGGAATTAACCATGTCCCAGTTCGCGTCCCATTTTTCAAGGGCTTTTTACCCCCAAAAGGGGATATCGGGCATCCCAACTCTGTAAAAAATTGGTATTTACCTTCGTGCCAATATAAGAACCTGCAGCACACAACTATGAACTCACATACTGGCAAGCATCATTAATTTGAATATACTCACAACATACACCACTACAGAAAACTCTAATTCACTTCTAATTATGAGAACATCAATCGAAGATATTAAAATTATAGAAGGCAATCAGCTAAACTTGCATCTGCATAGTCACGGATATAAATACCCCTTGCCACAGGCTCACAACATAATTTCAAACCAAAGAGTCTTAACATTATAATTCAATAGCTTGAAAACTCAAAAAGCAGTTTCTAGGGTTCCATAAAACATCGATATGTAATCTAAACCAGATCCTATGATATGAGCAGATTCCTCAATTGTTCTTTTCCTGCATGTAGCCCACCAGCTTCCTCTCAATGCTTCAGCAGCCTACATTACAATCCTGCAAACCTGCTCTGCAGACAACGACAGCAACCTGTATACAAATATCATGGTAAGCTGCATAAAATGAAGCCCGATCCTGGGGTAGCAGGAAAACCTGAACCTGCAAAACTTGTAATGTAGGTAAGATCACAACTTTCAAAAGGGAAAATCAATTGACAGCACAAGACTATTTAGATTCCCACCAGAATTGATTAACCAGGCCTGCCTGTCAATTAACTGTATCATTCAATGACACTAGCACAATGGAGCAAATGCTCTATTCAACTCACTTCACTTTGAAAAATTGTTTCATCTAGACAACATCACAAATCCAATTTTCTAGATGGAAACAATCCTGAGTTTACCTTAAGAAATCAAAAGGATGGGATGGTAGTAGACACAAGGTTCAGTTTGAAAGAATTTTGACGAGAACACAAGAACTTGTTAAACAACCTTCTTTAATGGCCTGCCATTATGTAAGTTCTCAAATTTATAACATTCCGAGAAGATTGCAACTGATGCACGCACCAAAACTACATGTGATTTAAAAAAAAGAAGAAATGTGTCCATTAAAAAAAAACAGTTGAGAAAAAGAAGCGAGGGATTCTTTAATCACCAGAAATGTGAACAAAGGAATTGTCTTTAATGGGGAACAAAAAGATAAAAAAGAAGGTAAAGCTTGGAAGGTTAAAGTTCATGCATGCAATCAGCTTTATTTGTTTTCTTTATTCTAAGCTATAATATGTTCTATTCGTTTTCCTTTTCAGTTAGAGGGGGGTAGAAAATCAAGAAAATAGGATTTTACTTTCACGACAGTGAACCTGTACTCCACCTGCACAGTGGAAATGGGTAATAAGCCATATTTTCTAAATGGGCTGTCCCACCAAAAAGTGTTCGTTCTCGAATGTAAGAGGTTTAAACTATAGCATCAAATAAGTGGAGCATGGGGACAAACCAGACAAAATCCAGACACACTAGCAGTCGAATCACCACTGTTTACTCCTGCTGGGGATCAGGGTATTGATCTCCATTCTCTGCATAGCCATTGTTATTCCTGTCATCATTGCTATTGTCAGTCTTACTACCAGATTCTCCTTGCTCCTTTTCCCGATTCCATTGCTCAATCCTAGCCCTTCTTTCAACACTATTTTCTCTAACTGGGCTTCTATTCCTCCTTCCTGGTGGGCTTCTACTTCGCCCCCCCTTACGTCCAGGGCTTCGGCTTCTAGGCCTCCTGCCCCTTTCATGGTAGCGGAGTTCTCTGTCATCATCTCTTCTACCAGAACCACGGCCACCGCCGCCGCCACCGTGTGGACGCTCCTCATAACCACCACGGTGCTTCTGTGGACTACGACTTCTGCTCCGACTGTGGCTGCGCCTACGCCTATTTCTCCCAAACAATCGTCGCCTGAGCTCCCTAAATTGTTTGAAAAAGAAGTGTGCATAAACCACCAAAACTACATGCAATAGGTGGAGATGGAAAGAAACAAGACATGCACGCACGTGTGCACACAGTGAACACACATAAAAACTAACCTGCTAATCTTCTTCAAATGCATGAAGTTACAGTAACCACCTCGATTGCATACATTTTCCTCATACTGCCGGCAAGTAGCTTCTCGAAAGTCAGTCACTGGAGAGAAGTCAACAATGATGGGACGCCCTAATATATTTACCATTCAAGGAAAAACACATGTCAAACAGTGAAAGACTATGAAAAAGTAACACATTCATGACAAGAAAAATGAGACGAAGAATAAAACAGTGAGAAACAAAGATGGATAACAGTGGCTGGAATCCCTTCAGAAAATTGTAGAATAGATGTAGATGGCCAACAAAAATCACAACTAAACAGATCATATCCATCCTAACTATAAACTTTGAACTTTTAAGATATTTCTAATGTGTTGAGTTCATAGACCATCATGTAATATTTGATGGTCAAATTACCAACCAAGGTTACCAGAAATCAATTAATTAGGAAGAGGAATTTTATTTATTTTTGATAGGAAAGGGCATGATTAATAGATTATACCAACCAATAATAAACATTCACGGGATGCAAAAAGAAAATGATCAAATGCTACATAATATTCTGATAACGTGATCATCAGGGGCTGCCAATAAATACCTTCAGCTCTCTAACACTTCACAGTCACTGGAAAGATAACCTTAATTCTAGACAATAGTTCAAATCTAAAATGAAAAATTCAGAAAATGTTTCGTGCACTTTTATTGATTAATAATTCACTTGGGAGAATTGTACTGAAAATGATAATCCTATCAAGCAAGTATACACACTAAAGCAACAAATTTAATCTACAAACAAAATTAATAGTAGTTGATTAATAAATTTCAAACCCATATAACTATATAAGAAGAAACCAACCTGCATAGAACCTTCCATTCAGATTACGAAGGGCATTAGCAGCATGCTCTTCCTCTCTAAACTGAACATACACATTACCAACCTGCACAAAAAAAACAAAAAAACATTAAATTCGTTTTGAGTTTCGAATACTAAATTTACAAAACCAGAAAAACAATAGATATCAATAAAAATAATAAAAAAATACCATGTGATCGGCCAAATTGTCACAGATGTTCAAGCTCTCGATTTCACCGTACTTGCTGAGCTCCTCAAATAGATCCTCGTAAAAATCCTCGAAGTGGTCTTGGATCTTGCGGGGGTCGAGAGCCTGGCCCTGTGGGTCGACGCCGGGAGTGATCATGTCAGGTCGCTGGTACATGTTGGAGAGGAGGAGAGTGGGACTGATGCTCGGCTTCGTATGGAGCCTCGAGCACCGATCTCCATGCCTGCAAGCTCCGATCTTGAAATAGAACGGGCAGTTCACTCTGTCCTTTTCTGTTCCGAAAATCGACGCCAAGTGTTCTGCCATTGCTCTCGATCTCGATCTCGAACTCGTCAATCGTCAATCGTCAATCGTCGACGATGGTTTCTCTCTAGTCTCTTCTCTCGCTCTCTTATGACTTCTTTTAGGGTTTCAACCCCTACAACTAATTTGTAATTCTGACAAGAAGTATTGTATATATAGAGTTGTTTCAATTATATGTTATGTATAATTTATTAACTTTTTGTTTCAGCGACGCAGGTTTGCCCGAGAGGTTAAGGGGGAAGACTTAAGATCTTCTGCACATAAGTGCGCGTGGGTTCGAACCCCACAGCCTGCATAGTTTATTTATTTATTTATTTAGTTTTTTGAAGAAGCCTGCATTTATTTTTATTACTATTTAAAGGTACGAAGGGTTTTGTAGTAATCTTCATGACTAAGAGTGTGTTTGGTATGACTTTTCAATTTGAGCTTCTATAATAGATCTTTTTGTGGTAGAGCTTCTAATGAGTAGAGTTTCTAACAAAAAAAACTTTTGGTTGTATAAATTACAAAAAAAAATGTTGACAATATAATTTTAGAAATAGTTTTTGGTTGAATAAATTACAAAAAAGTATTGACAATCTGTTTATAATGAAAGAGTTATGGTGGAATATCTAAGATTTATAAAGAGTAGTTAAAACAATTCATATGTTTTAAAAAAGCTTCTTGAAGAAGCCCAAATAAGCTTCTCCAAATAGACATAAAATGATTTTTTTAAAGGATAATTAAGACAATTTTTATATTAAAAAAGCTGTTTTGAGTTTTGTCAAACAACTAAAAAAAACTTTAAAGCTTATAGCATTAAAAAAAGCGTTTTTGATCCTTTTAAAAGCCATAACAAACATGCACTAAGTGTCCGTTTGGAAGAGCTTGTCTACTGGTTAAAAAAACTTTTTTAATTAAAAAAGCTATTTTCAATTTTTTTTGTATCGTTTGGTTGTCACTCAGTAAAGCTTTTAGATGATTAAAAAAATTGTTTTATGTCTACTTGGAGAAGCCCAAATTTAAAACTTTTCCAAGTAGATATTTTTGAGTATTTTTAATAACACTAAAATCTCCAATAAAACCCTATAGTTTAATATTTGCTAGAGTATTTTGGTAATCCTATAATTAAAAAAGCTCTTTTTTAATTGACAACCAAACGACCAACGACTTTCATTTAAAAGTTGTACCTCTAAAAGATCTACTTCTAAAAGATCTACAGCAAAAAGATCCACTTGAGAAACTCTCTCAAACGTACTATAAAAAGCTCTGTTTGATGTACTTAGGCCATCTCCAACCCGATACTAAAACACTAAGATAGTGTAAAATTTTGCTCCAACCCAACACTAAAACACAAGATCTAAAATGAATTTGATATGGTTGTGAATAGTGCTTCGCTTAATTTAGTGGGGCACTATTCACAACAAAACTACTTTTTTTTTTTATTAAAATGTCAAATCAACACTAAATTGTTTTATTACAATTCCTAATTTAATCCTCCCACACTTATTTATAATGGTATTTATTTCAAAAATTATACCGTTGGAAAGATCTCGTCTAAATCTTTAAAATGACATCAATATTAATATATATATATATATATATATTTATTTATGATGGATTAATAAGTTGAATAATATTATGGTGAAAAAATTGGGGTAAAATTATGATGGAATTTTATTATTATTATTATTATACAATTAATTATTTAAGAACAATATTTTTTATGTCAAAAAAAATTAATCAATTTTGTTTAAGTTAATACAAATTAATTAGTATTGTATAAAGGTTTACTGAAAGAATATTTTTGTAAAGATGCTCTTTTATACTAAATTGGTGTTGAGTGTATTAGAGTGGAAAAAAAATTAGTGTAAGAATATTCCCACAATATTCTCTTTTTACACATTCTTAATGTATTTTTTAGTGCTCCCCATTTAAGATGCTCTTACAAAGGCATTATAACTTAAGTTTTTTTGAATTTGGTGATAAATAATAGTTTCAATTTCATTAAAAAAAAAAAAAAATTGAACCTTGTACTAACTACTAATGTATTCATTAATTTAAATTATGATTGATTTTTTTTTTTTTTTTTTTTAGTGTTAAGGCTAGTTTAGTATTGCTGTAACTTTTATAATAATCAATGTTAGCTGTGCTAAATAAATAATTAGCTGTGAAGTTAATCAACAAATGTTTAGTTAATTATACTTTTAAAACTACTGTATAGCTCAAAAGCAGTATACATATGTTTTGTAATTTTATTTTAAAAGTGCTGAAATTAGTTACGATGACTAAAATAGACCTGATTTTAGAACATTATTTCATATTTTTTTTTATTAATTACAGTATATTAAATAAATATTTAAGTAAAATATTTAAATTGGAAAAAAAATTCAAAAGAACAATTAAAACATTTTTAAAAGATTCAAAAGAACAATTAAAACATTTTTAAAAGATTTTATAAATCAAATCAATATTTAATTAGAATCTTTAATTTTTAGATAAAATAAGATATATAAATGATTTTAATTTGATTTCATAAGGATAATAAAGATATTTTAAAAGATTCATTAAATACTAAAATAGATTATTCAATAATCACTTTCAAAAAGTAAACCCCCACCTACTTCTCAAAATCACTGTCAAAACTTACCAGATTATCAATTAATCACTTTTAGAAGTTTTACCAAACATCATTTTATGTCAAAATTATAAAATAAGTTGATTTTAACTTCTCAAAAGCAATACCAAACTAGCCCTTATACTATTACATAAATTGGAGGATTTTTTTGGAGATGGGGATGACTCGAACCTGCAACCTCATTAGGGATGTCAAAATTACCCATTGGTCCGGGGACTCGTGGGGACCCGAACCGTTAGGGGTGGGTTTAACTGTACCAATTAAGTTGTGGTATAATACCTGATTTAATTTCGGTACAGTTACGGGATTTCAAATCCCGGCCCTCCCCATCCCCGTACCCTATTATCAATATATATATATATATATATATATATATTTGAAGCACTTAATTAGTTTGGAATTAACTCTTAAAAAAAAAAATTATTAATAACGTGACTACTGTCTTCAAAAAATATAATTTTCCTTCATTTTTTTCCCTTCGACTAACATAATTTTCCCTCATAATATTTATATGATCTTTACTAAAAAAGTCATTAAAAAAATATATTAATGAAACGAGGATGGTATGAGGTAAAAAACCAATCCCCTAATGGGGAATTCCTGTACCCACATTGTTTCTTTTAAGGCGGGTATTCATAGGGGATGATATTTCTCATACTAATTGTTATTGGGGATGGTATTGGAAAACCCGTACCCAACCCGTACCATTGATATCCCTAAACCTCATTGTGTAGATGTGAGAGGTTTTACCACCGAACCAATCTCATATCGTCATTAATTTTGTAATTAATGGGTTAATACTCAATACCATAACAAATAATTTTAACAATGTTATATATATATATATATATATATATATATATTTTAAGTACCAATGTTATATGTTTGGTTATTGTTTAATACCGAAGTAGTATAACTGTTGGAAATTCTAGAGATAGGCGTGAAACACGTAGTATATACGCTTTTTGAAAAGCGATATGTGCACCCTCTCTTATTGCTTGTGGGTTTCTCAGCAAATAGCATTCGGGATATGACAAGTCTTCAAGTGAATTTGCTTCAAGTAAGAAAGAAAATTCACATATTGAAATATGGAATTTGGGTTTTTGGCAATTGAGAGAATTTTGTCTGTTAACAATATGATATTTAAACAATTCTCTGCACACTCTTTTATAGACTTTTTACAGACAGTTGTATCTTTTCAAAAAGACATTAACAGAGTGCCATGTCTTTTGAAAATTACAGTAACAATTAAATGTGTCTATTCATTAATAATTGGGTTCTATCTTTTTCAAAAAAAAAATATCATTATACAAAGACATCTAATCATGAATAAACACATGGTCCATAATCTGTCAACCGCCAATTGTTTCACTAATTTAATACTTGACCAATATTAAAATTCTAACAATCCCCCACTTGGTCAAATATTAAATAAAGAAATACTTGAAAAAAAAAATATAGTGTTTGTGCATAAATAAATGTATCTTTGGATTTGAACCTTATCTTAATGAAAGTATCACAATGTATTTTTTGAAATCCCAGGTAGCATAATGCTTTGAACTAATTATTCCTTTATAACAAAACCGGTGAAACCACACACATTTACACTAGTCATCCATAAATTCCTCATAAATCTCGCTTAGCACTATTATGACTATGTGCTTACCCTTATTCATGAACTCTCTTGAGAGAAACTCCAACTCTCATGTGAGGCGACACCACCTCTAAATTCATATAGGTGAAGTTTTTTCAATATCTTTGACTCTTTGTTACATTTTAAGATACTTGTCACACATAGATTGAACTTCATTAAGATTTTAAATACTCAACCCTCAAACTGTAACAACCAGCACTACTCATCCCAGATAGGGTTATATTAATTTAGTGCTGAAAACTTCCACATATCAATGACTTGTTTGTACCTTTTGAACTTAAAAAACTAGTCATTTCCTAGTGTTAAGTCGGGTTGCCATCATTGGTGGATCTTTTAGTTAAGGAGTTTCAACCCCATCCCTTTAGATGTTGACTTTACCAATTCTCTAGTTAAAAGCTTGGTAAGTGGATCAGCCAAGTTTTCACTTGACCTCACATATGTGATGGCAATAATTCCACTTTGACTTAATTGTCTCACATAATCATGTCTAAGACTAATGTGTCTTGACTTCCCATTATACACTCAACTTTATGCACGAGTTAGAGTGGCTTGACTATCACCATGTATAAAGATAGACGATAAGTTTCTCAAGGTAAACAGAATTTCTAAAAGAAGATCCCTCAGCCACTCAGCCTCTTTCCCTATTACTGCTAAGGCAATGAACTCAGACTACATAGTCGGGTGTGTGATGCAAATTTGTTTCTTTGATCCCCAAGAAATTACACCACCTCCAAGAGTAAATACCCATCATATAGTAGATTTGTTATCTCCTACATTAGATATCCAACTAGCATCTGTATATCCTTCAAGTAAAGTATGAAACTTTGAATACTTTGAATATTGGAGACTTAGTTCTTTGGTTTTCTTAAGATAACCAAGAATTCTACCAATAACCTTCTAATGTTCCATACTAGGGTTGCTAGTAAATCTGCTAAGTTTACTAACAACAAATGATATGTCTACCCTTGTACATTGTGCAACACACATTTAACTCCCAATTGCACTTACGTACTCGAGCTGAACCACTGCTCTTCCCTTATTCTCAACAATTTTAACACTTGAATCGAATGGGGTATTTGCCTCTTTAATTTTTAGATGATTGAATTTGTTAAGTACTTTCTCAATGTAATGAGATTGACTTAATACAAAACCCCCACTAGTTTGCCTTACTTTGATACCCAAAATAGTATCAACTTTTCCAAGATCTTTTATCTTAAAGGTGGATGGTAGAAACCTCTTCGTTTCTATTATACCCTTCATGTCATTACTCAATATCAACATATCATCAATATAAAGGCAAACAATAATGGTATAGTCATCATAAGTTTTAGTGTTTAAACATTTATCAGCATTATTATGACTAAAACCATATGAGAGAATAGCAGAATCAAACTTTTCATGCCATTGTTTGGGTGCTTGCTTCAAACCATATAATAACTTTACAAGTTTGCACACTTTATATTCATTCCTAGGTAGAACAAAACCCTTATGTTGTTCCATGTAGACCTCTTCATTGAGATCTCCATTTAAGAATGTTGTTTTAACATCCGTTTGATGAATATAAAGGTTATGGATTGAAGCCAAAGCAAACAATATCATTATAGATGTTATTTTTGCCACATGTGCATAAGTGTCAAAATAATCAATTCCCTCTTTTTGTCTAAAACTCATGGCTACTAATCTAGCCTTGAAAGTTTGAAGGGTACCATCGATATAATATTTCCTCTTAAACACCAATTTGCAGCCAATTGGTTTTGAACCAGGTGGTAAATCAACAATTTCCCAAGTATGGTTTGACATAATTGAATCTATTTCATTGTTTATAGCCTCTTTCCAAAATGCATAATCTCTTGAAGATAATGGCTTTTTTGTATGTTTTAGGATCATCCTCGATTTGAAGAATTATAGGAATTTTTCTTATAACTTCTTCTCTATTTCCTTCTACTAAGCAAAAAGAAATACGTTGAGAATCAATTTCATCTAATCTCAATTCTCTTGTTTTTTAACTCTTTGGCTTTTACGAGGCTCACTTGGTTGTTGTGCAACATTAAAAGGTATCTCCACTTGAGATTCTCTATTTTGAGTAGGAGTTTGAGATTTATTGTCACAAGACAATAAGTTCTCAAAAAACTCTACTTCTCTAGATTCAATTATCACATTAGACTCCAAGTCTAATAATCTATAAGCTTTGCTATTTGTTGCATATCCAACAAATGCACACTTTATAGCTCTAAATCTCAATTTTGTTCTTCTAGGATCCGTGCTTTTGCAATAAGCAAGACAACCCACACTTTGAAATATCCAATATTGGGTTTTCTCCCTTTCCATATTTCATATGGAGAAATCATGTTCTTTTTCTAAAGGAATTATGTTAATTATATGACAAGCAACAAGAATGGCTTCTCCCCACAAATTAAAAGATAATTTTGCATTTAATAATATGGCATTTATCATCTCAAGAAAAATCCTATTTTTTCTTTCTGCTAAACCATTTTGTTGGGGTGTGAAAGGGGTTGAACATTGATGAATTATTCCATGTTCTTCACAAAAAACAGAAAATTCATTTGAAAATTATTCTCCACCCCTATCGCTTCTAAGTATTTTAATTTTTCTCCCTAATTGGTTTTCAACTTCAGCCTTGTAAATTTTAAATGCATTAGAAGTTTCATATTTATGTTTTAGCAAATAAGCATAGGTATATCTAGAACAATCATCTATAAAGGTTATAAAGTATCGTTTACCACCCCTTGTTAGCAAACCATTTAATTCACATAAATCATTATGCACTAGATCAAGTAATTGAGAAGATATTTCAATAACACTATGAAAAGGTTTCTTTACCATTTTTGATTTAATGCATATTTCATATTTTCCAAAATATCTAACATCACAAGATAGTAAATCACATTTTATGATCCTTTTAATTGTACTAATATCTATATGTGCAAGTCTACTATGCCATAAAGTAATAGAATTTGAAGCAAGCATGTAAACAGAACTTGAAACATTTTTATTGATATTATTGTCAACAGTACAAAGCTTTACCATCCCATCACATGAATAACCCTTTCTAGTAAAATTCCTAGACTTGGTAAGGATTAATTTCCCAGATTTATACATTGATTTTATTCCAGGTTTACCTAATAAATCACCACCGACTAAGTTCATGTTTATATCAGGAACACACAATACGTTAGCTAGAGTGATTTTTCTTCCTAAAGTGAAGAAAAGTTTGATGCTTCCTTTGCCAAGGGCCTTAGAGCGACCTTCGTTTCCCCTTTGAATCTCTTGTCCATTACTGACTTCTTTAAAAGTCTTGAGAGAGATTTGTCATAAGAAACATAGACTGTTGCACAAGTATCGTACCACCAGCCCTACACTTTTCCATGACAGAACAAATCTCACTCACATCAGTGATGATTTCTTCTTTTGTGACATTAACCTCAGCCTCTTCATTTTGTTTCTTTTGGAATCTGCAATCACAAGCATAATGCCCAGATTTTCCACAAATAAAGCATGCCCCCTTTTTTGTTATTCTTGAATTTTCCTTGATCCTGCCTTGGACCAAGAGAATTTCTAGAATTTTATTTTTTCTAGTTATTTCCAGAATTTTGTTTCTGGTTGTTTCCTCTAGGATCGATGGGCTTGTTTATAGCATTTGCCTTGCCAATGTTAAACTCTTTAACAGTCTTATCTCTTGAACGTGATTTTTCTTCAATGCGAATATGCTTTTGAATCTCTTCCGAATAGTAATCTTCGCTCTTGTGAAGAATCCTCTTCCTGTAGCCTTTCCAACTTGGTGGCAATTTAAAAATAATTGCACTAACTTGAAACGGTTCAGGAATTTCAATTTTGACAGCCTCAGATTGTTTACTATGATTTGCAGTTCATGAATTTGAGACAGAAGAGGTTTTTCATTAAAACATTTGAAATCAAAATATTTTGAGATTAGAAACTTTTTGGTACCTTCCTCATCAGCCTTATATTTGTAGTGTAGTGCAGTGCATTCCATATCTCCTTGGTAGATTTCGTATTGGTGTAGAGGTCGTAGAGTCTGTCACATAATGCATTCAGGATGTGTCCACAACAGATTAATTCATCCTCCTCACGTTTTTTTCTGTCAACCTTCACTTCTTTAGAATCTTTATCAGTACGTTTTGGCAGTGGTTGCAAGGGGTCCAGGATGTAGAAAATTTTCAAAGCAGTTAGCAGAAACTTCAATTTGTCCTGCCAGTGAGTGAAGTTCGAGCCATCAAAATGATCAAGTAGAACAAGGTCTTGATTCATCAGTTTGATTGTGGATATAGTCGTCTCGGTCTCCATTAATAAAATATTGCCTTTTGATTGTTGAGAATTCTAGAGTTAGGCTTGAAACACGTAGTATGTAAGCTTTCCAAAAAGCAATATTTGCACCCTTTCTGATTGTTTATGGGTTTCTCTGTAAATAGCTTTCGGGATATAACAAGCCTTCATATGAATTTGCTTCAAGCAAGAAAGAAATTCACATATAGAAATATGGAATCTGGGTTTCTGGCAATTGAGAGAATTTTGTTTGTTAACAATAGGATATCTAAACAATTCTCTACTCAATCTTTTATAGAGTTTTTACAGACAGTTGCATCTTTTCAAAAATGCATTAATAGAGAGTCATGTCTTTTAAAAATTACAGCAACAATTAAATAGGTCTATTCATTAATAATTGAATTCTGCATTTTTCAAAAAAAAAAAAAAATCAATATATAAAGACATCTAATCATAAATAAACATATGGTCTGTAATCTGTCAATTGCCAATTGTTTCACTAATTTAATACTTGACCGGTATTAAAATTCTAACAATAACACAAACAATACATCAATAATTAAGATTAATGTTCATATATTCACTTACTTTCATTTAATCACTTTTAATCATTTTAATAGTTGAATTTAAAATCACTTATTATACAGCTTGGGCTTCCAGTTGCTTGGGGCAGAAGTGGACGCATCTGATGTGGTGGCAGGCATTAAGCTGTAAAAGCCTTCTCGTCGTGCGGCTGGTTTTATTATGTTAAGGCCATACGTGAGAAAACAGGGATTGTAAAATGTCTAAGAACGATCTTAGATTTGGAAATGAATTGGTTCATAATCTTGATTCTTCGGCTTTCTATTGTAAAATAAAAAATTCACTTATTATACACAATCCAATCTATCTACTAATCTAGTATTACATTAAACAAATGATCTATTATTGTACCATCTTAACTATGATCAATCAAAACCAACCTGACTAACAAATGAAGTCTGTCTAGAGTCTGCTGTACACGAAATTTCGAAGAAATGTCCAGACAAGCCCTTTGTTTCCCCAAGCAATGAATAGAACAAGAGATGATGAGATTAAAACTTGGATTTTAGCTTGCAGAACATAGCTTAATTGGTAGATAGACGAGTTTAAAGCTTGGACAAATAATACTCTCAAGTCAACATATCGAATATTACTAATAGCAAAAGTTTCAAAGAATACCTTATCGATAGATGAATAGATACGTACAGTAAAAAATAAAAAAAAAATTTATAAAAATTTATAAAATAAAAAAGGAGTTTAGTCACCGTACAATTGCAACAGAAAACACCAACCTGCAACCTTCTGTTTTTCGTTTACCTTATTTTTTTTTATTTTTCGTGTTTTAAAAGGAGTCATATGAAGTGAAGAAAGTGAAGGACACAGCTGCATATCTTGTTCCGCAATAAAGAATTACTTATGACCGAGCAGAAAACATTTGAAAACCGATATAGCACCATCTTTCGAGACTATTGTCAATTATTCAAGCAAAACCCAATGGAAACATTCACCATTGTTGAGCATTCAGTTTCTATTAAATACATTCTAAGGCAAACCAACAAAAGAGAGACGGGAAAAAACCTACCAACTTGTTGAAATCCTGATCATAGTGCTCTAACTGAGAACTGTTTTTCTGATACGGCACGGTTCAAACTCTCAGACAAAACTCATCGAAAATTATTCAGAAAACGTCTTTGGGTCACATAAGATTACGCCATTCTACATATAAATAAAACTTATTTAACTGGAAACAAACTCAACTGCTCGAATCCCGCATCACACTATGACAAGACTCTCAAACTCTAATACGGTTCAACTGGAGTGCGGAAGTTTGCTCCGGCATAAACTGCTTCAGCACCAAGCTCTTCCTCAATTCTCAGGAGCTATATATATAAAAACCAAAACAAAACATTTGAGTTTGGTCAGGCACAACAGATTTCACAAATAACACAAAATTCAATGTCATGTGTATCTTTCAAGCAAAGGAAGATGCTAGGAAAGAGCCTAGAATGCTGACCTGATTATATTTTGCAAGACGCTCGGACCTGCATGGTGCTCCTGTCTTGATTTGACCCTGATCATTAAAAAAAGAGGTGAGAACTGAGATCATATTACAAAAACCTTGTGTAAGGCTTGCAATGGTCTCCGATATAGATTAAAAGTGTATATATTACCGTGGCCAAGCCCACTGAGAGATCGGCAATGAAAGTATCTTCAGTCTCACCACTGCGGTGACTGGCCATCACACCCCATCCAGCTTGCTTGGACATTTTGACAGCTTCAATGCTCTCAGTTACAGATCCAATTTGATTAACCTTTTCCCAAACACCAAAGAAAATGCAGATTTAGAATTATAATTGAGCATGGGCAGGAAACCAATGACCTAATAGATATAGAAGAAGTTTCTAGTGGTACCTTGAGAAGGAGGGCATTGCAAGACTTCTCTTTGATAGCTTTCGCAACCCTCTGCAAACAAAAATTAGATATGCTGAGTCATGAGTGGTTCCAAAAACAGAAAGAAAAGAATAGAAAAGACCTGTTGATGGATGATGTACTTCATCTATGAATAAAGTTATGCTAACCCAATGAAATATTTCCTCTGGAAATGATCTCAAAGACAAAAACATGTCCATACCTTAGGATTGGTGACCAAGAGATCATCTCCCACAATTTGAACTTTTTCTCCAATTTCACTGGTCATCTTGGAATAATGCTCCCAGTCATCCTGGTCAAATGGATCTTCAATTGAAACAATAGGATACTCAGAAACGAACGACTTGTAGAGATCCTTGAGTTCATTTCCTGAGATCTTTTGTGAACCATTGTTGTTCTGCAACAATAAAACAAGAAAAAGAAAAAAAAAAAAAATTACTACACATGGTGCACTTAAAAATTCTATCAGGAAAAGATTAATCTGAGCAGGATATAATACAGGTGATCTAGATGCAACCAATAGATGAATTCAATCTGATTCCCCAAAGTTGCATTCAATCTTAGTTACCATGTAACAGAAAACTCACCTCCTCTTTAAAGTTCAAATCATAGGTCTTATCTGAACCATAAAATTCAGATGCAGCGACATCCATTCCGATGACAACCTGACAAAAATAAATAATATATTAATTTTGTCATCTTATTATGCTGACAAATTGTCAAGAACCAAAAATGAATATAAAAAATAGTCGTTGACATTAAAACTTACTTGTTTAGTGTAACCAGCTTTAGCAATGGCAGTCTTGAGCAATTCAAGCCCTTCCTTGTTCTCCTGAGATTCGGAAAGCAATAATGTCAATAATCAAACTAGAAACAATGTAAGAAAGCGCAAGAATGAATAGAACTGTGATAGACCTGAATGTTAGGAGCGAAACCACCCTCATCACCAACATTTGTTGCATCCTGGCCATACTTCTTTTTAATAACAGCCTAAAAAGAAAAAGAAAAGTAATAGTAGTTAGCAATTGTTAGGCAAACTAAAGGGCAGATTGAACTTATGACAATGCAGGAGTTTTTTTTTTTTTTATAAAAGAGGTGTTTGTATAAGACCTTTCTTCTCTATTACAGGAGATAAGAAAGTGAAATCTACTTGCAAAGATAAAAAGAAAGGAATTAGAATTACTCTATGCCCGCAACGGAACACGAACAGCATAACAGAGAGCATGCTCAGTTCTCTCAAAGGCAATGCACTTCATGACAATGCAGGAGTTATTTTTTTATAAAAGAGATATTTGTACAAGACCTTTTTTCTCTATTACAGGAGATAAGAAAGTGAAATCTACTTGCAAAGATTGAAAGGAATTAGAATTACTATATGCCCGCAACGGAACACGAACAGCATAACAGAGAGCATGCTCAGTTCTCTCAAAGGCAATGCAAGAGAACTTCATGACAATGCAGTAGGAGTTTTTTATAAAAGAGATGTTTGTACAAGACCTTTCTTCTCTATTACAGGAGATAAGAAAGTGAAATCTACTTGCAAAGATAACAAAGGAATTAGAATTACTATATGCCCGCAATGGAACACGGGCAGCATAACGAGAGCATGCTCAGTTCTCTCAAAGGCGATGCAAGAGAACTTTATGAAAATGCAAGAGTTCTTTTTATAAAAGAACGATGTTTGTATAAGACCTTTCTTCTCTATTACAGGAGACAAGAAAGTGAAATCTACTTGCAAAGATAACAAGAAAGGAATTAGAGTTACTATATGCCCGCAACAGAACACAAGCAGCATAACAGAGAGCATGCTCAGTTCTCTCAAAGGCAATGCAAGAGACACTGCGTGAAAAAGCTGAAAAACTTATCTTGAAATTATTATTATTTTAAAATGAAATAAATTTTTTTTTTTTTTTTGTCAAAGATCCAACACAGCAGACCATGGGAGGGGAAAATTCTAATTAAATTATAATAATGTTGTGATTATACTCCCAATATGAGACAGTACCAATGAATAGTGATTAAGTAAAACAATAAAACAAAGCATTAGATTATAATCACAGCAATATGCTAAAGCCCAAAAAAATAATCCTATAAAGTTAAGATTGTACCCACCTTCAAATGGTGGTATACTTCCACACCCATCTTCATGGCCTCTTTGAAAGAGGAAGCTCCAACAGGAAGGATCATAAACTCCTGTAGACAGTAGTGTATCAGAGTCTAAATTTAGAGAAGCATGAAAATCCTTAAAACATGAATCATAGAAATGTCCAGAAACATGCCTGCATAGCAAGTTTGTTTCCTGCATGTGATCCACCATTGATCACATTGAAAGCTGGGACAGGCAAAACCAACTTCTTGTTACCAGCAATATTGGCAATATGCTGCACTCAAAAACATCAAATTATCAATACAAGTCACTTTCCAAGTTCCCAGAAAAAATATTCAATAACTCTGTAAACTTATCCTTAGACAATTTAACAAGTTTACCCAAATATATGATTAAAAAAACAGAGTATTGTAATTGTAATAAATTAGGCAATGAATTAAAACACAAAACAAACCTTGTAAAGAGGAATGTTCTTGACATGAGCTCCAGCTTTGCAAACTGCAAGAGACACTGCCAAAATGGCATTTGCCCCAAGCTGAAATAACCAAATTAAATGCAATGGTCAATATACAACAAAGTATGCATGTATATAGAATGGACACCAAATTAAAACCTGTCGGATACCTTTTGTTTGCACCAACCCCACTCGTTTACAGTTCCATCAAGTTGTTGAACCATGAAATTGTCAATAACAACCTGATCAGTTGGGTCCTGTGTAAAATAATAAAAAGCATGCAAAATTGAGTTGGAAAAAATATTTCAAAGATTTTTAGGCTAATCATCACCATACATGATAATATTTATACACGCCATGAAGCTCTACAGATTTAACTTAGACTTCAGCTCAATTAGCACCCAGATCAGATAAGCTCAAGTAAATTACAAATCCATAAAAGAAATGAAAAGGCCCTATAATAAAGAGAGTGACGGGTAGCGTCAAACCTTGCCAACAAGTGCAGGGCCAATGATTGCGTTAACATTCTGGACAGCCTACATACAATGAAAACAGATCAGCACAAGGTACTACTACAACAATTCTCTGCAAGCAAAACAGGAACAAAAATTAACAACTTACCTTCAATACACCTTTTCCTAGGTAGTCTGAGCCTCCGTCTCTTAATTCAAGAGCCTCGTAAACTCCTGTAAACCAATGAATGAATAAAATGCACAATTCACTAAATCCACAACAAATTCTCTGCATATAATGGGTAACGTTTGACATAAAACCGAATTTTAGATTGGTCTTCAAAAATCGAAAAATGACGAATAGATAATAAACAAAGAACCAAGTAACATACCAGTGGATGCACCACTTGGAACAGCAGCTCTAGAGAGGAAACCATCTGTTGTTGTCACATCGACCTGCATATAATCAACATCAACTAATTTGAATTAATCAATCAACCGGATAAAAAAATTAAATCGAACAAAAGACACAACTCTTACAACTCGCTCGACAACCGATTCAACTCCGTGAGGTCACAAACAGTTTAGTTTTCAATTACAGATGATTGAAACGAAATCAAGGAATAGCATCGTAGCACTAGTATCGCAAACACTAAAAAGACAGATCGGCGACCTTGAAATTATCGAAAGAGATAAATATATAATAAGAAACAAACCTCGACGGTAGGATTTCCACGGCTGTCGAAGATCTGTCTGGCTTTAATGGCGGCGATAGTAATAGCCATTTTTCCAAAGATTGGAAGAGAGATCTAGAAGAGTTCGGAGAAAGGCAGGTGAGGGAAGATTCGTGATTAGTTGGTAGTGTTAAGTGGGAGGATATAGTGGGGAACTGGGGGGTTTTATAGATTAATTTAGGTTTAGGCGTCTGTTTTGGGAAACTTTCAAATTAGTCCCATATATTTTGGGTTTTGTCAATTTTCATCACTTTAGTCTCTATATTTTTTTCCTTTTCCAAAATTTTGGTTTTTCCATTAAACAATTCTGACTTGTATAATTAAAAAAAAAAAAAAATGCACATATGTTCAACTGATAAAAAAAAAAACCCTTAAAATAATTGTCTAAACAAAAATATTGTTATAAAAAAAATAATATAACAAAAAAGTATTTACATTTTTTTAATGAAATATTACAGAGTAAAAATTGTACATTAACATAGTTTAGTTATGACCATTAAATATTTGGTCAATGGACCAAAGTGATGAAATCGATAAATCATTTAAAAAGATAACAAATCTCAAAAAAGGTGTAACTTGTGTGAAATTTACCCCCATTTATGGCATTTAATAAAAACAGTGGGCTCATCATGTGGATGATTACCGTGGGGAACATGGTTTTAACTTTTACCTGACTTTCTTTCTTTGTTTTCTACTTTTCTTGGTGAAGAGGGTACGGGATGGGCAAAACTTCCAAGTTTGTACTGTAATGTTTGCTTTTTGTTCAAGAATTGTAGTTGTGTCCCCATTAATTTTTTTTTTCCTTTTTTATGAATAATTAATTTTTATAAATTTATTGTCATTAAATAATTATTTTAAGGGATACTATCAAAAAAATCCCCTCTAATTTGGGTTATTGGTCAAAAACCAATCTAGTTTCATTATTGGCCAAAAATCACCCTCCATGGTTTAATTTTTTGTTTTTTATATTCCGGTAGAGATATATATTTTTTACTTGTTTTTGTATTCCAGTGGAGATATATCTCCATCGGAATATAAAAACAAATAACAAAATACTAAAATTTAAATCATAAAGGATGAATTTTGGCTAATAATGAAACTAGAGAGTGATTTTTGACCAATAACCCAAACTAGATAGGGTTTTTTGATAGTATCCCTTATTTTAAAGGATAATTACCCAATGGCCATCAAGTTAGTGATTTTGTTTTAAAATGGTCATTTTTAATGAAGAATGCAACACTAATGATCATTTCATCTAATTTCATCCAATGAGTAACATTTTGGTAAATAAATGGATGATATTAAATTATTTTAGATATTTTTTGAATTTTTTTTTTTTGAAACGAATAATTATACTTAGTGTGTATATATATATATATAGCATATCTCAAATATCAGTATTTCTATTGTCAGTTCAAACTGATATAAATCAGTTCATTGCATGTGGGTCATTGGATTCTGGATTTAAAATATGTTTTTACAAGTGCATGCAGACAAGTCAAAACATTTAAATCAAATGGTCCATATGTAAGGAACTGATATATTTTATATCAGTTCGAACTGACAATAGAAAAACTATCTCAAATATTATATATATATATATATATTTCTTTTTTGAGAAGATTAAGGCTACAAATCAAAAAAAAAAAATACAAATAAGAGACACTTGTATTGATTTAAACTATTAATATATTATTGATCCAAAGGCTACAAAATTTGTGTCAAAAATTGTGTGTGTACGTGATTTGTTCTTCAGCATCATCGATATGCTATATGTATATATATATATATATACGGTCTCATTTTGGTCAGTGCGCACTGATGTAACTACATCAGTATCAATGCATATAGACCACTGATTATAGAGAAGCTTTGACAAGTGTATACACTTTGAGTCAAAGTATGTAAATCTAATAGTCCACATCCAACGCACTGATGAAGTTATATCAGTGCGCACTAATGTTTTTTGGAAATCAATTTTTTTTTTAACGAATAATTATATTTAATGTGTGTATATATATAGCATATTTCAATATATATATATATATATATTTCCTTTTTGAAAAGATTAAGGCTACAAAATCTACAAATCTAAAAAAAAATAAAGAAGAGACACGTGTATTGATTTAAACTATTAATATATTATTTATCAAAATGCTACAAAATCGTATCAAAATTTGTGTCCAAAATTGTGTGTATGTGATTTGTTCTTGAACATCATCGATATATGTTTTTATATATATATATATATATATATATATATGCATATTGTAATACAATGAGAGATTTCTACAAAATCGAAAAGCTTATAGAGCAATTTACATCATTAGTGATATGTAGAGTAGTTATATACTAACATCTTCTTATAGGTTGAATATATATATATATATATATATATTCAAGTCAGTGCGCACTGATATAACTTCGTCAATGCGCACTGATATAGCTTCATCAGTGCGTTGGATGTGGATCATTAGATTTACATACTTTGACTCAAAGTGTATGCAATTGTCAAAACTTCTACATAATCAGTGATCCACATGCATTGGTACTGATGTAGTTATATCAGTGGGCACTGATCAGAATGAGACCGTATATATTTATATACGAGTGTGTCTCTCATAAAAGATTTCTTATTTTAATTTCAGTAAGGACCATGATAAAAACACATCGATTTTAATGAATTTTAATATGAACTTTTTTGTGGATGATGAGTTTAATGAAATCTACATATGAATAAAATTTGATAATTTTTCAAGCACTAGAGACATTTTATCCAATTTTTGTTAAATATGAAGGCATTAGAAAATAGGTGAAATATAGGAAAATTCAAGAAAAATAGTTATAGTATTAAAAAATTCTCAATTTTTTTCCTAAGTAAATTTCAATGAACTCATCATCCACAAAAAAATCCAGATCAAAATTCATAAAATCAATGTATTGTCATAAAGGTTCTTACCGAAATTAAAATAAGGTATCTCCAATGAGAGACTCGGTGTGTGTGTGTGTGTGTGTGTGTGTGTGTGTGTTTGAGCTATGTTATACGTATATACACACACTAAATATAATTATTCGTTTTAAAAAACAAAAGAAAAAATTGATTTCCAAAAAACATTTAAAATAAATTAATGTCATCCCCTTATTTACCAAAATGTCACTTATTGGATAGAATGACCATTAATATCACACTTTTCACCAAAAATGGTCATTTTAAAGCGAAATCACAATCTAATAGCCATTTTTATAGTGTCACTAAATCAATGACCACCGGGGTAATTGTCCCTTATTTTAACTATATAAGTTGTATTTTTACTATACAAATTGTTTTTTTTTTAAATAAAAAATTTAGACTATTTATCTACCTATCTAGACTATGTATTTTTTTTTAAAGCTTTTTATCATTGGAAGGATTCGAGCTGCTAAATTGAGAATCATTTGTCCAAACCTCAAGTTTGTCCATCTACCAGTTGAGCTACGTTCATGTGGGCATTTAAACCTTAATAATTGATTAAAGCTATCATAGAAGACGTACCCTTGGCTAAATTAAATTAGAGAAACAAATTGTAATTATTAATTAATGTGATCTGCAAGAATCAAATGTGTTATGTAAATTTAAAATCAAAGTAATACTAGACATCAAATTTATATCTCATTTTCTGTGATATAACAATTTAATTCATATGATATGTGATAAATTAAAAAAATATATAATAATAATATATATTCATTTGACAATTTTACACTATTATATAAATTGGAGTTTTTTGGGAAGAGTAAGGACTCGAACCCATAACCTCGTGATGCAAGTATGAGGGGTTTTACCACCGGACTACTCTCATCTTGTCCATTAATATAATATATATATATATATATATATATGATACCAAGGCCGGTGGCAGGGAGCCTTGAACCGTCTACCAGTAGGGTTTTTTTGAATTTCCCCAACAAGCGACATCTTGGCCTAAACAAGGTATTGATAGATTTACCATCCATCAGACAGACAAGAACTTTAAGCCAAGAATCAACATCTCTTTTCTGATATGCAGGATCCTCAACTAGAGGCAAACATAGAGCATACTAAGATTTCAGATTTCTCAACTATAGGTAATCTGAGATGATTACAGACTGTTTCTTATCTAATAGAGACTCATTAAAGAAGAGAGAAGGAAGAAGTTTAGAAGGCTAAGAGATTATAAAACATTATGATATTTCATAAAATGATCTGATGATTTTCTACAACGAGAGGAGTTGCTCCTTTTATAGGAGAAGGAAGCAGAAGCAAACAAGCCAAACAGTAAATAAAGATAAACGGGGCATAACATGTGGCCGACAAGAATCTAATAATTAAAGCATACAGGAAAGCATTGCATAACAGGTGGCAGACATCAGACAGTTGCTTGGTGTAACCATCTTCTCCAAGTTTGACCTCAAATGAGCTTTCTGACAGTTAGGAATTCATTCAGATGATAGATACAAAACAACGTTCTGTCTCCCGAACGCCCAATACTAGTGGACGGTTTTGCCCTTTGGCCTCAAAACCGCCCCTTCCTTGTTCCAAAAAGCTATCCCAGGATATTCTACCCTCTTCTCCACTTTACCTTGATGTACATTGATGACATCCTACTATTCTCTCCTAACGAGTCCTCTCATAACCACCTCCTTCATCAATTCCATCAAAATGTCGATCAACATGGTATCATGCTTTCAGAAAAGAAAAGCATGATTGGTCAAACACAAATTGACAAATTGATTGGTCAAAGAATACATACAGTCCACCAGTCTAGACAACTGTCTAGTTCCTGCTACTACTGCCGAACAATACATTGACCTTGAAATCGACCAATGGTTCCAAGATGGATATTCACATCTCTATGTTGGAACCATACGAATCATCCTCACTCTCTATGGCCGAAAAGGTCTTCCAGTCACAGCCGGTGTTGCCTTACTCAACACCATTTACAGAGAGTATGAGCATACGGTTATTGGTACATGCTTGTCCACCTTCCATGCTGGTAGTATATCTCTTACACACTACCCTAACTTCAACATCCCTTTACGGGATCGAAACCTCCACAACTGCTTAAAAGTTCAACTCCAGATTTCGGGCATCTCAATGCTTCTCGAGTCTTACATGGCCACTCTCCACCACCAGATCGCTAACCGCCTACAAGATCATGCCCTTGATCTTCCTATTCCTGGTCACTCTGGAGACACTATCTTCATTAGAGCTGAACGGGAAGATGAAGTTCCTACCATTACCCAGATTCCCAAACAGCTGCCCAGAGAAAAGTTTCTTGACCAATTTGTGTTTGACCAATCATGCTTTTCTTTTCTGAAAGCATGATACCATGCTGATCGACATTTTGATGGAATTGATGAAAGAGGTGGTTATGAAAGGACTCATCAGGAGAGAATAGTAGGATGTCATCAATGTACAGCAAGGCAGAGTGGAGAAGAGGGTAGAATATCCTAGGAAAACTTTTTGGAACAAGGAGAGGGCGGTTTTGAGTCCAAAGGGCAGAACCGTCCACTAGTATTGGGCGTTCGGGAGACAGAACGCTGTTTTGTATCTATCTTCTGGATGAATTCCTAACTGCCAAAAAGCTATTTTGAGGTCAAACTTGGAGAAGATGGTTGCACCAGGCAACTGTCTGCTGTCTACCACCTGTTAGGCAATGCTTTCCTGTATGCTTTAATTATTAGATTCTTGTTGGCCACCTGTTAGGCCCCACTTATCTTTATTTATTGTTTGGCTTGACTGCTTCTGCTTACTTCTCCTATAAAAGGAGCAACTCCTCTCGTTATAGAAAATCATCAGAATGTTTTATAATATTTTAGCCTTCTAAGCTTCTTCCTTCTCTCTTCTTCAATGAGTCTCTATTAGATAAGAAACAATCTGTAATCATCTAAGATTACCTCTAGTTGAGATATCTGAAATCTTAGTATGCTCTATGTTTGCCTTTAGTTGAGGATCCTGCATATCAGAAAAGAGATATTGATTCTTGGCTTAAGATCCTTGTCTGTCTAATAGATGGTAAATTTGTAAGTACCCTGTTTAGGACAAAGTGCCGCTTGTTGGGGAAATTCAGAAAAAACCTACTGCATAAATTGAATATAAAATTGATATACCTAGCAATATTGTTACTAGAGCTTCCATTTCAACCGCTCTAACTTTCAAAACAAAAGTATGCATAATTTTATTTTAAGCCATCACCATGAACCATCTAGGGATGGCCATTTTCCCCCGGGGCCCCAAAATCCCGCTCCCTCATCCTCATTTGGGGGGCTTTTTTTTAGGGAAAATGGGGTAATATAGGGGATGTGGGAGCTTTTTAACCCCAAATGTAAATAAGGTTGGGGTTGGGGTTAGGGGTCGGTGCCCCCAACCCCATTTCCCCATTTCCCTCATAAAAATTTAGAAATGGGGATGGGGTTGGGGGTAGGTGCCCCCACCCCCATTTCCCCTAAATAATATAATATTATAATATATTAATATATATAATATATATAATATATATAAGTATATATTTTTTATATTTTCAATATTTTTATTATTTAAAATTGTATGAGATGTTATTTTGTATTTGAATTTAATAAATTGTACATTTGTACGTTTTTTTTTAATATATAATTTTTATAGATACAAGGAAAACGGGAGAATGGGGAAACGAGGGACACGAAAAAATGAAAAAATAGGGGAATGGGGATGGGGATAGGGATAGGGGGACCTACCCCATCCCCATTTCCCCCAAATGGGGAAATGGGGAAAGGTTTTGGAAATGAGGGTGGGGTTGGGGGGATCTACATCCGCCCCCATTCCCCCATTGGCCATCACAAAAACATCTGTGAACTAAAATAATATCTAATTGTCCAGAAGTCAATTATAAATTTAATTCGTTTTTTTTTTTTTTTTAATACTTAATTGTCTAGAAGTCAATTTATAAATTTAATTACTTTCAAAAACAAATTATTAAATTTAATTCGCCAAAAAAAAAAAAGAAAAAAAAAAAGAGTTGGGTTAGGTGTACGATTGCTTTCTGTTGACTATTTTAGTAAACTCAACATGCTGTGAATTGTCATACAATAGTATACATGTTCTCGTCACGCGCATGCTTGTTTTACAATAGACTAACAGAGTGTTCGAACTCGAACTCAACAATGAGGCATATGCTATAGTTTTGAAGAAAGAGGGAAGGTATATGCTACTTTTGACTTTTGATTTTTGATTTGAGGCATCTTTGAGGCATGAGTAATGACATCAACATTTTTGCAGTTTTGCAGACACCATCTTAATTTCGTTTCATTTAGTTGTTAATTATTATATCACCGTTCACCGTCTAAAAGATCTGCGCTCCCTCAATTGTTTTTCTCCATCACCACCAACTCGGACTCGACTTTTGCCTCTTATTTTTTATTTAAATAAAAAAAAAAAAAAAAAAAAAAAAAAAAAAACTTATATTATGTATTACACGTAGGTCTTGTTCGATTATCCCACTTAAGACTTAATGACACTTAATATGCTTCATTCAATTGTTTTATTTGATTTTTAAAGTGATAAAATCACTTAAAATACCCAAAAAATCACTTGTTTACAAAAGTAAATTTTTTCACTTTTCACTTAACAAAAAGCACTGGATTTCACAACAATTTTTTACTTCCAAAACTATCCTCACTAATCTAATTATTTTCAATTTCATCTTCCATCTAAAACTCAACCGTATTAATATATATATATATATGGCACTGGACGAGGCCAGAATTACAGGGGATCATATGTTGGGGGAAGGAGATACGGACCATATGGTTACGGTGGGAGGTGGGAGGATGTGGTGGAAATATGAACATCCGATGTTATATAAATTTTAGTATTCAACAAAGGTCCATGCTTGTCAGAGTTGGATGAGAATTGGTGAGTTTCATTGGGATTTTTGGATATTGAGATGTTTGATAGTAACAATAGAAATGACCAGACAACAAGTTCACGTTTTTTTGGCTGAAGAGTTGGCCTTCTGCATATACTAGTTACAGGGATAATTGTTCACTTATAGTTTCCTTATACAAGTCTATGTGGCCTGTGAAGTAGATTCTCACTTATAGTTTCCTTATTTGCTCTGATTCTATTGAAAGGGTACTGTTACTGTTAACTTTGAGAAGAGGATAGGATATGAGAGATGCTTGTATGTTGATAATGGTGTGTACTTTTGGAAGCAACTTGAAGTGAAGATTTATTCCCATGAAACTTTTTCAAAAAAATTAATATATATATCAAGGTATATACCTCATTTTTTACATTAAAAAAAAACTAAGATTTATATTATTCAATAAGATCAACGTATCTCATTTCTTATATTCCTATAAAAATAAAATTAAAAAATAAATAAATAAATAAATAAAAGATTCCTTTTGTAATATGGCTAAACAAAAAGTTTTGTATTATTATATGTATAAATTTGAAATATTATTAATAACTAAATAATTTTGTTTTAGAATTGTTAAATTATTTGATATAGTTGTCCTTAATATATATTAAAATGTAAATATATATCAAATAATAGTTAGAAGAACATAGATGTAAAAATATTTATTTTCAGGTATTTGTAACTTAAAAAAACAAACAACTTATCACTTATATTCAGTTTTCAGTGAAAAAAATCAAACATGTTTTTCAGTTTTCAGTTTTTAGTTTTTAGTCACTATTTAGTCTTCAGTAACATTCATCACTGTTCAGTCTTCAGTAACATTCAGCATTATTCAATCTTCAGACAAAAAATCAAACTGGGTCTTAAATTGAAGACCAAACCAAGAGTAAAGTGAAATTCTTCTTTGGAAGCTCTTATTTTCGTTAGGGATTTTTTTTTTATTTTTTTTATTTTTTTGATAACTTGATAACAGAATCAACAAACATTACACAGGACGGTCTGCCTTGACCAAATTCTCCAAACAAGGAGGAAAGGTCTCAAGGTAAAAACGATCCTCCGAAGAAAAAGAAAGCTTAGCAAGACTATGCGTGAACATATTCATGGATCTAGGGACAAATGAGATCTGGAAATTATGATTGTTGATCAAACGAAAGATATCATTGGTAACAATTCCAGTCTCATCAAGGGGGACTTTCCCAGCATTAACAATTTTGCAATGTCATCCAATGGAGTCAATTCTTCATTTATCTTTCGGCGGGTGTTAGAACATCTCTAATGTGGAGTATCAAATTTTGTATTAATTTGATGTTAAAAGAGCATTTTTAGAAATGTACTTATATAATTTTTTTTTTCTCCATTCTAATGTAATCTATATCAATTTGATGTAAAGAGCATATTTAAAAAATATTCTTTTAATAAATATTTATAAAATATTAATTAATTTCTATTAGATAAATTATACGGTACTAATTAATTTCTTTTATATAATTAATATTGTGTCATTTTAAAGATTTCTGCGGCCTCAATAAGTCAATAACAACAGTTAGTCCTTTTCAAAGAAAAAAAAAAAGAAAACTACTGTTAGTCAATTTCATTGTTTCAATTTGAGCCACATACAAAACATATAGAGGGAACGTAGTCAGAAAAGTTTTGTGCCCACACCAAATCAAATAGATTTGATTGAGAAAAGGCAAGTGAGATTTCAAAGTTAGTATACAACAACTTTTGATAGGGAGGTCCCAATGAGACCGGCACATAGAAATTTTCATAACACGAGCATTCGATTATCTTTATGAGAAAATCTAGTATGGAATGTTCTTAACATGTCACTTTGTACTCACCTAATCAAAACAAGCTATGAAATTAGAAATGATCGAGAAAAGAAAAATGAAATTAAAAAGCCTCTAAGGGTGTAGTTCAGCTTGTAAATGGACGAGTTTGAGGTTTGAACAAATAACTCTCGAGTCAATGGTTCAAATCTTACCAGTGACAAAAGCTTTAAAAAAAAAATATCTGGTCTAGATAGATAGTTAGATATCGTAAAAAAAAAAAAAAAAAAATTAAAAAAAATTAAAAGAGTTTAAATATGTCAGTTGTTTTTGATAGGGTGGTCTCAAATCTCAATCATAGAAATTTTCCTTCTCTACAAATTTAGTAATCAGTTAACAGTTCACTTGCAGATGGAAATGGGCCATATGGCAATCGTTTCGACCTAACTTTCACAATTACTTTTCCATACTAAAGTTGTAATTTTCATGCTGCAAGCCTACAACAACCTGAAATCTTCTTACAGTCCAAGTATTTAAGAAATCCGAATCAAAACGTTGTACATTATATGACCAAATAAGGGGCTGTCCGATAGCCATTTTCAAGGATATTTTGGTTTTCATTTTTTGAAAACGATTTCAGATTCACGTTCGTTAATCGTTTTTCATTTTGTTTTCAAAAAACAAAAATAAAATAAAAAACAAAACCAGTGTTAAAATTGAAAAACATAGAAAATATGTTTAATATGTTTTTCATATTTAAATTATTTTATTTTTCCCTTACTTTTTTTTGTTCTTTGTTCGACAGAGGACCTTACTTTTTTTGTTCTTCGTTCGACAGAGGTCAGGTCTTCTTCTTCTTATGCTTCTCGTCTTCTTCCCCTAATCCTCCTCTTCTTCTCCATGAGCCGATGTTGGAGGAGGATCTCATCTCTTCCGGTGTTGGGAGCTGGTGTTTTTGTAGATAAAGATATATTAGTTTATTGGATTTTTTGTAGAGTGAATTTGATCCATGTAACTTAAAAAGATGTTTTCTTGTTAGAAAATTTTAAATTCTTTCATTAATTTTTACTTAATAATAAATTCTGATGATAATAATTTGGAATGAATTATTGTCAAATTTTGACTTGGTTGATAATTATTTTGATTATTTTTTTGGTTAACTTACCATACGCGTTTTTAGTGTTTTCATTTTTAGAATACAACTTTCAATATAGGTTACCAGACACGTTTTCGAATTTTAAAATTGAATCTAAAAACAATGTCTTCGTTTTCATTTTCATTTTCATTTTTCTTTTCGAATAACAGCAAACAATAAAAGCTTATGGAACGCACGCTAAACTTTCTCTACGATAGAAACTAGGAGGTGATGAAACTCTATGACGACAAGATTTCTCTTTCATGATCATATTAAACAGCACACCTTCCTCTTGTGATAGACATTGCTTGAGAGAACGACCAGCAATATTAAAAGAAACTATGATCATATTGACATATTACATTATTGTTATAAATTCTTCAAATATTTATTTAATATTTTATTATTATTCTTGAGGCATACCTCTTCATAATATCTTCTGCATTTCAAAGTACAATTTATATATTAAAAAAAATAATAAAAATAAATAATTTTTTTTTTAAAAAAAAAACCTCGACTCCATCCCCGAATTTCTTTAAAAAATAGTAGAAGTTGAAAAGGTTGCAGAATCAATGAAACGAAATTTTATTTAATAAATGTAAACATGAGAGGTTTTCATTGTGATGGCATGCTGCAGAATGCAGATGCATTAGCAAATTAATATAGGCATAATAGTATTCACTGAAGGAAAAATGCAGCATTCAGTTACAAATAACAGGTTGCAAATCCAGTAACAGAAACACAAAATATAATTACAAATGAAAGAATTAAGTTGCCACTCCAAATTTAATCTCCCATTCCAAATAATGGCTTAAAATTTAAGAATAATGCATAGTGTACTAGTTGTATATCAAAAGCTTTAAACTGCGAGTGAGGCTTTAAGAGAACAAAAGTATAATTCTTTGTTCACCAAAGGATGAAGTAAGCGCAGCTTTCTATTTCTAGTTTTCTACCACAACAAAATGCATATTTGTGTATGATAAATCAACACATCAATTTAACTTTTTTTAACTAAAGAAAGCACAGGACAAACTGAACTCTAAACTCCTGGAGGTCACTAATTATGCACTCACTATCATTAGATCAAATAGGTTGCTGGTTATTCTAAACTAGTATTCATCGAATATCATTTCATACAAATATTCCATCTAATGAATCAGGGAGTGCATATCATCATGTCATGTCATATGCAATAACACTCACAGACAAGCAAGCTACCTTAATACCGCGAATCAATGCTTATTATACACAAAATGAAAATAGTAAATGGAACTTTACCTTTTGACAATCCAGCTCAACAAAACCTTAAACCAATTATATCAGGACAACCAATCTAACTAAAGGTGTAACTGAATCATGAGTTTATCATCCTGTTCGAGCTCAATTCAATTTGTCTACAAACGTTATAGTCTTATCAAGTTCCACCTCATAGCTCACTAAAGAAAATAAATGTTATATCTCATTGATTTAGCAGAATCGAAAATTCGAAATTATAAGACCACTATTTAAGTTTGTATCTGAATTCCTGTTCAAGCTCAAATTAAATTCAATATCTTATCAAGCCAATTCGCTTTCTTACGGAACAAAGTTCATGCCTGAATTTTGAATCCCCATTAAGCTAATATTTTTGGCACAAACTCAAAAGTCTTTCATTCAGCCAAGTTAGATAAGCCAAACACTCAAGTATCCTGCTCAGATTATTTGCATTCTATCGGATAGATTACGTAAATCAAACATCTAATACACAAGAATGCTTGGTTTCATTTCAAATCAATGATCCTTTTCTCCCTATATCAAAACTCATCCCCCCAACACATGTCCATCTAATTAGCCTTCTTCTTTCCTTCTCTTATGCAACATAATTCTGTCTTTATGTATGTACATATAGGGCAGGAAATTGGTAAATGGTCGCTGACATTAGCTACTATATGATCAATGTAGCAATTTGCAAGGAAAAATATGAGCCTGGAGTACCATCACAATCCATATTCAGTAGCATATTCAAGACCAAAGTAGTATAACAACTAATAATAACAATTTTTTTTTTTATAAAAATTACTTGGTCTACTTGGTTAATTATAGAAACAAACAAGAACAACCCATCGGCCATCACACATCACTACATCAGAGTCAGAAAATGAATAAAGGTCCAACAACAGACCAGCAGATAGTTAATTTGGCACGTCAAATAGCTCTGATTCAAATGCATTTCGATCACGCGAATGTTTTTCCAATTCAGCTCATACAACGCAAAACAACAACAAAAACGTACAAAAGATTCAAAATCCTAAAACCACATTTAACTTCTAATGATCTGTATTATTCAACTCTATCAGTAATGCTCACCAGAATCGGAATTAAAGCGCTTTAATCATATCTTCAGCACCGCTGAAAGTAAAAGCACCGCCTTCCTCCAAATTGACCACCTTAACGACGCCGTCCTCCGCCAACAGCGCGTACCTCCTGGACCTGACACCCAATCCGACCGGCTTATCGCTCAAGTCCAGCTCGCACCCAATAGCCTTCGTGAACTCTCCGTTACCGTCAGACAACAAAAGCACTTCATCGTTGATCCCTAGATTCTCCTTCCACGCTTTCATCACAAACGCGTCGTTGACGGAAATACAAGCGATGGTGTCAACGCCTTTGGATTTTAGCTCGGCGGATTTCTCGACGAATCCGGGGAGGTGCTTTTGAGAGCAGGTAGGAGTGAAGGCGCCGGGGACGGCGAAGAGAATGACTTTTTTGTTGGAAGTGAGGGAGGAGATGGTGGTGGTTTGGAGCTCGTCGGCGGTGTCGAAGTAGGAGAGGGTAGCGTCGGGGAGCTTGTCGCCGACGGAAATGGAGGCGGAAATGATAGGGGTAGTTGGGTGGTTTGTTTTGGTGGAGAAAGGAAGCTTGATGGGCTTTGAGAGTTGGCGGTGGAGGGAAGTTTTGAGAGGGAGGAAAGAGAGGGATTTGGGAGGGAGGAGAGAGGCTCTGGTGATGGTGGTTGTGGCGGCGGAAGAGAGGAATCTGGACATGGTGAGGGAGGTTGCCATTGTTAGTGAGTGAGTGAGTGAATGAGAAAGGAAGTTGGGGGTGAGTCAAATGACGAATGTATTTGTGGTTTGGGCGGAGGGAACAATGAGTCAATGAAAGGTTGGAGAGAATTGTAGAAGGAGATGAGGGTTTGTTTGTATTTGGAGACTTTTCCTTCCCATTTGGGCCTTGGGGGACAAATCTATTGAGTTCTTTTGCTTACCCACTTTTAAGGTTATCCCTTTTACAAAACATAACATTAACACATAAATGGGTAAATTTATCTAAAAAAATAATAGGGTTTGTACCCCTCCATCAACATTTATCATGTTTTTGGAATACGGTAATGCTCACTCCCTTAAAAGGGTGAGCAAAAATGGACTCAAATCTGTAATGATCTTGCCAAGTCAAACAATGCCAACATCTCGAATCTCAAGTCCAGTAGCTTGAATTTTACTGATGTCAAAATGTGATGTTAATAAATTAATGCTGAAAAAAAAAAAAAAAAAAAAAAAAACCAAGGCCAGCGTTCGGTGATGTTAATAAATTAATTTTCATAATTTTTTAGAACCTGTATCATAAAATAATGTAACAAAATAGGAAAAATGAAGAAGAAGAAAAAAGTTATAGTTTTTTTTTTTTTTTTTTTTTTTTCAAATTTTGTTTAAAGATACATTTAATTGATTAATCAAGATATTTACTTTGAATTAAAACAATGGATCCTTTGGAGGAACAATTACTTATTCATAATTGCAATAGTAGTAAAATAATTGTAAGTGAGGTTTATATATAAATATAATATAATTAAATAAAAAAATCTATTTTAAATTCATAGAAATAGGTTAACTATGAATAATAAAATTCACTTAGGAAGGCGTGCAAATACAATAATTTATCAAGGTAGTTGCTTTTTATTCATAGTTAATGCACTGGTACGTTCATGGGTCATGCCATTACTATTAACTCATTGTCATTAGAGTCGCAATATTTACGTCCTTTTAAAATTGTATATACATCTCTTTAGTATGTTTAACCTATTATTATTTTTTATTATTTTATTATTTTATTATTTTAGCAATATCCATTACTCCAGAACTAGATATTTTCTTGAAAGTTTTCGTCATTGATAGGATTCGAGTTGCTGATCTGGGAGTCATTTACCCAAACCCCAAGCTCGTTTATCTACCAACTGAGCTACGCCCCAGTTGGCCTATCCTATTAAAAAATTTAATACAGTTAAAACTCGTCAATACACCCCACTTAATATTAAAATTATCCTTTTTATAATTTTTTTCTTATAATAAAAACTCTACTAATTTATGATTATTTAAAAATGTGGTTGGCTTTTTCTTTCTTAAAATTTGCAGTTGTTGTGAGTTTTTTTTATAAAAATAAAAGCATAAATGGAATTAAGTTTAGATTTGAAAATTCCTTTTACTCTGATTATTTTTGTTCTATCTCCTTCAAATATATCACCCAATCTTTTTACAAACCACGTTGTCGGTGCTAATCTCTTTTGAACTCGTCGCCAACCATGACAGTTAATTTCCTCTTCCATTTGTTGGTTTATAGATCTTCATTGTTTCATCTTACATTTGCTATGTTGGACCAAATGGGTAAATTAAGGAGAAAAGTATAGTGAGAGACAACAAATAAAAAGATAATATAAATTAAATAAATAAAATTGATAATGAATGTTGTTTGTGCTATAGATCTACTGAGCTTAGATGATAGGTTGGTTCACATGAGTGAATAAATAAATAAATAAAAAGCATATTAATTATATGTGATCGTAGTTTCAATGGCTCATCTTTTTCAAAAATATCACTCAAGTTAATATGGGAATTTAAAAATATTATTAATTTGGAGGTATATATATAATTTTAAAGGGATGCAAATATCATAACTCGATAAATGAGTGAACGAATGTCTAATTGCCTAAGGAGAGCATCTTCATTTTTGGGTCTTCTAAGGCTTCAATATTAGTTATGTCGTATTTGAGTGATATGCAGTAACTGAAATTAAATCAGATATCTTTCTGAGGTTTTTTTTTTTTTTTTTTTTTTTCCTATGACAATTTTATTCTTAATTAAAATTACTGAATACCAAAAAAAAATAATTCTAAGCATAATATATACCAAATTTTAATTAATAATTTTTTTTTCAAGTATTGAATCTTAATAATTTTTGAACTATATGTTGTATTGAACTTTGCAATAGATGGTTTAATATTTAATTTCACGGGTTGAATTGTATCCGTAACCATAAAATTATGACATCTCTTTACATAACCTTTGAAGCTTCGTTATTTTATATAAATATAAAATGTCATAATATATTTGGTCTTCTCCTCAAAGATTTTGGTGGATTTTGCTCTCTCTCACTCTCAAAACAGAAACGTGTTGCTTCTTCTCGCTTCATAATCATGATTGATGATCTTCCCTTACTGATTTTCCAACAACCCCCCCCCCCCCCCCCCCCAAAAAAAAAAAAAAAAAAAAAAAAAAACCATTGGCAACACATATAAACTTAAACATTGATTTTTTTTAAAAAAAAATTTACTATATATTTTTTAATTTGTCTGTGTTTTACCTTTTATATAGGTTTTGGGCATTTAACTTACCTTTATTATTATTATTATTATTTTATCTTCTTTTGTTATTTTAATATACCACTTTAAAATAAAATTAGCCAAACCCCAACTCATCTTGATGTAATTAATGTATTTAAGAGTTAGAATTTTTTTTTTTTTTTTTTTGAAAACAATAAAATCAATAACAAAATTTTAAATAATAATAAAGTTGATTGGACTTACCAGAGGGGTGTACATACAGTTTTTAAGGGATGCAAATATTGTCACTCTTCTCCATTTATAATAGAAGTCAGAGATAACAAATCTATGAAAGTACATGGATGTCTAAACAAATCCATAACAGTCTGAGATAGATGTCTAAACAAATCCATACAAATTTGAGATAGATGTCTAAACAAATCAATGATAACAGTCTGAGATAGATGTCTAAACAAATCCATACAAATTTGAGATAGATGTCTAAACAAATCAATGAAAATCCATGTGGATTTATAAAAGTCCTTAAAAGTCTGTAAAAATCCATGAAAATCTGTCACTTAAAAAATGTCTTTAAATGTCCTTAAGAATCCTAATTCAATACACCCTCCTAAATTAGATATCTTTCCGAGTTTTTTTTTTTTTTTGGTTTCTATGACAATTTTATTCTTAATTAAAATTACTAAATACCAAAAAAAAAAAAATTATTCTAAACATAATATATACCAAATTTTAATTAATTAATTTTTTTTTTCAAGTATTGAATCTTAATAATTTTTGAACTATATGTTGTATTGAACTTGTTTAATATTTAATTTCGCGGGTTGAATTGTATCCGTTAATTTACACATAACTATAAAATTATGACATCTCTTTAGTCTTTACATTACCTTTGAAGCTTCGTTATTTTGAATTAGTGCAGACGTGCAGTGTACGCAATCCAGGCCCACATTATGAGTAGCAATGACATTTATGGGCCAGACCACTTCTTTCCTTCTCTTCTGTTGGACTCGACAAAGAGATCTTGACTAATTTATTCCGTTATTCCTATAAAATAAAATAAAATAAATATATAACAAATTATATTGAGAGTGAAATGCATAGGCAGGCCGCCGTAAACATGAAGCATATTAAAACAAAAAATAAATCAAATAAAAGAAATTAAAAAAAAAAACCGACGATGATTTGGCTATAATGTTTGAGAATTGAAACGCAAACAACAGGTACAATTATGATGAACAGTAAACTTGTTAAGAAGTTTATATTTAAAAAAATTATTTTCTTTTGAAAGTAATGTTAGTATACATTGTGACATCAACTTGTAAACAATCGATAGTTTCACAAAAAAAATTATATATCTAATTGATTAGCAGGTGAAGATTGAAGTTGGTTTATTTCAAAAAAAGAAAAAGAAAAAAAAGAAGAAGATTGAAGTTGGTTTAAAATCTCAATGTCCAAGTTGGGTAGCAAAATTAAGTCCGTACCAAATAAAAAATGGGACATCTAACATCTTCCGAATTTCAATTATAGTATCTTAAGAAATTTAGTTAACAGGGGCATAGTTCAATTGATAGATAGACGGGATTGGAGTTTGGGTAAATAACTCTTAGGCCAGTAATTCGAATCCTACCAATGACGAAAACATTTAAAAATATACATGATCTCGGATTAATTGATATTATTAAAAAAAAAAAAAAAAAAGGTATCGGAAGAAATTTAATTATTTTACAATTAATTATTTAAATTTTAAGTAAATTGGAATTAGAGAAACAAGGTCAAACGAAATTAAACGAGGGGATTGAGGGCCGATACTTCCCCCAAACCATCCCTATCCCGTTTCCCACAAACAATGACGGGGTCAAAGAATGGGGGCAAGGGAACCGCCACCATTCCCGTTTGACTTGGAATGCCCGACTAAAAATATTTATTTATCATAGACATATGCAAATATTATTTTCTAGTTCCCATCATAACTCAATAATCTTTTTATTCTTTCCATCGAAATTGAAGAAATAGAGAGAAACTTCAATCCATTTTGGGGTCAATTGTGTTGTGTATCAGTAAACAAATAACATTGAAGATGATTCAAATCCTGATCAAAGCATTTACTAGTCATTATAATTTTTACTACTCAGCAGTTGCATTGTCCAAAGACCAAACATCTTTCTGTTTGACTGTTTTTTCAGCTCCATAAATCAAAAGGCTGTCTTTGTTCAGAATTTCAGAAGTCAGATTTCATCATCATCATGGAAATCTGAACAAGATGACATGTCATTTTCATCTTTGCAATTTTATATTTACTATTTTGTATTAGTAAATAGCGGTGTTGCAAAAGTCCCGACTAGAGTTGATTAGGCACCGTCCAGTTTCTAGTCGTTTTAGTCAGTCAAAGTTCAGTGATTAGTTGCCGTTGATCGATTAGGTAATTTTTTTTTTTTAATTAACTTTGATTGAAATTTGATTGAGTTTATTAGATTTTGTTTAGTTGTTTATGGATTATAATTCTCTATATTGAGTTTTTTGGAATTTGATTTTTAATTTGAAATGCAATATATGAAATAGTATAAATATTTATTTAATTACAACAAAAAAAAATTAAAAAAAAAAAATTCTGATCTCTCGCCGGCCGACTGCTAGCCACTTATGACATCTAGTCGTCGACTAGCAGGCCAGATGCTACGTGGGGGGTTGCTGTCCAACTAACGTCTAGCGGTTTCTGCAGTAAATAGTAAACCCTTGAGTGAAATTGGTTTAGATTACAGAATTCCCTTTCTTTGCAGGCCTACTCTGCGGTTTACGGCACCATACAGTCATTAATATCTAGGCCAAATTCAATAGTATATCATTATTCATCTACCATATCTTTGAATCAGTAATTAAACATAAAGGTGACTAACTTGCCAGAGAATTGGAAGATTTCATTTAAGAGAAACAAGTGGAAAATGTTGAGTTCCAGACAAATTTATTGTTTTATCAGGAGCTTCAAATGGGAAATCCAGGATTTCCAAAAGCAAAAACTTTAAACCATTGTCTGGATATCAAATTGCAGCACATTGGAGCTATTGCATGGTTTTTGGCTTCTATAGTTCTATAGTTCTATAGTTCTAGTTCTAATTCAAGTATGTGAAGTTTGTTTCATTTTCTATCAATTTATTCCCTTCCAAGCAAAAAAAAAAAAAAACCACAACAGTAAAAGGACAAAAAAAGGAAAAAAAAAAAAAAAAATTCTCACAATCTCAAACAATCCATTCAAAGATGTTCATCTATCTACTTAGGCTCTGAACCCATATTGAACTCTGCCTTTCACTTGATCCTTATCTTGTTTGTATAATGCATTCCCATGATTTGTAACTTCCTTGGATATTCACAAGAGAAACTAACCGGTTTCGAGTCATGCCCTCCTCGAATTCTTATGATCAACCCCTAAAAGAATGACCTCCTTGACGTCTCTTTATACAAGCTAAAATTGCAACAACATAAAAGACTCCCACTACTATGAACGCCACATGTAACGCACAGGGCGATCGAATAGCCAAAAGTTCGAATTGCATCCACTGTCGCTCAACTACGAGTGGGGGATGAATGTGCCAACGTAACCAAACCCCATGATGAAGAATGCAATTGCTTGCACATAAAGGTATATGAAGAAGTGGTTTTTTCCAAAGGCAAGGTCATAGCTGCCGCAGAAGAAGAGGTAAGCACCAACACCAAGTTCTAACATATGGACTCTGTTGACATATAAATGCAAAATAGCAAAGGCAGGTCAGGGAAGTGTAACATGCAAGTGTAATGGCAAATTAGGATATGAGAACATATAACATATTTATATACCTGTCTCCGATCCTGAATCGGGGTTTCTTGGGGGCTTTTGTGGCCGATTTAGCCTTGAGAGCATCTCCTAGTTTCTCAGTGACAATCCATTCATTTACACGACCAGCCTCTAGCAGGCCGATGAAGGTAGCCTTTGTCCGGTGCAGTGACATTACATTCTCAAACAAGATCCAGAAAATCATTAGGTGAAGTGATCTGCATGAACAACAATTCCAAATCATTTAAGTTCACTCAAATCTTTAAACTATTGTTTGAATTTCTTCTTTGAAGCAGGGCAGCTGTTTTGCTTCCAATAAAATGAATCAACAGAGCAGAAGTGTTGGCAGTTGTCAATTGTCACACAAAAATAATTTAAAGAAGCTAGTAGAGTACCAAAATAAAAGGTTCTATTAGAGTTGATTGTTGTTCTAAATTTGGAGAAATGATCAAGTGTGTTTGGCATGCCGGGCCTGGGCTGGTGCAAGAAGTGCACCCGCCCTGGCCCATAAAGAAAATGATCAAAATTTACTTGATGAGATGTCTAAATAGGTCTAGTTTTTGAGTTTAAATTAACTCGACGAGATTTATAAATAGACCCATTTTTTTTTTAAATAGGCCCATTAATAATAAAACAGTTTTTTGTTGCCTTGGGCCCTTGAGAAGTTAGGGTCGGCCCTGCTTATACGTCCAATCAAATTAAGTCATGTGATATGAATAACTAATAATATGAAAGATGTATGTCACATGATACATTTATAATATAAGTGGGTTGGACGTATACACCTAAACTCTTATCTAAATAGACGATAACAATGGACAGAATCATACAGTTATAGGAAAGGCGACAAAATTAAACGGACCTTGGGGTTCCAACTGCATTGAGGATGGTGATGACAGAAGGAATATAAACGGCTGCCCACTTGGGGACCTCAACTTCAGGAACCAGAACAGTTGCCGGTAACACAACACAGTAAAAGATAAATGTAACAAGGTGTGCTACGATCTTCCTGACCATGAAGAAGCTATAGATCACATGGACCTTCTTCCACAGAGTTACTCTCTGTTTAAACACATCAAATCAAACCAAGTGTTAGAGCTACTTACTAAATTGATTTTCATTTCACTTTCAGATTTTTGTCATTAAAATTTACAAACCTTGTTTCTAATAATCTCCATGACCATTTTCCTGAAAAGATTAGCAGGACCACAAGACCACCTGTGCTGTTGGTAGCGGTAGGCCTTGAAAGTACTAGGCAATTCATTTTTCACCTGTAGAAAACAATCAATGATTCACTAGGTAACAAATACTAAAACCCTTGTATTGAATTACTATTATCACAGTTAAGTTGGGTGAATTATGAATGAAAATGAAAGGTTAGAGATTCTTAAATGAGACAGCAAAATTAGGTACCTTTAGATCACCAAGATACACAAATTTCCAGCCTTTAAGACTAGCCCTGACAGCCAAATCCATATCTTCCACTGTGGTCCTATCTTTCCATCCTCCAGCTTCATTGAGAGCAGTAATTCTCCACACACCTGCCGTCCCTGTATCACACATCCATCCATTATGGTCATTTATTATTATAATTATTGGTTTTGCAATTTTGATGTAGTTTCTAGGTAAGAAATCAATTAATGTTGTTATAAGCTTTTACCATTGAAGCCAAAGAAGGCATAGGTGGAGGAACCCACTTCTTGTTCCACTGTAAAATGGTAATCCAAAGACATTTCTTGCATTCTTGTCATTAAACACTCGTCAGAGTTCACTGCATGCAAAAAACATCCCCGGAAAAGTAAAATCAAACATTGTCATGTCACTACTCACTAACTTAATTAGCTGGCATCGATTTTACAATTTACAGGACTAAAAGATTATCATTACTTGTAAACAATGACATCAAGGAAAGAAATGAATAAATGTCGGTTAGCAGTAGAGAATTGAGATTTTTTTAAAAAGAAAAACACTTAGAAAGTGACTGCAGGAGCACGAGGTCCACCATTAAGATAGCACATGCAGCTGCCGGGTATAGTATAAGAAAATGTTTTAAAAATAAGACAATTGTACCCCTCAAATATGTTCCAAAGTCCAAACATGCCCAATTGGACCTTCGGTTCTCTACATTTATGAGAAAGATTTTTGCTAGACACCCACCCAAAATCTAGCAACTTCCGAACCAAGTAAATTCGAGAGGCTTTGCAGCTTTTTTAGCCAAAAGTGCTTTTTGGTTTCCCTACCAAATTAATGGTTTCTCTTCTGTGTAGCTCTAATTCATGGGTTATATATGTCAAATTGTGAACCCACTAACACTATGCTTTTACAAAAAGTCTTTAATTTTATGGCATGTGACATGACAATGTTTTTAATGACCACTTTCTTTACATTTCTCTTTAATTTGATGGATATTTATAACTTCCTAAGTTTAAATACAGAGGAACTTGATAATTTTAATTAAGAGATAATTTTCCCATAAAAAGTTGATCATAATAAGACTATAAGAGATCATCAAAAGTTACTTCAAATATAATAATAACCAAAAACACGTATAAAAGGTGGCCTAAAATTTGATACCAAACTTTCACTTCCAGAAAACCTAAAGCTGATAATGCCCATTTCCATGTGCAACTGTGCAACACTTCCAATCTGTTTCAGACAAATTCTATTAAAAACAAAGAGAACAAAACGACACCTGAACATTACGTTTTCATCTTTTACACATTTGCGATTTGGGTTTGTCTCCTGGGTCCCATGAACTAAAGAACCAATAAATAATATGCTAACGTGTCAAACTGCAGAGATATCCAGCGAGGATAGACCCATGAATTGGGACCCACCTCAGCCTTCCCTCAACATACCCACCGACAATATTGAAAACAGTTCCCATTTAGTACACTAACCAAAAGGTCCAAAACCAGAAAAATAAAAGAAAATAATAATAACAAAATCTATCTAAATTAGGGCAAGTGTGTAGTCAAAAATTCACAATAAACAAACAAACCCAATGATTTAATTTTAGTGGAGAAAACAGAATGTAAAAAGTGCGATTGATTAATTAATTAATTAAAAGTTTTTTATTTTAATTTTTTTTTTTTTTTTTTAAGTTACCAAATTTCCAGCGAGCCTGAACCAGAGCAACTTCAGGGTTGTGGACAAGGAAGGGAATGGAGCGCCAGAGAAAATCAGGTTCTGGTTGAAAGTCGGCGTCGAAAATGACAACGTAATCGCAGTGTTTCACGTAGCTGCGTTTCATGCCTTCCTTTAAAGCCCCTGCTTTGTACCCATTCCTGTTGTCTCTTATCTCGTATTTGATGTTTATTCCTTTGCTTGCCCATCTCTGGCACTCTAGCTCCACCATATCCTGCATTTTCATGCACAACCCACATGACAAAATTAATGGTCGATTTCGATTTCCAAAAAAAGATTGAAACTTGATGGGGAAATAGCTATTAGTACAAAAAAAAAAATAATAATAATAATAATAAAAAATGAATAAATGAAAATGTTGACCGCTAGGGTATACCTTGATTGTTTGGTCTGTTGAATCGTCAAGGACTTGAATGATGATACGATCAGACGGCCAAGAGAGTCCACAAGCAGCTCCGATTGAGAGTTGATAAACCTACATTAAAAATGTACATTAGAACGTGAAATCAAGTCATTAACAAAGAACAAAAAGGAGAAGAAAAGGACCTCTCTTTCGTTGTACATAGGGATTTGAACGAGAACCATGGGATACGATGAATTACCCAACTCAACATCGTCTTTAATTGGCTCCCATTTGTATCTCTTCTCCGGTTTTCGACCAAAAAGCTTCACCAACACAATGACAATGCCCATGTAAACTCTCTCAATGAATAGCATTAAAGACATGATCAAGCAAACAAAGACTGCAACTCTCAATAATGGTACAATCAATGGTGCTTTGATTTGATCCCAAAGCAATTGAAATTGCATTGATATGTCCCCTCTAGCCCCTTCAAAAGCATCAGGAAGAAGGGTGGCTGTAGATAATTGCTCCATTTATGATATTTTTTGTGTTGTAAAAACAGAGCAAAAACAGAGGAGAAGCAAATGGGAAGCTAGAAACAATGTTAAAAGATGATTGAAAACGGTTTTTGAAGGAAGCCCACTAGATCTGCATGGATTTAAAGAGCCTCCTTTGCCAAAACAGCAAGAATATTTCTACTTTTGTTTTGTGATTTTGCTTCTGAGGTACGCAAAAGTCAAAACAATGGAAGTTGCAGAGCTGGAATGTCAGTCACTGACTCATAACCCAACTATTTTTTTCCAAAACAAATACAAATCACAATCTATCAAACCCAGAAAACTCATACATTACACCAACAACAACAACAACAACCAATACTTGAAAGGTCTATCGAAATATCTTCTTTTTTTTTTTTTTTTTTTCCTGCTTCTGTAAACAGAGGAAAACTGAAGCAGAACAATGTATACATACAAGTTCAAACCCAGAGATGAGAAATGGAAAAAGAAAACAAGAAGAGCAAGGAGAAATAAAAAGTACAATGTCTTTATATAAATTTTCTCCTTTCTCTTGAGTGTTATTTCTGTTGATTTTTTTTAAATTATTATTATTATTATTTTTTTCTTCCTATAATGGTTTTTTTTTTTTTTTTGTTTTTCAAAACCTCAAGGCTGTAACTACCACAGCAACAAAATATGCTGCTTACATAAAACAAGTAAAAATCAGTCAAACTGCCGCTGGCCAGGCTCCGGTGTTATTTTTTATACGTCCTTTTTTTTTTTTTTTCGTTTTTTTTGTTTCCGTTTTGGGTACCAATGTTGGTATTTATAAATTATAATTGCGTCCTTTTATTAAAAACCCAAAATTTAATTTAAAAAAATTATATATATATATATTTCAATTAATTATTTTAATACATAAATATACAATTTCATGTGTTTTGAAATAATAATTACACATTTTAATTCTTTTGAAAACACAATCATGAGAAATGTATTTAATAGACTTTAAACTACGTCCGAAAATCCAAATACATGGATTTACAATTACAAGAAGAAAAGATAAGAAAACAAAAACGGAACAAAATTGCCCCAGTTGGCATCAATGTGACAGCTCAAATAGTTGTTGTATTATATTATATATTATGCTCTTTTTTTTATTATTAATTTACATTTATCTCCCTGTTTTGAAGCATTTGTTTACTAAAATTGGAGGGATATTTGTGTATATAAGCATAAATGAAAAATACTGGAGTGGTAATGGAGAGAGCTGTGTACCTCTTTTTTGTGTTTTGGAGGGTATGCGTCAATGTCATAATTTATATTCACATACTCTTTCCAACAATAGACACATAAATATATGAAATTTTAAATTTATTTATTCCAAAAAAAATATATATGTTTTTGTCAATTTTTTAACTTTTTGGATAAAAACACCCTTAATGAGTTTTAAATTTTTACAAAACAGAAAAATGCTACAGCAGAAAACCTCCAAATTGAGGTCTGCGAAACCTCCATTGTTGGAGCTTAGTAACGATCAAATTTTTATTTTTTATTTAAAAATAAAATAAAGTGAAATACTTAAAAAATAATAATAATAGAGGATATTTTTGTTATTTTAAGGGAAAAAGTTTCAAAACAATTGAAGAGTTTTTGAAGTTTGAAAAAAAAAAAAAAAAACTATTTCTAGCTATTTCCTCGAAAAGTTATTGAAGGTATGAGATGCATATATGTCTTGAATTAATGGTTTACCAGAACTGAAGAATGAATTTTTTATTTTCATTTTTTATTTTTTGAGAAGTGAAGAATGAATCAAATGGTTGATGAGAATGAACACCTTCTTCGTATATTAGTTTGGCATACATCGATCAAATACAATTATCAACACGTTCATATGTGGGAAATATATACGGTAAAAAAGATGACAAGTTTCCAACTTTAAGCCACATGAGATGGGGTATATCCGTATATATATAGTTAAATCTATACATGTTGGTTGAGATTGCTCTTTGAAAAAGGAATGACCAAATAATGAAACCTATTTAGATTCATTAATGGTATGTCATGTGTGGTTGGTTACTCATTTAACGTGAATGAGAGTAGCTTAGCATTTGACCACTTCATCTACTTTTTTTAATTTATCTTCATTATAATATATTTTTAGATTCAAGCAATTAAGTTATCATGATGATACTAATTTGTAGTAAGAATAAGAATATAATTAAATTTCCCTTTACAAATGCAAATATTGACATCACTTGATCTAATAGGTTGTAAATGGTAATAAGAATAACAATTCATCAATAAACAAAATGAAAAATATATAAGATGCCATTAAAGAAAAATAATAATAATAAAAAATAAGTTCTTGTGCTCTTCTTACCATATTAAAGAAAAAACCTTTGATGGGTTATCGCCATTTCATCCTCTATCGATCATACTTTTTTTTTTTTTTTTTCCCCTTTAGCAAACCTTGACGCCAAATGAATAGACTTTATTCATGGTAACAATTCAATCTTCTAAATTTGAAGAAAAAAGGAAAATGAAATAGAAATTGAGACAAGTGATGAACAGTTGTTGAGGTATTGGTGATTGATAATGCACAAAATATATAGGAAGTAGAGAAGAAGATAAGAAATCGATTTCCATGAGCTTAATTTGATCAATCAGCAGCTACAAAATAGAAAATTAAAGATAAAGTTGTTAGAGCTAGCTAGGGACCATTTTCATTGCTCAAATTATCACTGTCAATCTCAATCTCCCGAATATCCATAAGTGGAAATGGTGGAAAGTATCACTTTTTCCAACTGATTTGGTGACTCTATGACCGGTTTAATAACTTAAGTTTAAAAGGCACCTATTATGGTGAACTACCAAAATTGCCCTTAGATAATCATTTATGTTATTGTGTTTGTCTGGTTCTCTCTCCACACTTCCAACAAAAACGATAACGGGGTTACTCTCTCTCTCTCTATCTCTCTCTCAATACAAATAGAAGTTCAAGATCAAAACAACTGGACGTGCTTCATTACAACAAGGTAATATTTCGTGTAAATACTTCTTTTCATTTGTTCATATTTTCATTGTGACAATTGTGGATCTCCGAGACTTTGTCACCTTTTTCCGAGCCTTTTTAAAAATCACTAATCGAGCATTTTCATGTCTTGTCCGAGCCTTTTCATGTGTTGTCCGAGCCTTTTTATGTCTGCTCCGAGCCTTTTGAAGTTTTGTCCGAGACTTCTCCGAGCTTTTTCATGTCTTGTCCGAGCCTTTGCAAGTCTTCTCCGAGCCTTTTGAAGTTTTGTCCGAGACTTTTATAAAATAACTATTCGAGCATTTTCAAGTCTTCTCCGAGCTTTTTCATGTCTTCTCCGAGACTTTTCAAAAATCACTAATCGAGCCTTTTCAAGTCTTCTCCGAGCTTTTTCATGTCTTCTCCGAGACTTTTCAAAAATCACTAATCGAGTCTTTTCAAGTCTTATCCGAGCTTTTTCATGTCTTGTTCGAGCCTTTTGAAGTCTTCTCCGAGACTTTTAAAAAATAACTATTCGAGCATTTTCAAGTCTTCTCTGAGACTTTTCAAAATTCAGTAATCGAGCCTTTTCAAGTCTTCTCCGAGCCTTTTCAAGTCTTCTCCGAGCCTTTTCATGTCTTGTCCGAGCATTTTCAAGTCTTCTCCGAGACTTTTTAAAAATAACTATTCGAGCTTTTTCATGTCTTGTCCGAGCCTTTGCAAGTCTTCTCCGAGCCTTTTGAAGTTTTGTCCGAGACTTTTAAAAAATAACTATTCGAGCATTTTCAAGTCTTCTCCGAGCTTTTTCATGTCTTCTCCGAGACTTTTCAAGTCTTCTCCGAGACTTTTAAAAAATAACTATTCGAGCTTTTTCATGTGTTGTCCGAGCCTTTGCAAGTCTTCTCCGAGCCTTTTGAAGTTTTGTCCGAGACTTATAAAAAATAACTATTCGAGCATTTTCAAGTCTTCTCCGAGCTTTTTCATTTTCTCCGAGCTTTTTCATGTCTTCTCCGAGACTTTTCAAGTCTTCTCCGAGACTTTTAAAAAATAACTATTCGAGCATTTTCAAGTCTTCTCCGAGTTTTTTCATGTCTTCTCCGAGACTTTTCAAAAATAACCAATCGAGACTTTTCATGTCTTCTTCCGAGCCTTTTCATATCATCTCCGAGACTTTTCAAAAATTAGTAATCGAGCCTTTTCAAGTCTTCTCCGAGACGTTTCAAGTCATCTCCGAGACTTTTCAAATAATCACTAATCGAGCCTTGTTAGGTCTTCTCCGAGACTTTTTATTGAATTACTAATCGAGTCTTTTAAAGACTTTTTCGAGACCAAAAATGTCTTTTTCGAAACTTTCATGTATTCTTCGAGACTTTGCTAGTGTTCTCCGAGCCTTTTAAATATCCTCACCCGAGCCTTTGTAAATGTAATTTATGAAAATATTTTGTACTCCTGAGTTTTAATTAATAGTTTTGATTAATTTGACAGCATCATGAATCGGGTTAGAATAGTAATATCTTACAACGGTCAATGGGAGCAACTACCCGACGGAAGTCAGAGGTTTGTTGGATCCGATAACAAGGGAATGTATGTGTCAAAGAATATGACTTACGAAGAATTGGTGGCGATCGTGCATACCATTGTGAAGTATGATGTAAACAAATTCAATGTTGATCTGGCATCAGTATCAATCGTTCCTGGCAGTACATGTCGTACATTTATAAGAAATAACGATGATGTTCAGTTTATGCTAGGGGAAGATCGGGTGATCCCTCAAGTATGTGTAAGTCTAACTCAGAGGACACCTGGAGATGTGATAGGGAATGATATTCCTCCTCCTGAAAATACCCAACAATTTGGATCCTTTAGCGGTAGCAACCAACTATATCCCCAAAGGAGTTTCGCCGAAAGTAGGGAAAACATGTGTGGTGTCCCACCGGTAGCGGTTGACCAAGTAGTTGAACCTCAATTTGGCGATGTGTTTGGTTGTCAAATTGAGCAGTACCATGAGGTGGATAATGAGGCAAATAATGAACATGTAGATGATCTAGAAAATGTGGATGAAGAGCGTACACAAATTCAAACACAAGGAAGACATGTACAAGGAGTTAGTTGCACTGTACCAAATATGCCTGGGACTTCCGAGGTCCGACATAATATAACTGTATCTGATTCTGATAATACGATAACTTGGGTTATTCCCGGAGCAGATTCATACTCGTTTGGTATTGGTAGAAGCAGCACCTTGGCAACGCAAGAACCTACATGCATGATTTATAAAGGTCAATTTTTCCCGAGTAAAAAGGATTTGAAGAGGCTAGTTGGCCTTTTTTCAATGCGGGAGAACTTTGAATGGAAGGTGAAAAGGTCTAATAAGACAACGTTACATCTAGTTTGCATCATTGACAACTGTACGTGGAAATTAAGAGCGGTGAGGAGAGATGAAGGGACTTACTTCCAAGTCAGAAGTTTTGTCAACCAACACAGTTGTCCTTTGGAGGAGGTTCACCGTCGCCACCGACAAGCTAGTGCAGTCATAATCGGAGAAGTCATTGCACCTAGACTTCAACAACATGATGGTCGTCTCATGCGTCCGAAGGACATAATCGCCGATATGAAAACAATGTATGGCATCCAAGTCATGTACAGTAAGGCACATGATGCCTTGCAATATGCATTGTCCTTGACCTATGGAACGCATGAAGAAAGTTTCAAATTGTTACCATCGTTTGCGTACGTTTTGGAACAGCAAAATCCTGGCACAATCACCGACTTACAATGCGCAGACAATGATACATTTTTGTACTTTTTCATGTCGTTGGGGTCCTCAATTAGAGGTTTTCGGAGGTGTATGCGTCCTGTGATTGCAGTTGATGGTACCCATTTGAAGGGAAGATTCGGGGGTACAATGTTTGTTGCAACTGCACAAGATGGAAACGAACAGGTGTATCCAATTGCTTTTGGGTACGGTGACTCAGAAAACAACCTTTCATGGGAGTGGTTTTTGGAATGCTTGAGGGGTGCCCTTGGTCATATAGATGATCTGGTTTTCATTTCCGATCGCCATGCAAGCATTGAAGCGGGGATTTCTAAAGTGTTCCCTTATGCAACCCATACGATATGTTGCTGGCATTTTGGTGAAAATATGAAGAAGCGATTCCACAGAAAGGATGTTGCCGACATAATGGATTCAGCAGCTAGGACGTACAGTGAATTCAATTATAACAGGCACATGGAGGAGTTACATAGGCTGCACAAGGGTGCATTCGAATATGCCATTGCTGCCGGTCCACACAAGTGGTCTCGCGTACACTGTCCCCAAAGAAGGTACAGGCTGATGACCACAAATGTTGCTGAGTGCATAAACTCATGCCTAAAATTCGCACGGCAACTGCCAATGATGACACTGGCGGAGTTCATTAGGAATATGCTACAAAAGTGGTTTTACGATCGTCATGCAGCTGCACGGTCCATGCGTCATCAACTGACCGACGCAGCACATCTTGTGATCCTAAAACGTGTCGAGAAGTGCAATTATATGACCGTAAATCCAGTTGACTGGAACATATTCTCCGTCAAATTGAAGGGAAACCAATGGACGGTTAACTTACACTTGAAGACTTGCACATGCAACAAATTCCAAATGGACCATTTCCCATGTTCTCATGCACTCGCAGCGGCAAGGTACATGAGATGTTACAGTTAACGATTTATATTATTTGGGTTCGTGAATCTCATTGTTTTCATTGTTGTAGGGAGCGAAACTTGGATTACACATCTCTGTGTGCGGACTACTACAAGAGAGAGACACTTATTGATGCATACTCGGTTCCTATTATGCCTGTTGGCCATCCTTCTTCATGGGTAGTGCCATCCGACATCGCATCTCGGGTGGTTTTAAATCCAAAGTCGAAGAGACAATCGGGTCGCCCGATGGAGGGTCGACATGCCTCGTCTTCGGAGAGGACAACCACACAGTCGTGTAGAAGATGTGGACAATCAGGACATAATAGCAGGCGATGCTCCAACCCACCGATGGTTAATGAAGGTCCCAGCATAAGTGTTCCCGATGAATACCGTCGCAAGTGCAGCATCTGTCATTCAATTGGACACAACAAACAAACGTGCCCTGAGAAAGACTCTACCGTGGAATGAGACCGTTGGTTATTATGCTTTTTTATGTTGAACTATTATGATATATTTATTGGTTGTTCGTTTAATGCCATACTGTATCTTTTGTTATAGTGTCTACAATTCATTGTATTGTTTATGGATTTCAATATATCAAATGTGTGTTCAAGTGTTAATTGCAAACAACTAAATTTTTTTTAAAAATAATTTCATTTTATTACTCAAATGTTATGTACATCAACTAAATCACTAACTGGATGTCCAATCCTTTGAGTTACAAAAAACCTCCACAGCCATCTTCTCTCGGATGGTGCCCATTTCGTTTTCTGACCAGTCGAACGTATCCCTGTTCGCTGCCAGGTACTCTATCAATCTCAAAGTATGGGCACCACAGTTACCACTGCAAGTCACCACAAAAACAACCGTTAGAATTGAATGTTATTAAAACCGATTAGGATAGAATACGATCTTTAAACAGTCATACCCTCTATCCTGTTGGGGTACACGGTCTCTAGACACAATGTTGAGTGGAAAGGGCTTATTCTGCAATGTATACGTCATATCGCCCCTCCGTCTGCGACCGTGAAAGTCCAACGCATGCAGCATCGACGGTAAAAAATATCGTAAGCAAGCGAGCTGCATTTTCCTATGGCGAAATGGTACCTCCTGTCTGAACGGGTCCATCAGGTAAATACTCCCTGTTGTGAGGTCGACGCTGGCTAGTGCCCAATGCGTACGTCCAAGGTTGCAAGGAATCAAAACCTGTATGTGTTTCAACAAAGTGTTATCAATGAGAAATGTATTTAAAATTCAAATTCAAACAATGTAAATAAAACACTGACCACGTCAACTTCGTTCCATGGTTTGGTTCCTACCGGGACCAATCCACGTACCACCGCAAGTTCCTCAGCGGACCACTGATGCTTGAACATAGACCAACTGCGGCGGGGTTTGTCGGCCCCACTTCCCATCAATCTCTCCCAGTCATTCAATAACCATGACTGTACAAAGAAAATTTATAAAACGTTAGATAAAAGATGTACGAAACACATAAATAGATGTTCAAAAGCCGTACAAATTAAACACTTACATAGAACTGTGAATCCTGTATGTTGATCCTCGGACCGTAGACAGTGGAGTAATATCTCTGACGCTTCCGCAGAATATGCAAGTAGGCGTCCATATGCTGACAATTTCAACATTTTGTATTGTTAGCATTCTACTATTTCAGAAACATCTTATACACAAAGTGTTCAGGTAAGGACCATACCGTATCCTCCAACTCCATGGTGTTGGTTTGAAATCGATGGAACCAGGGGACACCAACTGGCTCGAGTAGATCCACATCACGCCTGCATAATTTTTGAAGAAGTTATATAAGAAAGTCATTTTACTTAGCAGTTTCAAAATACAAAATAATTTTTGTAATATCTGCGATTATACTTACAATTCCCCAGTCGAGTTCCTCTTATAGGCTTGGTACGCCGCAAGGTGGTCAGGATCTATCAATGCGTGGGGCGCCCATACATGTGCTGGTTGTGGCCTAATCCTTGGCCTCTTCGGCCGACAGGGGTCAGTGTATGGGGTCCGCTGCTGCCAACCTGCCCTGCGAACCCGATCCTGACGTTGAAGGGGTGGGGTAATCCGGTCCACAGAAAGGATGTGATCCACTGGATGGCTGAGCTGTAAGGAGGAACTCTGTTCCCGTGTATTGCCTCCAGAGGTGCGATGTGTTGACGGACTATGTCCCCCTGTATCGCCTGTAGGGGTGCGCTGTACATTGGAACTATGTCGCCGTCGATCGCGCCGTCGATCGCCTGCAGGTGTAAGCTCTTTGGGTGCACTGAGACTGGGGATCTCTGTCTCTGTGGAATAAATGAAGGGGTGCTCTGCACGAGGATCGACCGGAGGGGTGTGCTGTAAGGAGGTGCTCTGTACCAGTTCTTGAGAATGAACAGGTTGTTCTGGTAAAACCTGCTGAGGTTCTTCCTCTATCTCCATAGGTGTTGTATCAGTACCACTAGTACCACCAGTAACCTCCTCTCGTGGTGTCACACCAGGCCCTTGCTGATCACCCTGATGACTACCTGTCCTCCCTCTGGGACTGAAGTCTCGGTGTCCGTCTGGGTCATCGAAAGGGTGGGTCATCGAACCGTGTACCTCGAGTACGGGCGTGCGACGTCGAACCCTGAAGCCCTCGAATCAAATCTAGCAACTCCTGATGCTGTTGATCTCGTTTCTCATTACTCTTTCGCACCTCCTCCTGTAACTCGCGTAACGCATCCATTAGTTCAGTATACCGACGTCCTGAAAGGATTTCGAAATTGTCAGTACTAAAACCATTCACTCGATTGAAATTAAATAATACGGTAAAAAGAATTATACGTACCTCTGTTTGCCCTCCAACGCCTCCTCGTGAGTCATCTCCAGTTCGAGAGTCATCTCTAGTTCGAGGCTCTCTAGGCAACGTGAATCGAACCCGCCTAGTCCTCGCGAGACGAATATGACGACCGTCCGAGTCAGAACCCTCCGTATCACTGGGTTCGAAAGACGGACCCTCAGTGTCACTGGTTCCAGCAGTTGTATATCGTTCGGGGTCAGAGACGGGAACAGGTATATCACCGAGATCAGCATCATACAAACTGCCTCCCTGGGAAATGCCCTCGAAGTACCGTTCAGCCCTCTCAGTTGCCGTCGGCACCAATTTCACCCTCGCAAACATCTGAAATTGCAGTTAGACCATTGTAATTGTATACATACTAATAGTTATGAACATAAAAAAAAAAAATATATATATATATATAGATATTTACACTTTCAAGGAAAATGCTATTCAACTTCTCCCCCCTCGGTCGCGTACTCAACTCCCATTTTAGAATTCGGGGGGAGAGCTCGATTTCCCTCCGCTTCCCACATCCGCTGTTGCCAAGCTCGGGGATAACCTCGAAAGCAAATATCTACAAAACAGCTAAGAACGATAAGAATCCAATACAATACATAAGTCATATGAAAAAAATAACAAATTCAAAATTCTCACCAACGGGGCGTGCGTTAGCCCATATATGTTATATGTCTCCGTGGTGTGTACATCAACGCCCTTTCGTCGCTGGCGTTGTTCAAACCGCCTACGTCGGCCATCCAACGCATGCTTGAAACCGTATATAGACCGCCTATACACGTGTGCACCCCACGGGAACGCATCAAAAGCGTCCAAGTCCTCGACTAGGCGAAACTGCCATACTGGAACTTTCTCTCTCTCGTCCAACCCCATCAGTATCCAGTTAAGCATATACAATAAGCAAAGCTTAACCGCATCGTACTGCTCAGAAAAAACACCAATCCGTAGAACGGCTTTCAGCTCTGCATACTCGACCTCATCTCGACCCTCAAAGTACCGCTGGTGTATGCCATTCTCTACCATATCATAGGTCGACGTGTCAGGAAGTTCTCCGAACTTCAATCCGGTGATTAGACAAAACTCAACCTTTGAGAACCGGACCGAATGCCTTCCTAACAAAAATCTCATCTCATCTTCAGGCCCATCGTGATGCAACTCGCGAATAAGCAACCGATGTACAATGCCAGCTGAAAACTTCATCCCACGATCCATCCGAAGGAGGTGTCCAAAACACGACTCAGTATACCGACGTCGTTCTTCGATCGCAAGATGTTCAGGTACCTTGTTAAGTGCGTTGTCGATATCTGTAAGGTCATCAAAATGGTCATGTCGAGTTATTTTCCCGAATACCTTTCTTCCTCTGGAGTTTTAAGCGAATCTTTTAGTTGATTCCTCATCTGCATATTGACATAAAAAAAATATATCTAGTTAAATAAAATAAATAATATAAAAATGAAAGGTTTCGGACACTAAATGAAAAGTCTCGGACACTATATGAAAATGCTCGAAAACTATATGAAAAGGCTCGGGCACTATATGGAAAAAACTATATGAAAAGGCTCGGACACTATATGGAAAGGCTCGGAAACTATATGAAAAGGCTCGGACACTATATGGAAAACTATATGAAAAGGCTCGGAAACTATATGAAAAGGCTCGGACAATATATGAAAAGGCTAAACTATATGAAAAGGCTCGGACACTATATGAAAAGGCTCGGAAATATATGAAAAGGCTCGGAAACTATATGAAAAGGCTCGGACACTATATGAAAAGGCTCGGAAACTATATGAAAAGGCTCGGACACTATATGAAAAGGCTCGGACAATATATGAAAAGGCTCGGAAACTATATGAAAAGGCTCGGACAATATATTAAAAGGCTCGGAAACTATATGAAAAGGCTCGGAGATTCTAATTCTAGAAACCTATTCATATTCCTTAAAAGGCTCGGATTACTATTTAAAAGTCTCGGACAATGTTTTAAAAGGCTCGGATCCTATTTTAAAAGTCTCGGAGCCACTGTGAAAGGCTCGGAGATTCAGATAGCAGAAACCTAATCAAAAAGCTCGGAAAAGGCTCGGATTACATGTGAAAAGCTCGGAAAAGGCTCGGATTACATGTGAAAAGCTCGGAAAAGGCTTGAAAACCCAGAACTTCATCGTGTTCAACAGAATTTTTTCATAAATTTAAACCCTAACCTAATCAAACAAACCTAATCAACAACAAATCAAATCAAACGAACATCCAACATCAAACGCAAATAAAAGTTTCAACAACAAAAACGCGTCAGAAAATCATATCACCTTCTCGTCGATTTCAAGACTGTATCGCCACCGCCGGCAGGTTTCCCGTGAGATTTAGTACCGGATTTCTTGCACCCAAGGTCTCTCTTTCCACTGTTCTCTCTCTCTCAACTTTTTTCTCTTCAGACGCAAACTGACAAGAATGAGGGTATTTTTGTCTGGTCACCTAAATAGGTGCCTTTTAAACTTACATTACTAAACCAGTGACATTCTCACAAAAGTCCCTCCAAATAGTGACAATAAATTTTTGAACCCATATGAATAAATATCTTGTGAATCTCTGTACTTTTGGAATCTTATATATATGATAATAAATAATTAGTTGCTATTATTGTTATATTACATGATTATATATGCGCATATTCGACTTGACTCTAATATTAAATATTAAGTTTATACACTTAAAAAAGTAAGCATATTTTAATTAATATAAGCAATATGTATGCATGATCTGCATGCATTATTTCCTTGTCGTGCATGATGGATATCTATAAATTGATACGTAAAGGAATAACTATATATAAATGGAAGAAAACAAATATGCGGAATGCGTATAAACATTTAGAATTGGGTTAATTGCACAAATATCACTGAATTTAGATGTAATTGCATGCATTTTCAACTTTTTTTTTTTTTTTTTTTTTTTTTTTACACAAACATTTGAAGAGGAGGCAGCGCGCCTCTTCCATGGTAAAGGAGGTTTGCTGACTCCTCCCGTAGAGGCAGTGAAACCTTTTTCTGAAAGGAGGAGGTTGCGATACCTCTAGATTGAGAGGAGACTTCATGCCGCTTCCTATGTTACGTGGAGCTTCCTCTAACCAATTTTGATGTAGTCGCAGCAGTGGAGAGGAAGAAGAAGAGGATGTGTGGTTGTGGTGGTTTAGCAATTTTGTAAACTTTTAGAAGTTATTTTATAGTTATTATTATTATTTGGGTAGATATATAATTTTACAAACATACGGGGTTCCTATGGTTTCTAATTATTTTATAAGAGGACGGTTTTACCCCCTAAAGCAATACTCTTGGATTGTTAAGTTGGCTATAAATAAAAAAATAATGTTAGACGTACTAAATTTTTTTTTTTTTTTTTATCAAATTTTGTCTCAAATGATGCGACACGTGAGGTATCAGTATCTAATAAATCATGAGATTATGTGGTAACATGTGATTTTGACACCTCAAGTGCCACATAGTTTAAGAAAAAAATTTAGAACGTCTAGTATTTTTGTAAATCAAATCGTTAGTCAATGTTTAAGGTTTAGGATTTGGAATTTTTTTTTGAACGTCTAGTATTATTGTAAATCAAATCGTTAGTCAACGTTTTACAGGGAACATTTGTAAAAGTTAAATATGCATACAATTTCGTAACTCGGAGGATTTTTGCAATAATCCTTCTAAGTATGATAGAAGAAGATGAGATTCTACTAATATATACAGACATACAGTTAACATGATCTGTAAGAGGGAAGCCCTCAGCACACCAATTTTTTTATAAGTTTTTTTTCTTCTTCTTAATTCTTTATTCTAAATTTTTTGAATCACTGGATACTGTTGGATCTCTCTCTCTCTATACATATTAGATGAATGATAATAATAAAATGATATATAGAAAAGCTCTAGGATTTGAAGAATTTATGTAGATAGCTAGAAATCCTCACAACATGCATGGCGTGCACAGAAACATAATCCAGCATGGGCCACCAAAGCGAGCTCTGGACCCTCTTTTTGTATGGTACACACATGACACATGCATGCTTATATGTTGTAGACCAAGAAGATGGACACACGCACGATCCAGAAAAAAAGAACACACATCTCACAGCTGTATTATATTTAGACTTCTCAACTGCTGCTATACGTATAACCGGTGGTTATTGCCTCAGCCATGAGGCCATGACCCAACCGGCATCTTAATTCACTGATTATCTTCATAATTTACTTTTTTCTTTTTTTTTAAAGTTTTTTTTTTTAATCTTTCATAATATACTTATTAATTATTTTTCAATTTTTATTTATAGTTGGGTTTATTGCATTAATTATTTACAAGATTTCATTATGACATCAACACTTTTATCCATTATTTACATCCAACTGTTGATGTGTCAATTGGTGAGTAGATACACATTAATAATGATTTATCCATGTATCCACTCACCAATTAACACATCAACAATTTGATATAAATAATGGACAAAAGTGTTAGATGTCTAACATTATACTTCATTTATATATATAAAATGGTCATCTTCTAATTATTATGCATCCCTTATTTTAACATAAAGGTCTTAATGAAATCCATCAATTTTGATGTGGAATTTTTTTTAATGGATAATAAGTTCAATAATGAAATTTATCAAAAAATAAATTTGAAATTTTTTCCAGTAGTAAAAGAAAAAATAGTTTTACTACTCGATAAACAAACAATAAGATAATCAATTTATTATTTTTATTCAAGAAAATCAGCACATTATCATACTGTGTGAAATTTGAGCTGTCAGCAACGTCTTCGGTCTTCGGTCTTCGGTAGTACTCTTGACTAATGATCACAGCACAAGTCAATTGTCACACCATACTCGTGTGTATATACTTGCTTGGCCAGCAAATATACTTTCTAGTTTTTAGTCGGCAAGGACCTTTAATTTCGTAATTTGTTGGCCATAACCCTTCAACTATATATATTTACATGAACACGTACTCCTCGTACCCTTATAATTCTTGGAATTTCAGTTTTCTGTAATTAATTATGCAAAACCATAACTAATATTTAAGATCCTTGGATCATCTTCAAGAGAGATCGAAGCTTATATGGGATAGTCAAGCATACATGTATTATTATTATTATTATTATTATTATTTTTTGACAAAGAACAGCTTTATTAAAACAAGAAATCAAATACAACCCGGAGCATCCATCAGTAAAAACTTACGGACGCAAGAAAGAAATTCCTCCAACCAAGCATACATGTATTTATTTATTCAAAACAAAAAAAATATGACTCCAGGTTATGCAGTGTGTTTTAAATAGGTGGATACGTATGTGTTTGTTCCACCCAAACAATTTTCCTCTGTTGAACACAATCTCTCAAGTGAGCAGGTACACAAATTAATCCACTTAGCCTGACTAAAGAGACATAAATATAGGGATTTTTAGCTAAGCAATTGAATGGACATAGTAAATTAACTCTTAGAATTTTAAAGAACTCGAATAGGGTTGGTAGATAGTGTTCCTTTTTGGTGTGTACAATGAAGTAAAAAATGAAATATAATCCGATCTTATTTGAACTGTATTAACATGCTTTAAATTTAAAAATATACTAGTTTGGGTGCATAAAAGAATCGGTTGGAGCCATTTTTTTGAGGGGTAATATAGTAAAATATAATATTTACAGAGGTAATTTAATATTAAATATATAATTTTTTATTGTTCGAGGGGCCATGGCCCCTAGCTTCCCCTTGCCTCTACCTCTGCTGGTCAACCATAAATTAATTCTTACAATAATTTACAAAAATTATAATTAAGCAACATAGAGGGGTGACCTAGGAAATTTCAGCCCCCTCCATAGGCTTTATTTGTATTTAATATTTCAATCATTTCTTTAGAGTGCATTTTTGCTCACCCACATTTTTGTGGGTAAGCATTACCTTCCTCCCTAACACTTGACATGTGTTCAGGGAGGGGGTGCTTTTGTTAAAATGTTTTTTTAACAAAAGCACCCCCTCCCTGGACACATGTCAAGTGTTGGGGAGGGAGGTAATACTTACCTACAAAAAGTGTGGGTGAGCAAATTCATTCTCATTTCTTTATATATGAGTGTTAGATATAGTTGTAAAAAGTGAAAATGTATACACACTCTCAAGATTGTAGATCATCTGATAAATGAACGAGCTTGAGGCTTAAGTAAATGATTCTGAAGTCATCGGCTCTAATCCTATCAATAACAAAAAACTTTAAAACTAGATATCTAGATAAATAGACACCGTAAAAAAAAAAATAAAAAAAAAATTGAATATGTATACGCTTGGAATTTATTGTAAAATTAAATGTGGAATATCATTTAGTAGATTTGGAGTCATGAGATATCATCGACAAGTGTAATTTAATTTGTACTTTTCAATCTTGATTGACCAAGTATAATGTGAATAGCTTAAATTAAGTTTTGAAGTCAATATAGTCACCTAATGGATGCATGACAGACCACTATACATTCTTGCATTTTGATTTTTCTCAACTCTCTTAATTTAATGCAAGCTTATTTATTGTATTGGTTGGTTTATATATGTACGATGAGGTGTTAATTTTTAAATATGTACACACTTAAATTAAATGCAACCATGTGAGTCGGTATTAATAACATCATTTCATAAACGGGTCAGGAATTTTATTTTATTTTATTTTGGAAATTGTAAATTTTGATAAAAGGGATATATATATATATATATATATATATATTTTAAGCTGATAAAAGGGACTTTTTATTTAATCAATAATTCTATTGTATGCTCACAAGGGAGGGGAATAAAAAAGGAAAATAAAAGGGGAAGAAAAGAAGGAGAAGAATGTGATAACTCTCTTTATTGTGGGAGTTATTTCTGGGTTGTGCTTACTGTGTTTGATATGATCATATTATCATATCTAATCCTCTTGATCCGATTAATGTTAACAATCCAAAATGAATAAACTAAAAATAAAAAAATAAAAACAGACAAAGGCAAGTGCATTACAGCATATTGAGTAGTGACACTGTGATAGACTGCAAATTTTAGATTAATCATCTCTCTGGAGTAGTCTTCGAATAGGATTTAGATTTTCTATTAGGGTGATTTTTGTGCTGACCTCAAATAATTAAATATAATTCAATGTATTTAAACATAATAAAAGTGAAAATAATAATAATAAAAAATAAATTTAACCCTCGATTACATATATCCTTTAGGGTTCAATTTTTTTTTTTTTTTTTTTGTCACTGTTTGGGACACTTTTTGTGAGACAAGCACTAAAAGGCACCTATTTTTGGTATTTTTGTCATTTTTGGTATTTTTGTCATTTTATTATACTTTGAACGTTGAGAAAACGCTGAGAGAGAAAACTAAGTGTTTTGAGCGTTTTCGAGCGTTTCTATTTAGATCACAGTATACTAATTAATCAGTTTTTAATTTTGTCAGACTTTTACCTTTTTGGCCTTTTACCTTCCAGATCAAAGCCTTTTCGTGCCTTTTTACACAAGATTTGAGCATTTTCGTGTCTTTTTACACTAGATCCGAGTCTTCTAAATAGTAATCCGAGCTTTTTAATTTTGAATCTCCGAGACTTTTACACTGTTCAAGCCTTTTCGAGCCTTTTTACACTAGATCCGAGCATTTTTGTGTCTTTTTACACTAGATCTGAGCCTTTTAAACAGTATTTCGAGCTTTTTAACTAGATCCGAGCCTTTTAATAAGTAATCCGAGCTTTTTAATTTTGAATCTCCGAGACTTTTACACTGTTCGAGCCTTTTCGTGCCTTTTTGAGCATTTTCGAGCCTTTTAAACTGTAATCCGAGCTTTTTACTTTTGAATCTTCAAGACTTTTACACAGTTCGAGCATTTTAATACACAGTTCAAGCATTTTAATACATATTTCGAGCATTTTAAACAGTTATCCGAGCTTTTTAATAATTTATGAATAGATTAGTGAATTTTGATTCTCCGATACTTTTAAAACTGTTCGAGTTTTTTTATACACAGTTCGAGCCTTTTAATGAAATGTTTTGAGCCTTTTCATACACAGTTTGAGCTTTTTCATACACTACTCAAGCCTTTTAATGAAGTGTTCGAGCATTTTCATACACTGCCTGAGCCTTTTCAATTAGTCTCCGAAACTTTTCATTTGTTCTCTGAGCCTTTTCATTTGTTATCCGAGACTTTTCAATTAGATTCAAAATTCACACAACCAGCTAATGGTTTACAAAAGACTTGAAGAAAAAAATGAAAAGGAACCCAATGAAGGGTTTTAAATTGAAAAAAAAGTTGGACCCCTGAATGTGTCTACATAGCGCCACAAAACTAATTATCCAATGAAGTTGCATTGATAATATTATGATGTTCAACCTCCATTGGAGGTCTGTTATAGAGGAAGGTGGAAGAATAAAATATCATAAAATTTTAAAGTAAGAAAGAAAATGTGTAAAGTAAGGGCAATTTTGATAGTTCACCATAATATGTGTCTTTTAAACTTAACTTATGATTTTGTCACCGCATGAGTTTAAAATAGTGAAATTTTCCACTATTTCCACATATCTTTTATCCGTTTTGTTCAGCAAAAAGATATAAACTCGGTAAATAATCTTAATCCCTTTTGAATATCAGTGATTCCATTACGTAAATTGTAAGTGTATATGAGTTTCTTTAATTAGTTGGTGATTATTTATTTGCACTTTGTTTGTACTTTTCACTCTCTTATATGCTTCAATCTTTTTTAAAAATAAAAAATAAAATTACGGTTAACTTGATTCTTGCTTAAAATAATAGTGAATTATTTTACTAATGAAAATAGATTTTGATCAAAAAGTTGGCGTACTCTTTGTCAAACTCCCAGAACTTCACGAGAGAGCATCATGCTGTGTGAAAAGTTTTATTGGGTGTAGGAGAATTTGCTGTATGATTAGTTTGTGGATCTAAAACAGACAGAAAAAATTAAGTGAAAATTGCTGGCGCCAACAAAGGACTCCATTTCCAATGTAGTATATAAGTATATAACCACATGCTCTTTCTTCTATACAACTAATGCAGTAGCCATAAGCCCTTTCCACATGCTAATATGCTCTAAACATGTCATGCATCGATCTTCTTCCATTACAGTTGTATTTGCTTGTTTCTCTACTTCTCTAACATTTTCAAATTTCTAGGGTTTAGTTGAAAATGTTCTATTAATACAGATGTTTATTTGAAATCCCGTAGGAAAAAAAAAAAATACAGTATCTCATTTCAAATGACAAATTTAATAAAGATTGAAGTGACAAATTTAAATCAACATTTTAAGTTAATATAGTCGGACCCTTAATATATACAAAATAATTTGTTTATATATACGATATATTGGTATTTTATCTTTTTCTCCACATAAAAAAATGAATTTTTAATATTAATTTCTTGGTTCATTAAGTTATTCTTTATACATTAAAAAAAAAAAAAAAAAAAAAAAAAAAACAGAAAATT